>JARKID010000030.1:600000-1032718 GCA_029449255.1 Mycena polygramma
GAAACCACTGTGGGGCGTGGCACAAAATCAGGAATGCCAGGAGTGATACGTCTCCTGGTTGAGATAATGCTCGCACGATGATTTGGACGGCTGATGACGGGGGTTCCCTGGGAAGGTAACCAGATTCGGTATATGCCAGAAACTGTAGAAGGCTCTGGATCGCAAGAGTGGTGGCGCTGTCCCACTCCATTGCATTTCCGCCATTCACGTCTTCCCATTGCCTCTGAACAAACTTCAAGGCGGGGAATATCCACTCTGTCCGTTGCAGTTGCTTTCGCGTACGGCCCTGGAAGTGACCCAGATTGTCGACTGTGGTCAGGGTGGATGCCGAGACAAAAATACGATTCCGAAGTGGTTCGTCTTCCGCTGGGAAGGTGGTGCAAAATTGACAAATTTCGGTCATAAGACCGAGCATGTCAGGGTACCATATGTCCTCGGATGTGGTTGCCAAACGCGCGGTGGTGCGAACGAGCCTTCCACTCAGTGCAGTGTCAACAGTCCGCCGCTGCAGCCCTTTGAAAAGCTGGGTCATCAGGGGAAGCTTCAAGCGACTGTTGAAGAAGAAAGTTAAGTTATATGGAGGTCCCCTCAATCAGATGTCATCACTAACCTTTTGTCCACCTCCACGAGAATTCGGGGATCCACGGTACCAAAGAAGGCATTGACACAGCAGAGATAATTGCCAAAGGTGACGTCGTCGAGACTACGTGTTTTCTCTGCCTCGAATTGATCAAGAAAACGACCGATGTTCCCTATCGGGAGAGTTGAATCGAGTGAGGCAAAAACATGCAATTCCCATTTGGTGGGAGATGTCGCATTGAACCAATCGATAGCACGGGGTGTATGCTTCAGAGTCCAAAATACTCCTGATAACTGTTTCGTTAAGGCCGGAGTGAGCGTGTCTTGGTGTTGAAGTTCTGCGGCGAAATCCGACCGCTTCGTAATACGCTTACGGCCAGACGCCTGCGCTACATGCCTCAGTGAACCTAGGCCCATGCCACAGTGAATTGCACAGTGGGCCATACCGCCGCGAAGTTTGTGGATATAACGGGGAGAGGTGATTACGTCGAAGCAAGAGTCGAAAATCTCTGTTAAACGGGCCATTGCCGGCGTGTAGTTCCAATCTAGTGGCCATTGAAGGTCTGCGGCCATTCCGGCTGCCGCGGTGACCATAATGGGATCGGTCGACACTTCTAATAGCCACAGAACGGCGGGTGCCTCCACCGATGTGTCGGAAAAGCGCAGGGCCGGGTCCGTATGTCTTCTAAGTTTTAATGCTAAGGGTTCGCTATGACGCGGGACTCGGTGCATGAATGATGGAAGGATCGCGGTCTTGGAATTGACGAAGCGAGCCAGCGATGCGCGAAGATATAGGGCTAAATTTCGTACTCTGCTGATGACAGTGCGGAGGATCCGGAAGGTCGGCGAGAAAACGTGTTTTAGGAAAGACGCAAGTGGAGTTTGGAATGGAGAGTCGGGGAATACGATGGCGGATGCCAGCAGGAGCATGTAAGTCCCGAACCCAAACACGGTTGACCCAACCACAAGGCCCGCGACTGAGCGATTGACGGGCCATAGATAAAGGGATAAACCGATGGAGAAGAGGAGCAGGGCGAGCTGCAGAAGGAGGGGAAACATCTGCAGCACCATATCCAACTTCCATTTGCGTAGACCGTCCAATTTACGTTGGCGTTCAAGCCCACGTTCCTCGACAGTGCCTCGGCTTCCGGCCGCCTGGTAGTGCATCACCCATTGTTTGCCGAGCACTGCCAGTAATGCGGCGAGCAACGCGGTAAACAGACTGGTGAAGAGAAGGCCCTGCACTGCGACGATGGTGATCGGGGCTTTGGGTTCAAGGGGATTGGACTGTTCAAGTTGAATAATGAATGCAGCACTGACGGCCGAGAAAAGCCCGGCCTACAAGCAATGATAAATAGTGGTCCACGGGCGGAATGAGGTTGGAATGAGGTCAACTCACGAAGATAAGCGCTGCATCGAGGTCCGTACTGTATCTTTGTTGGAATTCCTTATCGTGCTCATCCGCGACTTTCATATATGCAGTCCAGAATGTCGTCTTTTTATCTGTGGGTATCTGCGGTTTGAGTGATTCAACCGTTTTCTGGAGTCTGTGACAGCTTTAGCTCTGAGGAAGTCAAACAGAGGAATATTCCTTACTCGCCTTGCTTCTTGATCAGGTCCGAAAATCCAGATTTCAAGGTATCAATGAGCCTTTCCTAATGATCAGCGCCGCAGAGTTGGACCGAGCTGTAAGCCTCACACCTCTCGTTGTCAGAAAGAGAACGAAAACCGGTTGGTTCCTCGTTGTTTTCCATTCCGGTGAGGAGCACGGGAGGAGGTGCAGCGGTTGGCAGCGATTGGGGGGAGGAATGAAGAGCGAGGAAGTAAGTCACAGCATGTCAGGCTGCATCAGATTGGAATCAGATTAGCGCGCGCACGTAGGAACAGCCGAACTGTCGAAAATAGTATCATTGCACGGGAGCGAAAGTGCCAAAAAGTGGACTCGATCCGTGCCACGGGCATGAAAAGCGAGGAGAGGACATGGTGGATGATACTACATGGGACCGACGATTAGAAGAAAATGAATGACTGCCGAGTTGCATACCGCACAAAGATACCTTGGCTGATGGCCAACAAGCTGCGCGGGGCTGCGGTGACCGGACAGAGGAACACGATCGCTGTCAGACTACGATGCTATAGCACCGGATTGCAAATGGATTGCAAAGTATTATATTTCCGAGACTGATAGCAGCCATGCTGCGGAGGAACCAGATATTTCTGGAGTAACGGCATCAGTCAAGCTGTGAAATAATTGAATGGTGGACGGACAAAATAACGCCACACGCAGGAGGGAGCATCATCCGGAACCGTATTTAACCGCGCCGAACACCAAATCGTTGTTTCGACGAGTACTTCCCCCAGCGCTGTATATCGTCTCGCTGGAGCAATAAATTGACGCTATAGTAATTCTGGGCTAGCTGAGTAGCTCTTCGTTCGTCGCGACGTGATGCACAACCGTATGGCATGGCCTAGTAGTACAGCAGATGTCAGACTCGGGATAGAATAGATTGAGTAAAATTGTACCTGCATAACCAAGCCACGGAGTTTAGCATGCTGGGCGGGTGCCACTTCTTCTTCATCGCCTTTGCGTGCACAGATCGCGGGATTAAATGATGGTACGTCAAGGGGATCTCCCGCTCGCAAATTTCGCACTCCTTGGCCCGCGTAGACGACCACACAGGCGGCGGGGCACAGGCGTCAGTCAGGTAGTCCGACAAGACCTTGCGCAGAAACATTTGTGACGCATCGACGTCAGAGGCAATCCCATAGGAGATTAAAGTGTCTGCACAGGACACTGGCGTCGAATCGAGCGAGATAGAGTCGAGATCATCCAGCAAATTAGACCGGGTGTCGTGGGCTGCTTCCCTGAATGCCACGGGTAGAGTAGGCCAGACTTCGTGTGCGAGATACGATGCAAAATCGTCCAGTTCAGGTTCTGGATTTTAAGACTCTGGAGCAGGATTTTGGAGATCTGGGCAGGAGAGGAGACGTCGGGCGAGGCAGTCCTTCAGCATAACAAACTGGGAGGATTCAGAAGGGTTTGAGGCGGCCATGCCATGAAGAACAGTGAATGGCGGGGATGAGAGGAAAACAGGAGGAGGAGGAGGAGGTCAAGAGGAGCGCTTACATAAATGACTTGGCGAGACCGAGTCGGCAATCGCCGAACCAATTGCAAGTACGCGTGGCTCTGAGGAGTGACCAAAAGAGTAGGACTAGGACTGTCCCAGTCCTATGGAGTAGGACTCAGTCCTATGGAATAGGATTGAGTCCCATTATCTCGGCTGACCCGGCCGCCAATTGTTACGCCTATCATTCTCGCGTGCATATTCTCGATTGATTCTCGACATCGATGAAGTAATGTTTCTAGTCCTTCAACTTCATTGCAGGATCCACCTCCGACTCGCAATGATACAAATTTGAGAGACCATATGTTGAGAATCGACGAGCAGATCAGTTCGGGAGAACGCGCAGCGGTTCTCTGAGACACAAATAGTATTGGGGTTCACGATGATAAATTGATTAAAGCTACAGAGAATACAGCTCTGCTCAAATACGTAGATAGTGAGCCATGCAGGTACCGAGTCATCGCAGGAATGACTCGAAACGAGTCTGCAGAGCACTGTCGAAAAAATGAGTACATACCTGGGCGTCCGAGTTGCCCGATGCCTGAGGCGCATCGCTTCCGGGCTATGATTCAACACCACATCGAGTAGTTTATGTCGGGTAGGTGTATCTCCACGTCGGTAGTTGTACTATTCCGGTGCTACTCTTTGACTCTCATTTCCGCTGACATGCGTGTCAGCCCTAGGGCTGCCAATAATCTGAGTTTCCGTCGGAAGCATAGTGTCCGCATGAGCATTTCTCAGTGTTTAAGACAGTCCCATAGATTCTCGTGAGCGTGAAGATATCGAACATCCAGCTGATGTGGCTGTACGTGGTGCCGCATCGCGTTCATCGCAGTGGTAGAGCTTCAGGATTCACGCGCCGTAATCTAATACATTGAAATGCATCGCATAGAAACCAAACTGCTACATTGAACCGCTAAAAAACAATTCACTCGGGAATGGAGATCGTGAACGTATGAGACTCATTTATTCAGCTTGAACGTACAACGCATGGATGAAATTGGATGCCCTTGCACAGATAGGTTGGTGTGGACCACTTAAAAGCCATTGAATGGACGCTATGGGCAGGCGGGGAGTACAGCAAGAGAAAAAATGAACACGCAGAATGCCGCAAACAACGAGGGCCGGGATTAAATCAGAAATATATGTCTGATATGCACACAACTACTTACCGGGGTCTATTATTGTGTCACAAGGATCACTAGACCTCAGGAATGTTGAAAGACGGGAACGGAAACAAGACTTGTTCTAACATTCAACATATCCGAGAAGCCCGAGCACATCCGATCGTCAGCCAGATCACGGCTTGGAAAACCCTCGGAATTGCCGATTTTCCCCCAGGTTTGCCTTAGGTAGAGAGTTATCGGGAACAGTGTTGCAAAATAATGTTAAGGGTTATCAATGATAAGGGCTTACTTAAATATTAAGATAAGCCCTTAACATGGCCCTGAGGTGATTATAAGGGCTTTATAACCCTTAAGTACTCGGAAGCCGAGAAGGCCGGGCCTTGCCGCAAGGAAAGAATGACAATGGCTAAGTTCGACATCCAGCATTCCATATCCCGACTTCGCAACCACATCAATTTTGCACCAATTTTCCCGTCCCTGGGCAAGATAAGGGTCCTTCTGACCATGGCAAAGCTCGCTCCAATGGCTCTGACTTACTTGCAGTCCAGCAAGGACTCAAAAGGTCAAGGGAAAATGTCTTGGGTACATTCTTGGTACGTTCGAATACAGATACCGCCGTACACGGTTGAAATTTCTTTCTGGTACATGTAAATTAACCCTTATTTTACCCTTATAATGGGCACCCTTAATAACCCTTATCTCATTCTAAGGCCTTAACTTCCGCCCGAACCCTTATTAACCCCTTCTTTTGCAACACTGATCGGGAAAGTACGGCATGCCGACGATATCTCATCGCTTAAATAACTGTCATTTTAAGCGACGACTGTCAGCCGCTGGCTAATACGGCAACGAGTCCTATTCCATAGGACTGAGTCCTACTCCATAGGACTGGGGCAGTCCTAGTCCTATTCTTCTGGTATATACTCCGTGGCTCTTGATCCCTTCTCCGTCCACGCCCACCTCCGATCCCCTTTGCGTTCGACACAGTGGCTGGGTGTACTTCAAGTTCTTGAAATGCCTCGTCTCCCTTTTAAGATGGCTCATATCTCCACGCCGCGGTATCAAAACCAAATCAAAACTTCGAAAGAATCTGCTGAATCGGTCGCTCGGATCCCGTCACTGTTTTCCAAGGCTCTTATGAAGTTTCAAGTTGTTCTCTCAGTACCAATAGTCGTCGGGTCATTAGGAGATCCACTGCTGCCGTCCAATGGATCCGGTTTTCTCTCGAAATGGGCTCTTTCTGTCCTTGGGGATTTCGGCTGACGAAACATTTTAAATCTCTTGCTTGTCTGAAGTCGACCTGGAGTGACTTATTGCTTTCCAAGAATCTCGGTAACCGCTCCATCCTATACAAGTTGCAGCCCACGACGAGGACGAAATTTACACACAGAGAACGGGTGCCGTTACTTACACAAGAGTTTCAAGAACACAATATACTTCGTCTGACGCATCTGGCAGTCCGTTTCAAGTCCCTTTATTCCTCTATCGCACGAAATGTATACGAGCGCTCGATGCTCCTCCCGTGGATAAGCGTTGGCGCTTGGTTTCACCACCCTCCTCAGCGACATCTTCCCTGCGCCGCTTACCGTTTTTCGCGCACGAGTCGACTGCGACCTCCACGTACGCGTTGTCTTGGGCCATCGTCGCCGGATCGGGCACCGGTGAATTCTCCTCGATGGGCATCCTGGCTGGGAGTGTGGCATGGGACGAGGCTCCTTGGACGGGGTAAGCGACAACCGCATTGGTTGTCTCGGTATTAGCAGAGCCCATCTTGAGAGTCGCCCGGTGGTGCTCTGGTTTTTCGAGGCGGACACGCTTCTCCACGCAGGGTTGGCCAGCGGGCTTGGGTATCCCCTGGCGCCTCAAGATTGGCCTCGGCGCAGTGAACGCACCCAGCTTCGGAGCCGCTCTGTGTCGCCATCAGCAGGGTTGGATAACTGTTGGATATCCTCGGTGAGCAGCACGTACCTGCTCTCTTCGGCGACCCGTGCCGCCGTTACCCTTTTCTATCATCTCCAAAGATTCGTAACGTTACGCGTCACTGGGGCTCGTACGACGCCGTTTAACTTCTCCTCCTCGACGCGCCGACACCATCGCTCACACCATTCTTGCCAAGGTAATTCAATCGCGAGGGCTGTCTCCTCGTCGATCGTGCGAGCTTCCGCAGGAAAAGCGAGCGCAGCGCGCGGCGGTTGCCGAGCTCTGTATCGCTGCCAGCTGGGAGGACTACCGGCGCCGATGAGCACACATACCCATCCTGCTGCCCTGCGTCGTAGGTGGTGGCATCCTTCCCCACCGCCGTATCCTTTAGCAGCACCGCGCTCACGTAGTGCCGACACGGTGTGGGCTTCGTTTCCGCACGGCGTTTCAAGGTCTCTTCCCAGCGGAGCCTAGCCCTCTCCTCCATAGCGCGCTCACACTCTCCATTCCTGAGGCGCTCAATGGATTCTAGGGATTCCGTCCGTTCGCGCAGTGGCACCCCGCTCTGCTCGGCTTGCGGGTCGACCGCGCCAGTATGCGCAGGAGGAGTGGCTTGTCTGGTAAGTGTCGACTCGGCGGCCATGGTGCAAGTTATTCAAAATGCGGCAGGTGGAAGAAAGGTAGTCTCCCTAAGTCAGACCAATTAATATGGATCGCGACCGCGCCGGGTGCTCGCTTCGAATCACAATTTTTGAGCTAGGGTTAAACCAAAATAAATGTAAAAAAAGGATTTCCCCGCCCAAACTTGCACGTGACCCGGTGGCATGGACAACGAGTCTGAAACACAGCCAATTCAGCCTCAATCGACCTGTACTTTGCCATGATTGGAGGTTGTCCCTACAAGATTCAGATTCCGGAGGATAGAGGCCATACATGTCGTTTTGAATGAATTTGAGGGTGTTCTTTCTGTGCATCAAATGCCATCAAAAAGCTGGAACGAATTTGTTCTTGTTTGCAGTCCAAGTCTTGCCCTTTAGCGAATAATTGCTCGCTTCGCTCGCAATAAGTTTTAGATTCTGGAGGGTGAAAAAAAACTCATATATGGAAGAAAGGCGGAACGTTAGGCTGGTCGCGTCCGCTGTGGCGGTTGGACTGGCGCCGGGACTTATGCGATATTCACTCTCGAGATGGTGGAGGTGCGATGCCACCGTTATGCGTCACGCCGAAATGATTTTAAATTTCTTGTGGTTTCGACCGCCATTGTTCATTTCTCTTTCCATTTTAGGACATGTACAGTGGCCACCGGAAGAAAATCTTCTCCACGATATTCCCGCAGCTTCACTCTCAGGTACAATATGTCCCTGCTCTCGATTTTCGATACACCATCGGAATATCATCTCATAGTGCAGGCGCATTTAAATCCCTGGCAGACCTTAAATTTTCTTTACTTGCGGCTAAACGCTGACACGATGAATTACTACTAGATCTACTCTTCTAAATGGAAACATCATCTCCGAGCGATAAAACGCGCTACTGCCGCCAGTGCCCTCTTCACACCAAAGCCCCCACCCTGCGTTGCCGTGGGCGAACCTTCCGCAATATTTCCACGCAACACCGGGACGTTTGGCGTTGGAACATGAATTGAAGAAACCCTCCGCAAGCCCTCCCGCACGAAAGTCGCTGCCCCTGCCCTGAGGCGCGCGAGCGGGCCAAATTGCTGTGTTGGAGCATCCAGTTCTACTCGCGGGTGTCGGGTGAGCCTCGGTAGCTCACTGAAGAGCGCGTTGGGGTATGAGCTGGACGAGAAGATACTGAGCGCGGTGGACAGCGAGCGCATAGAGGAAATGGTGAAGCCCGACATGAAGCGACTGCTCGCCCTGTTGCTGCTAAACTGGCTGGGGAATCCGAGGCCGAGGCCAGCATACTGAGAAGACGGGACTGCGCCATCCGACGAACGCGTCTTGAGAGCCGGTGTTGCATGTGGGGTTGTGGCGGCTTTGTGGGGTGTTCGTGGCGGTGACAGTCGCAATCTGGACGATAGTGTATCCGCGGGAGTATTGGCACCGGGAGTAGGGGATGCACAGCGCAACTCCGGAAGCCCAAGCAGGCGCAGTTCGTTTGAGCTTGAGGACGGAACTAGAAGCCCAAGACCGACATGCACGGGGGTGCTGCTTCCGACAAAGGACGCGTCGTTGAAAAAACAGTCACTGGGAGATGGCGGGAGCCCTTCGTAGATCGCCTTGAAATTGTATGAGTTAGATTTGAATCTGAGGAGGTTGCTTAACGAATGCGTACCTGCGTCGAAACCGCACGATTCCTCCGGGTCGATGGCGCTTGGCGAGTGAACCCCGACCCCGTGCTGAATTTCAGTGCCTTCAACATCTTCTCTTGCACCGAAGTGGACTGAAATCGGTCTGCTTGCGCGATGATTTCTGGGAGCTCTGGAACCAACTTTGGCGAGGGGAGAAGGGCTACGTCTGCGAGAAAAGAGTAGCTGGATTCGGAGTCCGAGAAGGAGGAATCGGAGGAAGCGCAGTAGTCGGACAGAGCCCGGAGGGTTGTCGAAGACGGACCAGCCGCGCTTGGGAGGGATAGCAGGGACATAAAGAGTGGCTGACGAGTGGGGATGGTAGTGGTACGGAAGAAAGAAAGGAATTAGGGGTGATCGTAATTTTCTCCTGTTTTATGCCTGCTTCCGCGGAAACATGTCTCAGATCTCAAGGCACAGCATTTTGAACAGAAGTCTCAATTCTTCCGTTCGACTTCAAAGAGCAGCTAGTTCATAGGCAGATTAATACATACACAGTTTACAACGAGGAAAACATCTAATGTGTCCACGTCCATCTGCTCCATTGGTCGTTGTCGCGCGCGTAGTCAATCTCGAAAAATGGCAGCGAAAAGAAGGCCTCCGTCGCCCCTTCGCCGTCGACAAGGAGGACCTGCAGCCCTTCATCCCGGAGCGTTTCCAATCGCGCGTGAGCCTGGGATAGGTCGGGTGAATGACGGGTGATGAGACCGAAGGAGTTCAGACGCTGTGGCGCCTTGCGCCATCGTGATTCCACCATATTCGCGAGTTTATCGTAATCCGCGAAGTCATACCCGCCGAACGTCAGTGTAAGGAGCCCAGCGAGATGGACCCCGTCACCAACATCGAGAAAGTCCACGACGTCGGTGAGGTACACCATGTCGGGGTTTTTGAGGTGACGGCATTGTATGCAGAGGTCGACGAGCACTGGCGTTTGCTGCAAAACGCTCACGAGGAGTGCATCAGAGAAGTCGCGTCCGATAAGGCAAAGCTTGGTGAGCGGAGGGGATGATCGAACGAGGAACGTGAGTAGGTTTTCCAGAGGGACTTCGTCGACTGACTCCCGATCGAGCGGTTCATAAGTCAATTCGCGAAGTGCAGGGAGATCAAGGTCCAACAAGGAGCCTCGGTTGAGGTACAGCCTCTCCATTGTCAAAACTCGTCGCGGGGGCTCGTGTGTAGTGAAGACTAGATTCGACAGTGTCAACCGAGCTTCCACGACACCCGTCAACAAGGAGAGCGCTTCCAGGTGCTCGTGGTTGTAGTCCAGATCCGCGCTGTAGTTGGTTATCTGATCCCATGGAAGACGAATAACGGTGGGTATGTGCAGCATGTACCCGATGAGGGTCAGGTTGCGAAGCTTGGGGGCGACATGGAACGGTGTCAGCTGCGATTCTGGTTCATGCATACCCCCCAACACGAGGGTTTTGAGGGATGAAAGTCGTCCGCGTAATGGGGCGAGGTAAGGATAATGTTCAGGATAAACCACGAGATGAACATTCTCCCAACGCTCCGCATGTGCGACCAACATGGCGAAAAGGTCGCTAACATAGTCACGGAGGACGCCCTCGGTCATTGTACGCGGCGCACGAAAGACAAGCGTCAAAGGCGCCCCCGCAGACCTGACGAGAAGGGCCGTGGTTTTAGCGAGAGTGTCCAAGGATCGGGCCGGGCTTTTGAACAGCGGGGCGCGGGGGGAAAGGTTGATGTTGATAGATGACCAAATGAAGGGAAATTCGAGCGCAATGCGTCTCCATCGACGACAGATCTGGCTCAATACCCATGGATCGCCGGTGATCTGTACAGCGAGGCGGAAGATTTCGCAAATGATTTCTACGGGATAGTAGGAGTGGGGAGAGAGCAACGCTTCGTGTGTGACACCCAATGCGACCGTGGCTTCTTTGTCCGACTTCAATTTTGCCAAGGTGGCTTCCGTCGCCGCAATCTGTTCATCGAGCGACGCTACGTGGGTATGGACGTCCGCGATGAAATGACGAATAGCGGGAACCTCGTCGGCTGTGGGAGGCGAGCCGGAGGACAGTAGGTGCGTGAAAGGCGAATCCATCGTACACAGGAGTCAGAATTGCCTCGCCAGTCTGGTACGAAAAGTTATCGATTGAAGTAGTCAGTTCCTCGGTGCGTCCTTTGACTTGCCTTTGACGGCAAGAAGACACACCTTTTCAGCAGAAGCTGTGTATACAGGAAACCCAATTCTCGCTATCGCAAGCAGCACTCGCCAACGGTACGATGAGGGGGAAGAGAGAGAATGGTCCCATGGGAGTTCATCGATTTGGAATCGATGCCATCAATCACGATCACGTGTCGCTAGCAGTACGTGACCGCGCGAACGTGATGCTTTAGGTTGGTGGGGTTCGACTTACGGCTCAGAAGAGAAGTCGAGCGAGGCTCGCGGCTCAGCCGAATATGAATGCAAAGAGGTGATTGGGTTTATAGATCAAGCTTCAACTCGAAGGTCTCACCATTGTATCTTGGCCCATGACACAGTCTTGAGAATGCGAATTCGTTCGGTTCTGGTCTTGGACGTGATGGCTCCGTTTTGGCACGATAGAAGAAAAAAATCAGGAAGGAAAAGCTATTCCGGATGAAGAACTTGAATAAATATTATCTTGAGGCCCAGCCCCTCGATGAATGAGGGGGATAGATGATTTTTAAACGCTTGCAACCATCGCACAAGTAACTCACGCCACCTTTATCGGACAGACGCCTGCATTCGTGAATTTTTGCCGAAAAGATGAATCGATTTGTTTACAAAGAGATTCCGACTTTAGGATCCGCTTTATGGAACATCAGTCGTCCTCGATGTCCATTCCGTATTTGATCATCAAAGCGCGCCGCTCCGCTGCCCGTCTCTCTCGTAGTTCCCTGCGCTTGACAGGATCATAAACGACACCGTTCCACACTATCTCCCCTTCCATCAGCCCAAAGAGCCGCTCCAGCGTCGCCTGGTGCACCGACGCCGCCAAAGTGTGATGGCGGTCTTCGAATACCACCAAGTCCGGGGCGCTAGCGCACACTTGGAGATATGCTTCCAGGGCGGCCATCAACACCGCCATGGTGTTGTCCCCGGTCTCAAGCTGAAAGATGAGGATGTGGATACGTCGGATGCGGGGCAACGGCCGATTCTGTGCGCCTTGCACCTCGCGATGAGTGAGTGCATGGATGCAATTCACAGCGCCCTCGTTCACTTGAAGGTAAACGGCTTCCAAGCTAGGTAGGAGCTTGATGAGGACCAGCCACGATACCTCCCGGAGGGCAGACCCGGCGCGGGAATCGACATGCGTGATAGAGTCTGAGGGGACGGCGTGGAGGACCTTCGTGAGGATCTGGCGCAGGGCGCCTTCGGTCTCGGGGTGGGAGTTAAGTGCGAGGAGGCATTGCACTGTGTGGCGTTCGAACGGGTCATGCGGCGCGGTATCGCAAAACAGCGACATTGTGCAGTACGAGGCGCTGGTGCGATTGATCTGGAGCAGCAATGGCTTTCGCGCGGTGGGGGCCCGCATGTGTTTGCGAAGGGGTACCAGCGCGTTTCTGATGTCAGCTCCATTGCGGACGTCGTAGAACAAGATCTGGATGGAAGTTGCCGGGGGTATGCGTAGGTGATTTAGCAACTCTTCGCACGAGTAGGCATGGTCACGGAGCGACAGCCAGGCGAGAGCAGGTAGATGCACTGTGGCGTAGAGCTGATTGGGGATGGGAGGGGGAATACAGAGATCGAGCTTCAGTTTTAGGAGTTGCGGGCATGCGCTGAGCATTTGCAGCAGAACTCTAAAGGGGGGAAGAGGACATCCGGAAGAGTCGTTACACTGCGATAACGAAAGCGATTCCAGGCCGCTCAGAGACGTCCATGGGAAGGCGATGGATGTCAGTGTGAGATCCCGTAGCTTGGGTAGTCTCCCGTCAAGCAGGGCAACAGGGAGAGCCTGGACGAAGTCTTCCGGAAGCTCGTCGTGTTTGTAGCTGGGATCGAAGGAGAGGGAATAGAGGATGGGAAATCGGAAATCCAGTAATCTGCCAATCAGTTCGTAGACATGCTGCGCCTCTCCACCGACCTCGAGCTGAGCGATGCGCTCAGAATTTTCCAACACATAGTCGGCATAGTACGGCTTGTCGAAGAATTGCAATTTGAGGTGAAGAGGAGCTGCACCGGAATGCCTGAGTTGGATGATGAGGCGACTCTCAGGGTCGTAGCTGGCATCAATGAATCCCCACAATGGTTGCGCGGCAAGTGCGAGCTCGTGCCATCGGTGACAGACGTACATGACCTCCGTCCATTTGAGGTTGAAGAGACTTTCAGTTTCGACGGCGAAGATGGTCAGGATACGTGTCATAAGCTCGTTGGGAAGGCTGCAGATCGGCGCCATTGCGTTCCGCTTTGCCTTCAATAATGCGATTTGATCGTAGTGGCACGCAATTTCGGCTTCGATAGCGGCCATCTTCGTCTGTAGAAGAGTAGGCGGCTCAGGAATAACGGCCCTGAATGAGTTTTCACGAGCGATTAATGTCAATTCGATGCAAGAGTCATTACAACTGACAGTTGGGTCCCTGGAGATTCTGACCCGGAAGTCAAGAATATACGTTGGTCGTCCGCCATATTTTTATCGTGTTCCGTATCTCCCAGTGATACGGAACACGAGACCAAGTGGAAGATGGTGGGAAGATGGTGGTGGTCGAGACGAAGTGGCGGGGGTGCACGTGAAGATTAGTCAGACACTGGGCCGCCGGCAAGCAGACTTAGCCGCCGGCCTACTACTGAGAGTCAAGAAATCTTTCCTTAGAAATGGTAAACATGGTAGGAGTACCCAATTTTTCTGTTCATGATAGACCAGAGGAACGGAACGCACTTGGCGCTTGGATAGTTTGTGGATAGTAAGTATCAGTGACCGACGGTGACCATCTGTGTTCACGAGAGCATGTGTCTGAATGGTGATCTAACATCGTCACTCGAAAGATAGGGCCATCCACAGCAAGAATCCAGACTTCAGATCCACCCGCAATACCCACCTATTGTTTTTACTTGAAGGTTGAAACTGGACGACAATGATACTTTGCTACCTTAAGCTTCCGGGGTGGAACTTCAAGTTCTCCATTGCTGTTTTTTATTCAGAGAGTTGACCCGCTTCTCAGTAGTACTGCTCCTACGCAAGCAGTGGAAATACTGCTTTCAGTTGTTGTAGGTCAAGAGGTCAAGGTCACACTAGACCGTTCTCTTCAGACTGAGTATATTCAGGGAATATACACTACGCACCTAGACCGTTCTCTTCAGACTGAAGAGAACGGTCTTCGGCATCTACAATATACATAACCCTCGACAACCAAACATGGTACGCGTCGGTTATGCGTCTCCGACGGAAGGCGACGCGATGGACGCGAGGTCCTGTACTACAACACTCCCACTGACCTCGCAGTCCAGAAGCTACTGCAACCCGATCATCCGCCGACATCGTAAAGTTGCATCGCGTGGAAGAATTTTGGTAAGAAGGTCGGCGGGATTTTCCTCAGATCGGCAGTAATGGATGGTGATGTCCCCGTCCTCGATGTACTTCCGGATGTTGTGGTATTTTAATGCAATGTGTTTGGCTTTGTCATGCATAGCTGGGTTTTCGGCCACAGTGATCGTTGACTGGTTGTCGCAATAAATCGGCGAGGCGTGGTCCAACGACTGGCCCGTAAGTTCACCAAGCAGATTTCGTAGGAACATGAGCTCCCGACTCGAATGGCTACCGGCAACATACTCGGCCTCCATGGTAGATTGGGCAGGGGCACTTTGTAAGCGACTGATCCATGAGACGGCGCCACCTGCGAGAAGAACGACGGTGCCCGAAGTCGAGCGAAGTTTATCCTTTTCACCTGCCCAGTCGGCATCTGTATAGCCGAGTAGAGTACTGGTAAGAGGTGTCGCGAGTCGTCCCGGGCCGCGGTAGGTGATGCCCAAGTCGAGCGTCCCACGGATGTAACGGAGGACATGTGTGAAGGCATTCCAGTGCTCGATTCCCGGATTGGAGCTGAAGCGGCTGAGTACTCCCACTGCAAAGGCCAAGTCGGGTCGTGTGCCTAGCATACCATACATGATGCATCCCAAACCCCCGAGATAGTCGTTGCCAGCCATGAGTTCCCGTTCCTCGCGTGACTTCGGAGACATTTCCTTGGTCAGTTTTGTGCCAACAGGGAACGGGGTGGACACGGGCCGGCAGTCTGCCATCCCAAAACGCTCGAGCACGCCCTCGAAATATTTCCGCTGCGAGATGCGTACTGTCTGCGCCTCGAGATCCTGAGTGATCTCCAGACCAAGGCAGTAAGATGCAACCCCAAGATCCTTCATCTTCAGACGTGCCGAAAGCTTCGATTTGAGAACATTCCAGGTGGCTTCGTCGTTTGTAGCACCCTGGAGATCGTCGACATATAGCGCAATAACGACAATGATTTCCCCGCGGCGGCAAAGGTAAATGCTATGATCAGATTCGAGACGAGTGAAACCAAGGGATTTGAAGATCGAGTCAATGAGTTGGTACCACTGACGAGAGGCTTGCTTGAGACCGTAGATGGATTTTTTTAGTTTCAAAACCATCTCCTCGCCGGACGAGTTACGTCGGGGTGGAAGACCCGGAGGTTGCGACATGTAGATGTCTTCGTCAAGGTCAGCATTGAGGAACGCCGTGACAACATCCATCTGATAGATTGTTAGGCCAAGGTGAGCAGCGAGGGCGAACATGATGCGGAGGGAAGTGAATTTGACAACAGGGGCAAAGGTTTCTTTGTAATCAATCCCGTGAATCTGTGTGAATCCGCGTGCGACAAGCCGAGCCTTGAAGCGCTCAAACTCACTCCACTGGTTGTACTTCACGCTAAACACCCACTTGCACGTCACGATTTTCCTTCCTTCTGGTGCATCCACATACTCGAATGTCCCCGTTTCCACAAGCGAGCCAAATTCGATCGCCATCGCGTCCGCCCAATCTTCGGACTCTGCGCTAGCCATAGCTTGCTTGAACGTCAACGGGACGATAATCGGTGCTGCTGGGACTCGGGCAGCACGGGCCTGAGCTTGGAACTCCTCCTCCTCCTCAAGCTCAGGTGCGTCCTCGACTATTGGTGCCGTTTTGTGCTTGTAACGACCCTTTGGCAGCTTTGCGCGCTCGTCCGCCATCCCCTCGAAACGAGGCGGCAGCCTGCGCGTCCTCGGCCCCAGTGGGGCCTCGACAACGACCTCGGCCTGCTCCTCCGCGTCGACATCCACCTCCGTGCCTGCATTCGCATCCACGCCGTCCTCTACCTCGTCCTCGCTCGCACCGTCCACTGCCAGGGATATCGACGCGTCATTGGGGGTAGAGGGTACCCCAGCAGGAGTAGAAGGATCGGGAATGACGGGGGGTAGATTGCGAAGGTCCGTGATAACTTCCGTCCAGCCAGATGTTTTGCCGCGCTCAATGAACGTTACATCCCTAGACTTGTGCACCTTGCGCTTTACGCGGTCATAGCACTTGTATGCTTTCGACTGTGTACCTGGCAAGTCGTAGTAACCCAATAAAATGCATTTCACCGTCGTATCCGCCAGCTTTGGGCGACCTTTGAGCGGAAGCACTGAGACGTACACCTCACAGCCGAACGGCCGTAGGTGACTGACGTCCTGCCGCCGTCCTGTCCACGCCTCCTCGGGGATGCGACCATCCAGCGAGGAGTGTGTCGGGCAGAAGTTGCGGGTGCTTGCACCATATGCCACGGCATCGGGCCAGAAGCCGATGGGGAGCTCGGCTTCTATAAGATTGGCGCGTGCACTGTCCTCGAGCGTGCGGTTAATGCGCTCGGCCACGCCTCCCTGCTGCGAGCTGTACGGAGCAGTCGTCTGGTGGATGATTCCCTCGGCTGCAAGCAACACCTCGAATTCATCGGACGTATACTCACCGCCATTGTCTGTGCGGATCACCCCAATCTTCTGGCCTGTTTGCTTCTCGACTCGGGCCTTCCATGCACGGAATCGGGCAAGGGCGCTGCTCTTCAGCCTCATGAAGTCGACGTCGACATGCGCAGTGCAATCATCCGTGAACGTGATGAAATATTGACTCCCCCCTATTGACATTGGCAAAGGTCCACAGACATCAGAGTGTACGATCTCTAGAACACGAGTAGCGCGCCGTCGGCCGCCTTTCGGAAACGACTTGCGCGGAGTCTTTCCACGCAGACATGCGTCACACGAGAAGTCATCGCCCGCAATCCCCAGTTCCAGCCCATCGACCATCTTTGCTGAGATGAGTTTCCTGAGATCGGAAATATTCAGATGGCCGAGGCGCCGGTGCAGCGTGAGGATGTCGAGGCGCTTACCGGCGGGAGTGGGGGTTTTGGCCTTGAGGAGGGATGGGGAGCTGTTCGGGAGCACAGCGGATACAGGTGCGTCGGCGAGCTCCAGAGTGTAGAGGCCATCTTTGAAGACAGCCTCACAGAGCGTAACACCATGAAGCTTGATGAAGCAAATCTTGCCCTCGAACTCCAGCTTGACGCCTGGGATAGCTGTCAGCTGTCCAACGGAGAGAAGCGAGCCCGCCAGCTTTGGGACGTGCAGCGTGCGCGTGAAGTGGACCGTCTGGACACCGGTCGGGCTCTTGATGCGCCGCGCACTGGTCCCAGTCCCAATGGCATGGATCTCGCTGTTATCGCCCAGCTGGATGGGGATCGGCTTGTTGAGGATGGCGTACGTGATGAAGGATGCACGCTCGGAGGTGAGGTTGCGGGAGGAACCCGAGTCGACGAAGAGTGCATCGGGACGGAGGCTATGGGTGGCCTTCTTCGTGAGGAGCACCTTCGGATGCTCGTCGCCGCCGGCGCCGTCGTACGCGACTTGCGCAAGACGCAGCTTTTCCTTCAGCTGCTCTCTCCCCGTCAACGTACAGTCGCGCTTGATATGGCCCTTGTTTCCACACCCATAGCACGTCACTTCACGCTTCCAATCACCACCACTGCCGCCACCGCCACCACCACGTCCGCCTCGTCCGCCTCGTCCACCGCCACCTCCGCCGCGCTGGCTTCCTCCAGCAGAGGCGAAGTACGCCTTGATCGCATTTGCAGCGACCTCGTCATCATGCGCCTTCGCCAGCGCAAGATGCTCCGTCTGTGCTTTGAGCGCATGCTCCTCGCGCTGCCTCTTTTCAAGCAGATTACGCTGCCGTTTCTCCTCCTGCAACAAGAGTGGAGTCGCCGCGTTGAAGGTCATGCTCGTGCCAACGACGCCCAGGGTCTGAATGATTCCTGTAAAATCCTCGGGGAGGCTCTGTAGGGTGAGCTGAATAAGCTTGTAGTCGCTGACCCCGTCGTTTCCCCGCTGTAGGTCGTTTGAGTACCCGAGGATGATGTCGATGTGGTCCTGGAGGGGTCCGCTTTCGATACCCTTGTACTTGATATTGGCCAGCTTCTCATGGATCGCCATCATCGACAGCATGCCCGTCGGCTCGTAAATGGCGCGGAGATTCTGCCACATCTCTGCCGCCGTCTTGGCGTCCCGAATGTACGCCACCTGGTCGTCGCTGACCATCTCGGTGATCCTGCGCATCGTCTTCGCATTTCCCTTTTCCCAGTCTGCGTAGTCGGGATTGACAATCGAAGTGGCCACCGTGCCCGTAGCGGGCGACTCTGCCGGCCGCTGGACAACAATGGTCGGCGGAACCGCAGGGTCCTGTATAAATTTCCAGCGATCTTCATCTTCAAGTTTGTTCTGACCCTTGAAAGAAAAGGTCTTCCAGTTCTTGCTATCGAGCAAATTGAAGGCGTAGCGCGTGCTGGAAACGTCCTGGGTGCCCATAACCTGTTGTAGGTCAAGAGGTCAAGGTCACACTAGACCGTTCTCTTCAGACTGAGTATATTCAGGGAATATACACTACGCACCTAGACCGTTCTCTTCAGACTGAAGAGAACGGTCTTCGGCATCTACAATATACATAACCCTCGACAACCAAACATGGTACGCGTCGGTTATGCGTCTCCGACGGAAGGCGACGCGATGGACGCGAGGTCCTGTACTACAACATCAGTGGTTTGCAGTTTCGTTCAAGGAACATAGCACTCAATGACTGGTTTCCTGTGTCTCTTCAACCTTGTGCCAATACTAAATCACCAGTCTATGACGAGCCATGGCGCGCGGAGATCAAGATAGGACGTAACAGCGCCAATGGAGTCATCCAGCGGCATGGGCGGCCCCGAAGGTGACGTTACTCTTCATAGTGGGATGTCGAGCTCAAACGCATTAAATGTCGCATTTGGCTCAGGAACTCAATGGTTTATACGTATATCGTCCACAGAAACGGGACAGTATATATCTTACAAGGTTACAAGGTTACAAGGTAGGTAGACATAAGGGCAGAGACAGATAATGATATGTGCGATTGGTCTGTGCGCGGGAAATTAGGATGGCTCAGTTGGGGGTCCAGACAGAAACATCCCCGCACCCCACGAATTACCCCCCAAATCCGTACAAATGGGCCCCAGAGCGTTTGAGGGCATGCACGACATCGAGCGCCGTAACGGTCTTGCTGCTATGGCTTTGAGCGATTGGCAGTGAGGGAAGGAGGTATACACACCGCCGTGCATGCTCAGTGTAGGTGACAGAGTCGCGAATGACGCCCTCAAGGTAAAACATGAGGGCGCCGCGGGTCTCCTGATATACGATTCCAGAAATGCGCTTGACCCCTCCGCGACGTGCAAGGCGGCGGATTGCGGGTCTAGTCACGCCTTCACAAGATATATCAGCTTTGGAGGCTGAATTTGTAGCTCTGGAGCTCACCTTGAATATTATCGCGGAGGATCTTGTGGCGGCGCTTTGCTCCACCCTTGCCGAGACCCTGAGCGTCGACGAGGGTGAGTGGAGGGCTCAACATGAGAAGCAGGGTGATCTGAACTTACCTTTCCACCTTTGCCACGTCCGGACATTTTACTTGTGCTTGTTGTTGGGTTGGGGATTGGGCTTTTAAATTTAAAGGCTTAGTGGTGGTGGTGGTTTGAGTTCAAGAGGCGATCGACTGACAGGCGGCTTTTATTGGGGCGATATTTACACATGTTGACGCGTCCCTAATGCCGTGATGCCGAACGACTTTGAACCAAACATGTATTTGCCATTTGTGCAAACTCGCAGAAAACGACCTGCATGTTCATTTGCACTCAAGTAGTGTCGGACCCATCCGCTCACTAATTTTAAGAATGTGATCTGTTAGATCGAGATTCCAATGGCAGAAGGCGGGCGGCTTACAGGGAATGGCTCGCAGGTTGTCGCGTTCTTTTGGCGACGGCAAATCCACGCAGTGGCCCTCTTCACCTTGCGGCCGGTATAGAGCGGATTCTTCGGCCTTAATGCCGTTCATTTGGGATGAACGTGGCGTGCCGAACTGATCTGCGCCCTCCCTATTACGCGCACGTTGGAGTCGATAAGATCCACCAACTTGGTTGAACGCACGCACCAGCTAAAATTGTCGAGACTGCGCCGATAGTCTGCGTTCCGAGGCTTTTGTATTGCCGATCAGGCAGTTAGCTTACATACATACCGACTTTTGGTTGAACTGCGCTTCCAGAGCTCGCGCCTTAAATGCAACCTGGTACAGCTCGCATTCCTCACACCACCTACTCATCGTGCCATCCACCGCTCGAGACCAGAATGTTTCCCAACGCACCTATGAATGCCTTTGCACGCAGTGCGTGGTCGAATGGACTCCGGATCGCGCATCGACTAACGGGACAGTGCCGCCAGCATACGACGCTCCTTTTTACGCGATTTGGATGGGCACACTGGGCCCGTGCACCCCATTCGAACAGGGGAAATTCGAAGCCCCCAGCTGCCCCTCCTCCCTCTGTCCACCCGAGCTGAGGTGGGAGCGCTCACCTTACGCTCGCATTCCACTTCCCGACGTCGGCGGCACGCCCCTCGACGCGCAGCACCGCGAAGACGTGTCTCATCATGATTTCGCCAACATCCGCGATCGTGACGTACCGCCACGCGCCCCGCCATCCCTTCGGATGCAGCCCATCGCGCTGCCGGCCCTTGTACCGGGGGTCGTTGCCGTCATGCTGCACCCAGAGCTTCGCGTCGGCGTTGCAGTCCAGACAGGGATTAAATTTGGATCCTGGGTAGAAAAGGCGGCTGAGAAGCGGCCTTGGATGGAGGAACCGGCGACATCCCCCGGACTGCCGTCCTTGACGGTAGTATCGCCGTGCCTCCCGTGGCCGATAACAGTCCATGGTTCGGGATCGTGTGCGCTTGTAGGAGATGTCATCCAGGGGATCGATCGTGCGTTGGGCATTGACCTCACGGAGGAAGAGGTGGACGAGTGGATGGCGCTGCAAGAAAAAAGCCATCCGACGTTTCAACTGAAAAATATTTTCAAGACTCGGAAGCGGAGAAAAACGTACCGTAATGACATGACAAGATTAGCTCTGCTTGGTGGTAGAACACGATTCGCCGGGCTGTCAGAAAGCCCGATGGGTTGTGATATTTGGGTACTTCATGTTGCCTGAGTCTGGTCTTTTAGCATTGCCCTAGTACTTTTTCAAACATAGAGTAGTTTAATTTGAACGACAGGGATTTTTCAGGAATGTCGATGATCGGACATTTCATACATCAGCGACGCCAAACGTCGCAAATATGAGTTCTTGCCTCCGAATCGAGGCAGCGGCAATTCCCACAGCAGAAGACATGTCCCAGGCATTGACATCGGCGTTGCCCGGTGCGCGTTGAAGTTGGGGTAATCGGGTTCGACGGCAATGGCGCCAGATGTTCGGATAGCTGTCGAGCCCGACGGAAGCGCAGTGATAGCGACCTATGCAAACAAGAACCAGGGCTCCAGGAGCTGACTTTCGTCGTCTCAGGAACTTTGGCCTAATTGATAACTTCAGCCTTTTGAGAGATAACACTTAAATTTCGAGGTGGATCCGTGCTTGAGTTTGAAGCTGATAACTGATCCTGGTAATTGCGAGAAGAGAATTAAACAATCGCGTGCTCGAGCAACTATATTCCTTGCTTCATCCTCCGAACCTCCTTCAGCCACACACGCAACTCTCCGCCCCATCCACCGAGACGCCGCATTTTACGCTCGGCAAGGTTGACGCCCAGCGGGAGCCCGATTTGCGCCATCCGCGCGCTCTCGCGGCGGCGAACCAATGCGTGATGCGTGAGGCACCACAGAATCATGCTCGCGCGCGAGAAGAATACCTGACGGAAGCTCTCAGGGCACCCCGGGCTACAGGGCGGCGCGAGCCCGAGCAGTCGGCGGCAAGTCCTGAGGACAATGCGAGGAAAGTAGAGTAAGAGCGGCGGATCTAGCCCTGCGCGGAGTGTAGCTTTGTGAATTTGGGTAAATTGGTTTGTTGAACTTACATATCACGTCCGTCGCGCTGTCCTCGACTATCATGCCGATTCGTCGCCCGTAGTTCCCGTCGACGACCCACCCGTTCGGTGCCGCCGCTAGGGCTTCCTCTACGTTTATCCGGAATTGCTCATTCGTCTCCTGCGCCCACCCGGGCTTCCAGAAAAGGGTGTCCAGGCATATGTAGGGTACTCCAAGGATGTCCGCAAGTTGTGAGCCAACGGTGCTCTATCTTTCCGGGTCATGATCAGCGTAGCTTTCCGGCTTCATACATGGGCTGGATTGGGTGTAAATACTTTCCTTCCCGGTCCCTCCGTTGAACTGACTAAGTAAACGCAGGACAACGTGGCTAACGGTGAGACGTACCACAGTTCCCAACGATGTGGACTCGATAGATTCCTCGCACGTCGCCGAGAAGTGGGGGCACCATCGAGGTGGTGGTTAGGTGAAAGAGTCACGCCCGTCACTGACACTGTGACTCTGATGCGTATCAATAAGTGCCACATACGAACACACGGTGATACACCGCATTCCTTCTTTCCTTTTACCCACTTGTCGTTTCTGGCAGCTATTCCGTGCCTTTGCTGTAGCCAAGTTGCTGCTGTATTCAGACGGCCAAACGATACAGATTCCCAAGCAGGAACATTCATTGCCTCTTGACGTTCTGACTTCTAAAAGCCGACTCATGCATCGGAGGCTGGGCAGCCGTAGTCTCTCCTAGACAGACGCTTCAACGATATCAGCTCGTTCCTACTTGTTGAAGAGCAGCCGGGCTCAGATCCATTGTCGATTCAATACAAGACACGAAATACGCCAACACATGCTGCTCTGTATCGTCGGCTCTTTCCGTTTAGCGTCCTCTCCGGCGGCGCCCACATTATTTCCCGAGAGTGGGCTCGCCTCGGCCTTCTCACCGCCGGATGAAGAGACGCCCTTGGAAATAAATCTCGAAGTATTCTGTATGGTGTTTCTAGGCACAAGCCGACCCTGAAAAATGTCCCCTACGCAAGCAAAGATACTTCCAGCTTCGAATTCCCGAGCGTGCGACGTCCTGGGAGGCCTGTGTCAAAAATAACGCAACAAGGCGCAGGTCCATGAGCCGTAGCCGACTATCGTTGACATGTGGGACCGTCTTCACCGTCTAGAGCGTCCAACTATGTCTTGACCGGGATAACAGGCGCTATCACAGATAAGTAGGCGTCAACTCACCGGCGTTATGATTTCAGCTGATTACAGCGCGGACTGAGGACGTAAACCAGCAAATAAATTCAACTGGGTAATAACCAAGAGACCGTCTCCGGCGGTTGGCTTCGCGGTCGAAGCACCAGTACGTATACGTCCAATGACTGAACGTTCGTCCACTCTAAACGCCAATTTTTTCAGGCGCCGTTATCTGCCCGTGTACCCGAGCGTGGCAGCGAATTGTTCCCCCGCGCAAGGTCTGCTCGATCTCGCTGTCCTTGGATAATCCTGGCAAGCTTCTCATGCCTAGATCTCATATCTAGATAAAAAGAGTCAGTAAGCGCCGTAACAGGAGGTTTCATTTCACATCCAGCAGGCCATTCCAACCCTGGGCTGGCTTCCCGGGCCTTCAGTGGTGGCCGGATTACCCGTGTGTGGGCCATGAGGCGGACGAAACAATCGATCCTGGTAAGTCAGTGGACATTTTCATTCTGGAGTCTTATCCTCAAGTGGGCTCCAGAATCGATGGAATGATATTGTACAGATGAATTACTAGGCACCCTCTTGGTCGGACGGATTCCATCCTACACATCCTACAACTTGAAACTTTGCACGGAGTATACCGCGCGCTCGAACGGAAACTCGCCGCCCCACACATCGACATCCAGCCTACTTGCCTCCAGAGCGGCTGCCAATTCGTCAAGCGCCATCCGCGCTGCAACATGGTCTATCGGTCCACCTCCCTCCAGTTCTTCCCTGCAGCTCTGAGGAAAGCAAAACAGGTCAGATATGCGATCGCACAGTCCAGATTGCAGCGCACCTGCAGACCCTGCGCGACGTCCGCGTCTGCCATGGCTAGTGCATGAGCAACCTGCCCGTCCGGCACCCAACGGTGCCCGATCGTTGATCGCACTACCGCCGCGAGGGGCGAGAGGCTCGCGAAGCCGAGCCCGCTGCCATAAAGCATCCGGGCCCGGGTGAGGCTTGCCAGCATTTGCGGCGTCGGTGCGTCCCCGGCGTCGCAGAAGGGCTGCTGGAGGTCCGCGAAGCGTGCAGCCCGCAGGCGCGCGTGCGTCGACGACATGAAAGCCGCGACGATCCCTGGAGTTTTGGTGGAGAGCATGTTGCGCAGGATTGCACGGAGGCTAACCGGAGACAGGTAAGTTGGACGAACACGAAAGTTGACGCTCTTATGGGCATACTCTTCAGGACTGGCGTTCACGAGTATCGTGTCTGCCATCGTGTTCCTGTCGGATTGTCAGACTGGGCAGGTACGAAGGGCATAGGCACTCACACATGGCCCAGCACAGGGCGGACGTCTGTGCAGTTCATTCTGGCCTTGGATCTTGGTGGGAGCGATTTCGGGGAAACACAAGACACGTTACTTATACTCCTCGCTTGGACGACATCCGGCTGACCGCTCGTTTCAGGCGCCCAATCTCAGGCCCATTCCCGGACCGAGTTCGTTATTCGGGAAATTTGGCAACTTGTTGGATCCCCGTCCGTTTTGATTGCCGGACGATCCAGCATTCCGTCTTGGTTCCGTCGGTTGAAAGTTCCGTTCAATTCGGCGTACAGGCGTACAAGCGTGTGCACTTTTTCTCATCCACAAAGAAACGGGCGAGAGGCAGAATTTCTGGCCAATATTGGAAGATAGAACAATAAACCGGTTACAACGGGCAAGTAAGTATCTCAGCGACGTTTGTTACGTTTAATTCAAAATAAAATTGGGATGTCCACACATCTGAACTGTAAACATTTTCCATGCACGCCCACTGCCACAGTGCCACCCAGCGTTCGCGGAGTCATATTCCCACATCGGGCTGTATCACTATCATCTCTCCTCCGAAACCCGTTGATTTAATTTACCGCACTGCGCGAATCAGGCCTCCGGCTACCTGAGGCGAATCGGCCTCTTATGGGTCATGTTCATTTTACCGGGAAGCCTCTTAAGCATTTAGGAGTGGTTCTCTGGATAATTTTTTAACCTCAGCCTACGCAGCCTGTGCCACACGACGCCACGAGCCGGCTATTCGGCGACGCGGGATATTCTCTGAATACGGGACAAATTCAGGGCCATGTTCTTTTTGGTATCGTTTGGTGGCTCACGAGGAAGGAGTTGACGCCGTATCAGACGATCTGCGCGCCTCCCTTCGACACGGAAAATGAGTACCAAAGCCGAGAGAATGCTCGTCGGTTCGATGGAAGGAGGGAAGTATTCACATCAAGCGCGCGCTCGCGAGCGCTCATGATACCGTGCTTTAAACTGACAGTTCCAATGATCAGTGAGAGAGGGATGTTATATTCTCCACCGCTAGACTGCGACATCTTGGTATGTGGGACGAGCGGCGGCCTCTCGGCCCTTGATGGGAAGAACTTTACATGTCATCCATCGCTCTATCATGATTGACAGCTACCGGAATTGAACACCCTCCGAAAATAAGTCCAAAGATGGGAGACACCACGACCCGGTGAATAAACACGGCTTCCCGTTCAATCCCATTAGGAGCTAGACTGAAGTAGATCGCTGTCTTCCACATGAGCCGATATCCTCCGATATCTCATCATCGATGTGCATGACACGGGTTGGCCCTTTTCGGAGATTTGGATCCTTTTCTTTATGAACTTTCCAAGCTAGCCAACGTGATTCAACATCGACTGAAGTGAAATTATTCTGTTGAATTTGCTGAAAATAACTACCTCACATATTGATATCAGAGAATGTCCATCCCGACTGGCGGGTGCTACCGATGCAAACGCTTGGCAGATGATACACCAGTGCCGTGGTGTTCGGTATTGGCGGTTGCACTTCCGAGCAGATGCATTCTATGACTATGCGTTTTTTCGGCCTGATCTTCCACTCGGATCCGCAGGTACAATATCAATTCTAGATCAATTCAACCCAGCGCCGTATTCAAGCTCATTGAGTCATTCTTTTCATTATCGGACAGGCAAAAAAATCGCAAGAAGCCCAGTTTCTGAGCTCAGTTGCTGCAGATATCGAGAGGCAAATTGATCTTTCACTTGGACGACCGGCGAAATCTTATATTTCTAGAGTACGGATTTGTGGCACCCGCCTCGCTCTGGTGACAAATTGTGGGTAAATCGACCTGTCAAGAGATGCCTCGCAAGTCGAGCCAAAGTCGAGCAACTGAAAAAGAAAAGCGGATTGTGCGCGGTAATATTCTAGCAACGAGAACGCCCCACCTCGAGGCCCGCCTCTACGGAGACATCGCTTATGCGTACTATTTTAACCAGGGCACTGTGCGAGACGAAGTTGAATTTGCCGCCTACGGTTGATTGAACCGTAGTGCAGGCGGATTGTGTTCGGCTAGACGGGGGTTGCCAACAAAATGGGGACAAGGAGGGTCAGTTGGTTAGTTGTGGATGGCAGGGAGAAAGCTGCCCTCGTTGATTCAGGACTCCTCAGGTCATACGGCAAAGCTGCCGTTGAAGTTGGCTGTCCACCCGCTAGTCTCCTCCCCACCTAAGTCATTCATTCTTCTAGAACACGTCTATTTTCTACTCGAAAATGTGCTCATATCCGTAGCTGGGAACGTAGTCATACACTGAATGTCAACGGACATCGCATTAGCAAGCGAGTTCGGGCGGGCGGGGGAAGCCGCGACCTACGAGAACAGGCTGACGCCCACGGAGCAGAAAACGCCGTCCAAATTGAATAACCGCCAGTTTGTTGTCGCGTCAATGCCGTGTCCGTTTCACACATAAATTCGGCATCTGGGAATGGAAGTAGGTCAAAGCGAACTCCCGCGCTATCTAGACAATACGCCGGTGAGATGGCCGCCCGCATTCGCCGTGCCTCCGCAATTCGTCGTCAAGGATTACTCCGCCGAAAACCACGGAACGCTTCAAAACCAACTGAATCTCGCGAGAATTGAGGCGTATACTTTACATACAAGCTGTCGAACAACATAGGTTTCAAGATGATCTTGCCCGGTTATCGTCGGTGCCCTTCGTTAATCATCGATACTCTGCCCCGCAATCCCCAATTGTCTCTATGAGCTGTCGCCCTGCGCTCCGAGCAAGAACTTCCTCGATCTCCGAGTGGTCCTGTGAAGTAAGAACTAGGCTGTAAACCTTGAGGTTGTCCGCAGGGTACTCCGTGCATCCGAGGCGCGCGCCTAGGTACGGAGTCAGGACCGATGTCGTGGAGCAAGGGGAAGAAAAGGAAATCGGAAATCGGTAGGAGAGCGGGGAAGGTGCAGAGTCCAAGAAGGGGGATGCTGAAGATCCAAAAGCTAGAGTTGCCCACCGATGATTACCGCACCGACGGCTGGTTGGTCGAGCACCCAGCGCGTGGCAATGTTGGCTATGCTTGCGCCGCTGTGACGGTCACCAATCTTGCGTAGGGCGGCCAAGAGCTCCTGGAATAGCGCCCATGTTCCCCATGCTTTCACGATCATGTCGAGGTACTGCGTTGCAGAAGGGAGGGTCGATAGCAACAAGCGCGAGATTAAGGGTCAGTGACGGTGCGCGACAGAGCGAACGTATGCATACCTTGCGTTGAGACGGATTGAGCGAGCCTGAGTAAGGATCTGGCTCAGCTTGACCGATCCACTTGTCCGCGAGGAAGCCACCACACTAAAAAAAACGCCATACAAACATTAGCTCCATTGACGAGAGGTACAAGACCGCTCACCAGTGTTCCGTATGTCAAGAGCTTGACGCCGTGCTTGGTGGACGCCTCAGCCAGCGCGTATAACGCCCGCGTATCAATTAGCGAGAACTGGTCGTCGCCGTGGGCATATTAGTATGGTATTAGTATCCGGATCGCAGCAGACAGCGCAAGTGCGACGATGGACAAAAATCACCCACGGGGATCTGATTGGAGACGATGCTGCCCGGGAAACGAGTGCAGACCTCGTCGGCATGGATGGCGTCGAAATTGACGAGGCCAATGGCGCCGATGAGGCCTTGGGCCTTCAACTGGGTCAGGATGTCGATCGCTTGGATGGCTTGGTCGTGGGTGTTGTAGTCCTGCCAGTGAATCTGAGATGGCGTATGTTAGTCGCGAGATGCAGATAGCGTTCGACAAGACAACCTGAAGAAGGTCGACACGTTCGGTGCGCATGCGCTCCATTCGCTCACGGACGGCCGCCTCCACGGCCTCGCGCGAGATGACCATGGGCTTGAAGACACACCATTTGGTGGCGCCTAGCACCGACTCGGGCGATGCAAGAGAAGAGCGAAATTGTCCCTAGGGCGGCATTAGTTGAGGAGCCAAGAGCGGGAATCTCGTACAAATATGAGCTCTGCGCTGCCGTAGTGGTCGGCTGCAGAAGTGAAGTGAATGGAATGAAACCGGTGATGCATCATCTACAGCGTACCCTAGAACGCGAGCAGAATTGGCGGTGGTAAGTAGGGAGGTCCTGAAGGTGTTCAGACACACACCATGTCTGCGGAGTGTTCAGTACGGGAGACATGGTCAAGTGCGAGAATACCGACCAAATGCCGTATGCCCATGGTCGACGTGGCGGCCCATTGCTTGGCGAATCTTGGAGGCGGATGCGGTCCCCCACGCATTGCTCGAGAGCTGCCAAAGGCCAGTCCACAGACGAGGCACGGTGAACTCGCCAAGCTGGACGGTTTCGTGGGCGTCGGCAGGCATGGTGCGCTATCGATGGAAGCAAGTCTGACCTCAATCCTCACTAGGTCAACAAGCCAGGTTTTTATGCCAGATTAGCCATACTTGTAGCAAATTGTCGGGCCCGATTCTTCCAAATCCAGACGAAATCAGCGCGGACCTGATCATCTGGCCCAGGGACGCAACGGACACTAGGAAAAATCCCGGTTCCCCTTGCAGGTAAACGGTCAATAAACTGCGCGTCATTGGGGACCGCGTCGAATTTGACACAGGAACCATTGCGAGAGAAGGCCGAGCGTTCGTGCGGGGCTAGCCAATTGCAATCTACACGCACGTACGCAGGCATGCGCCGCCAATACTGTTTCCTGCGGCGCCGGTGTGGCGTGCATAACGCTGGCGGTGGACTTTTGCCCCCAAAATCCCAGAGATGAATATGCACACAGGCGGATATGTGCCTCCCATACAAGCGTTGGGCCGTAAGACCTGTGGGAATCCGATACTCTGGGTAAGTGAATTCGTCTTCTTCTCCACAATGAACAAAGCTCACAGCGTAAGGAACACACTCGAAGTTGAGATGCATAATTAGTCAAGCTCTGAAAAGCACAGACTGGACAGTCAGCTCCGTCAATTCACGGCACTATGTGTTCGGAAGATGATACTGACTGACACCACCATTGACTCGTCGGGAAGCGATCACGGTGTGTGAGGCGCATCAACGTGAATAAGGACGCATCAAACGTCGGAGAATTCGATCCAGGCGAGTGCTACGATCCATCATTCTAAGGGCAAGTAGTATCAATATTCGTCGATGCATGCTTTGCAGCTCACCTTGCACGCCCACTACCGTCCGCCATTAATCGGGGACGGCCGTTTTTACTTGGTCGAGGATGATGCGGAGCCGGTGTTTCTATGAGTAGCCTGCGAGTTCCATGCGTTCAATTAGCACATGCCGCCATTTACCTGAGTTCATATACGTGCCTGTTGTCTTGCAGCTGCCGTTTTCGCTTCTATTTCTGCAAGCCGATACACCGATACAGGAATTTTCTGATAATCCAGGAGGCCCGCGAACCGCGTGCGACGGATCTCGCATGTTCGGGTACATCTGCGCGGTATCTTGAGCTATCGTCCGCAAGAAGGGTCGTTATCACTTACCTTAAGAGAGCTTCTGCCATCTTCTAGCCAGTGGCGGCAATATTCAAAGATGCCGCCGTCTGTAAATATTAATCACAATCCTCGGCTTTTGCGACGCCAAACAGCAGCCAAGCCCTTGGGTCCCCCGACCTAAAAGTGAACACCTGTCAATCGACTCCGCATCGATGCCAGCCTCAAAGATGTGACTGGTGACTGGCGTTCAACCCCGGAGCGCAGGACTTATTCTAGAGACGCCGTTATGAATAGCGTCATCGGGGAGGCAGCGGTGTTGAGACTGGCTGTTCGCACATTTCCCATCCATGCCCGCCGCCATCTCCTAGGGAATGTGGCTGGGACCAGGCCTGGTTCGGCGCTTGAATGCCAGGCGATTCAAGCGCTTGGCGGACTTGCTACCGGGTCACGAGCTTGGGAGGGAGAAGCACTCAACCATAATTGACGTCCAACGGGTACCGGAGCACCAGCCGGCTCCAGAGGGAGGACTGCTGCCTGAGAGCTACACGAACGGAAGGTCGAAACCCGCGATCGTAATGCGGCTAAGGAAATCGCGAAGAGTACTGGAGGTGATAGGGAAGATCCGGGAGCCAATTTCGAGATATTGATTGATCAATTACATAAAGCAGTGTGGAATCGAGCAGCAGCTATCAAGCAGATGAGACGGTACGCCACGAGCTTGAATAGTCGCCGAGGTCAAGTGTCGCAGGAGATCAAATGCGGATTGTGAGGCGTCTGTGAGGCAGAGAGTGAGACGCTTCAATACTCGGACCAGTCTGTGGGTTCCTTGGGTTTTTAGCGGTCCGCGGACCACTGCACATCGGCACATCGTAGATTTTGGAGCTTTGTGCGGGAAGGAACGTGTCGCGGCTCATGTGGAGAGCTCATCCCATGCTTTATTAGAAGCCCACTGATTCAGACAGGAGAAATAATCGGAGATCTTCAGGACAATCAACAGCGCCAGAATTTGAGGATAGAAGAGGAGGAAGAGAGGAATGGGTGCACGTGCGTGGGTGATCATTTACGGCATACGCGGGTGTTGTGCAGTTTGAACTGAGAAAAAAAGCAGTGGTAAGGTTTTCCACCAAAATTGCAGAGTGAACTAGATTCAATACATTCTGGCTGCTCTGGTATCAGGTTGAATTTCCCAATAAGATCAACTGTTCAAACTGGGCTTGGGCACTTGCCGGAAGCAGGAGGACCAGAGCTCTGAAGAGCTTCACATTGGCTACAAGTATAAGCGTTCTACTAGCAGGTTGATGGGCTGAGATTTGCATTGCCATGCCGGTTGCATTTTCTCGAGTTGTAGACCGCCGAGTCGATCATTCCAGACTGGACTCCGTGTGTACATTATCTGCACTCTTTCAGAAATTTAAATTATATGCACCATTGCAAGTTGGCAGACCTTATCTCTTGTGTTTCACCATCTGTCTTTGCAAGGTCACCAAGAACCATTCGAATTTCGGTGCTTGGCTCGGAAACTTCCGGTCATTGTCAGTCAATGATCACATCAAACCATCACGTGCTGCTATTTTTTCGGTCGATCCACTCGGACCACATCCTCGTCCACAGTCTCCGTATTCCCTTGTCAGCAATGGTCGCTCTCGTTCAACGCTCCGCCCCTGGCTTCAAGGCCCCCACCGTCGTCGCTGGTGTCTTCGAGGACATCTCTTTGTCGGATTACCTGGGGAAATGGTATGCGTAGTCGATAATTTCAGAGGCTGTGTCTACGGGCTGACGCGTCTCTGCTCTCCAGGGTCGTCTTGCTCTTTTACCCCATGTAAGTCGCGTCCATAGATCGAAATGGAGGATATCACAAGGCTGACGGATGAGTGGCTCAGGGATTTCACTTTCGTCTGCCCGACGGTAATGCACTATCTTGTTATGATGGTCCTCATTCTCATCGAGGCCCTTCAGGAAATTCTGGCGTTCAACGATGCCTTGCCTGCCTTGAAGGAAATAAATACCGTCGTTCTCGGTGTGTGGCAACATCCTACCTCTCGTCTCATCACTGATACGACGTGTGATGTGGATATCTAGGTATCTCTACCGACTCCCAATACTCGCATCTCGCGTGGTCCACCCAGCCGCGCAAGCAGGGCGGTCTCGGCCCCGATCTCCAGCTGCCGTTGGTCGCGGATAAGAACATGCAGATTTCGCGCGACTATGGCGTGCTGCTCGAGGAAGAGGGCATTGCGCTTCGTGGGCTCTTCATCATCGACCCCAAGGGAATCCTCCGGTGCGCCTCTTCTAATTCCCTGAGATTTGATTGTGACGCCCGTCGACAGTCAGATCACGGTGAACGATCTGCCAGTCGGGCGCTCCGTCGAGGAAACTGTCCGCCTCGTCAAGGCGTTCCAGTTCACGGTAAGTGCCCTGTTCGTCTTACACCTACTTTTTTGCTCGCGCCGGACTTCGCGTCTCGGTCCCGGGCCTTTTTCTTTCGGCTTACTTGCCTTCAATGTAACATCAACTGACCAATTGCTCATCAGGACCAATACGGCGAGGTCTGCCCCGCCAACTGGACCGAGGGCGCCAAGACCATCAAAGCGGACCCCAAGGCCTCGCTCGAGTACTTCGTCAACCCCGAGAAGGAGCACACCAACGGCGTCCCCGCGAAGCGCGCCCGCACTGAGTAGGTGGAGGAGCGAGTTCAGCAGATGGGGGCGGAGCCGAATAGAAATGGGGCAGACTCCAAAACGAAGGAACGAATAGAGGAATCAGTTTGATTTTAGAATTTACAAACTTACTTTCACATCGAATGGGCATTAGATCTAGAACGGGCCTGACAAATACTTACACTTGGTACTTGCAATACATGTTTAGTTTTGGTTCAGGGCTTCGTATGGGCTGTCATTGAATGGTTTCGTCGCGGTATTTCCATCGCGTTGTCATCAGTGTTCATTGCAGTTGTTTTTGAACCAATAAATTCGCAAGGCGCTCAAAGCTGTAGCTATATTGTTCCATATAAAAAAGCTATCGATTATCATGAAATCTTGTGGACGTTGACTACGAGAGACTAATTAGGTGTATGTAGTGTCAAGTAACAAATTGTATGAAGTAACATCTTTGAGCCTCAACGGCAAGAAAGCGCTGTGTCGCATAATCTACAGTAGATCATCTACTCCGCTTGTTCGACCTTCAACAATGCCTCCACCGCATCGATTTCCGCCTCAAAATAACGTTCCAACTCCCACCAGAATAGATACCGCTTTGTGACGCCGCCAAGCACGATCTCTCCACCCGTCGGCTCGAATTCGGTGCTGAGCTTCTGGCCCAGCGCGTTGAGCAGTTCGGAGAGGCGGTCAAAGAGTAATGACATGTCGACTGGTTAAGTACTTCAGGAGCTCATCTTAAGTTCTAGTCGGTTTTTTCGAATTTACAACTTGAGTTCTTTATACCCTACGGTACAGCCTATCCACTGTATGTATGTAAGAGGGCGAAAAAAACTCAAGTCTCAGCACCTCTTAAGTTCTGCAGTCCAAATTCCTGGTACCGGTCACGGAACCAGGTCTCAAAACCGAATTGTAAAATCCCCCATCAGACAGATCTATGTCATAACAAATTCGAAAATCAATGCACTAAATAATCTAAATCAATTTCTCTCCAGAATGCAGTGCACTTGAACGTCAGCAGCAAAGAAATTGGATTCAATTACACCTCAAGGGCACCGAATCCTCCCACAGATAAATCAGGAGCACGGGAAATGATGTTCATTCATGAACCATTTTGAAGACAACGGCATCCCCCGGCTCAATGTGAGCTGGTCGACGCTTGCGCGCACGCGCGAGCGGCGACCGAGCAAACCGTTGAGCCGTTTATCAAAATCTGGGTATAGTGACAGCTCGAACCAAAGAGATCCAGGACCGAGTCAAGGTACCAGGGGTGCCCGGAGGGCCTTAGTATAGACACTTGAGTTATATCATATATATGCATGGAAAAATGAATTACAAAATTAGTTTTTCCATGAATTACAAAATTAGTGGGGCCCAACAACTCGAGTTCCACGCGTCGACTTGAGTTCTACGCGTCGGCTTGAGTTGTACCACCGGCTGAAGTTCTGCAACAACTTGAGTTCAAGTTGTGGGCTAACGTGCGCGACCAAAGCAGGGATCCGAACTGCTAGTGAAATCTCACGAATTGAGGGAAAAACAAAGAACGCGGGACAGGAACCCACCTCTCATTATCATAATTGATTCTGTAAGGAGCTGAGAACATAGAGTGGCAGGGTGGCATAGCAGACTCCAAACTGCATGATGCCACCGGGTCTCTGGCCTGAACGTGACGAACGTCCCGGGGCTCCCTGCTGATAATAAGTAGTAGCCCAGCCGCGAGTTTTCCGAGAGGGAGGTCCCTAGCGAGGGGTACAGTAGAGGATTCAAGCAGAGAGCGCAGATCGATCAACTTAGCCAAGTGCAAGTGATCTGTAGTGTATGACGGGGTTTCTCGGACATTATTCGAATGCAGAGCAATGCAGTCGATGCAAAGCAATGCAAATCAATGCACTTCAATGCTCAGTGATGCAATTGAGTGCACTTCGATGCAATGCAAATGCACAAGTACCAGGACTGAGGTTCAAGTGGGTGACTTCCCGTAAGATTTATTTAATCCCCCAGAATATTTTGGACCTTAGCCGTTGTCAATCACTAGGACCCCATCAATCCTATCACCTCAAAGTGGCCGACCTTTATTCTCCCATCAACGCAATAATGCTGGATCTATTGGGGGGGTCCCTACCCCCCGAATAGACTTTCGTATCCTGGAATATCCCTTTTGGGACACAGATCTTTGATCCGTGCCTCCATCACGAACTCTCTACCCTCTCTTGCACTCGAACTGCTTGTTACACCCCATATTCTTAAGGCTACAGCCTTTCCAAGGTTACTAGGGCAACACCCATGCGAAAATTAGTCTTATCAACACCTTTTGGGTTGAATCCGAAGAGATCCGAAGTCTCAAGACGTTCTTTCAGCGTGCCTTCAGCCGAGTTCATGTTACTGTATGCCGGGCCAATTCAGTCCTAGCTAGATATGTGGCCTTCTGTGATGTGCTTTTGATTGGATTTTATGTTGCGTAAATGCATAAATACATTATCTTGCTTGCGGGAAACACAGACGGTGTCAATTTCTTTGAGACTGATTGCATCACTGGCACCCTCGAAAGTCGCGCTGGAATATTTATATCTTACGGGAAGTCACCCACTGCACTCCTGCATTGCATTGCACAAATTCGCCGGATACAGTGCCGCCGAACTGATGCAATCGATCATGGACCTTCGGCAGGCCTGTGGCATGGACCATCACCCAACACATTCTGTCCCCCATGATTTTGATTCCAACTCCGTACCTGATGGAGGGATCCTAGTTGAACGGTAGAATTCTTGTGTGATGCTCAATGAATTCTGTCCCCAAATAATGACACTAAGTCCCAGTTCTCCGAATCTGGAGGAAGACAGTTCTCGAAACAAACATATATCAAGAATATCTTAGCCCTGAACCGAATTTGTAGGTAAATGGTGCCTTTTGTCTCCACATAGGCCCTTGCGTACAGATTATGCCCGAAAACGCAGTCAATAGACAACGCCAAGCCGGCGATCAATCGGCATGTTGGATTCGCGCTCGGCACAACCATGCGTGGTTACGCAAAATGCACGGGAGTGCTCTGCGATTCAAGTGCAGTCAAATGCAGTCAAATAGCAACTCAAACAGGTCGCGCATTGCAGTGCATTACCCTGCATTTGATGCTTGCATTGGGTTGCATCGAGGTGCATTGCACTGCATTGGGATGCATTACGTTGCATCCCCTTGCATTGCCTGCATTCGAATATTGTCCGAGAAACTCAGTCATAGTAGTGACATGTTTGGCGATCACGGTCGATTGTGATTCATCGGCTCTAGTGCAGTGCCCTGGCAGCCACGATGCCCATATATGGGCATCATGTATGCCGCTTTTCCGGCAACTGTGTCCCACGGTCAGCTCTTCCGTCCGGCGACGCTCCCTCCATCCTCTGTCATCCTCTCTCCCACTGGCTCCCTTTCCTCGACCCTCGACGAATACTGGCCTCATGCGCAACCCATTCCCGCCGTTTCTGCCTTGAAAGGGCATGCCTGGGTTCCAGAAAATGATGTGCAAGTCCACGCCGACTCCGCTGGTGTATCGACGTCCCTCTGTGTACTACGGGACTTGCGACAACTCGAAGAATCGGCGGCACGGCATCCCCATCTCGGACTCGATCAACTGCTTGTGTAGATGGCTGTGTCGCCGCATTTGCACGGAGACCGTGAGGGTGAGACGTCGCAGGACTTAAGCAGGTACGTCTTTCTCTCATTCTTTCTTTCTGTGCAGCTCCGACTCTTCTTTTTAGCTTCCTTTTCACCTGCACTTGACGCAGTCCACAAGGAGAGGATAGGTGCGTACTCCAGTTCCAATTTTAGCTGACTTTTTATCTCGTTTACAGCCAGGCACCTTCTGCACAGGGTGACCGGGCGGCTGCTCGGCGGCGCTTGCAGACGCCAACGGTGATGCGCCCCCGTGCTCTCCTTGCCTTCTCCGCCCGGTTCACCGCTCTTCCCTCCGTGTGGCCGCTGCACATCTATCCTGCCGACCCGCGTCCATTAGCCATAAGTTATGGCTACAGCAAGCCATACCTCAATCCTCCTGCAAATCACCTATTCAATGCTAGAGTAGACAGCGATGGTACGCACCTCCGATCGCAGTCGCGAGCCTTGCACCACCTGTGTCTGTCCTCATCGCATGCAGCATTACGCGGATCACACGTACTGGGTGTATTGAACCGAGACACGGCAGCACTGTCTCTTGCGCGCTTGCAGCTCTCTCGCGCACGGTACTGAGACAGACAGGCCGCAGGACCCAGCGCAAGACTTACGCGCGACACCGGCGGTGCAGAGCGGGGATATGCGCGGCCACGCGTGCCACGAACCCGTCCACTCGAGGACATTCGCCGGCGCAGCCGCACTGGGGCTTGTTAATCTGGGACCCGAGTCTCACACCGCGAGTTTGTTGTGAATCTTGGACATCGGGTGGGTGGCGGCGCGTAGCGCCGCCCCGAAAAAATATCTGCTAAACTGCAGATCCGTAGATCTCGTAGCTCAGTATGTACATATTGCAATGCAGCGGAACAAATTCAACTACTTGGTACATATGAAGCGTGAATTGAATATTTTAGAAGCAAAAAGGATGAGCAAGAAGGATGTGCGCAACTCGGAGACTCGAACTAGGGAGTATTTGAATGATGGCAAAAAGTAGCGTGAAGGAAACGTCACAGCCCACTCGACAAAGGAAGTATCTGTGACTATGCCCACTTGACTAATGCAACCCGCCTGCGGTCCGAATATTTGAATAGCTTTCTATTCAAATACTTGCCAGGACATAGCACCAGAGCCGATTCATCAGGTTTTCCACCCACTTTACTGGGTATCCCCAGAAGGAAAAATCGAAAAAAATCGCCCAGAAAGAGGGGATTTCAAGGGATTTCAATGGGATAAAGTCTGGATATGCGTCCATCATATGTGTGGAAAGTGGTACAAGAACATCCAAATTTTTCTTGGCGCGCGCACTGAACCAATCAATAGCAAAATCCAAGGTTTTCCAACGAGACTCGTGTTCGGAATCACACGGATCGTGATTCTTTGACCAAGAATATGCACCATAGGCATAATGAAGCCTCGGAAGAGTCTTGAGAAGCTCACAGAGCGCTACGTCGCCGCCGGTTGGGTTGAATATTAGGCGCGAAGAAAGATTGATTCCGACTTCAATTGGGAGAAATCTGGAGCCAAAATTCGATGAATTCGACGGTCCGACCTTCAGATTGACCACACATTGCATACACAGTTCAAACGAGGCAAAACAGGGAAAGAATGAGCGAGAAATGGCAAGAGAGAGGGAGAGAGACGGGATTGATGGGATGTAACGCGTGTGACATGTTAGCTGCCATGTTACCTGCCACTCTCGTGCTTCACCCCTCTGAAGGGTTAAAAAAAAATCTTCCAACCGGCTCAGCAGTACCTTGATATGATCCTCTATCTGCCATATTATTTTCGCGAATTTAGAGCCTCGGGTTCACGTGTAGTGGCCAAGTGGCAGGTAACATACACAGCCACTGGCAGGTAACAACCCAGCACAGCCGGCGGTAAACCATTCATCACGCGTTACGCAATTCGGACTTCTCTCTCTCTCCCCACCACCACCCCATAGCCCACCATTCAATGACCAGCCCCAGCTGGGCTCGAGACGGCGCCGCATCCTTGTAAGCAAGTTACTTACGTTTCCTTGGTCATTCCGTTTGCTGACGTGTGATACCGAGAACTTGAATATCCAGTATGCCACCCGCCGTCAGGCGGAACCAGGGGAAGAAATGAAGAGGGGGACAAGATGAGCCGCAATCAGGTGCGGAAAAAATATGTTTCTCATGCTTCAGCTGAATCCTTTCCCAGTTTCCTTGCGTGGACATCGTCAACGGTGGCACACCCCCCTGAGTACCTTTTCCATGTCGCTCCTTCATTTCTCTCCGATACAATCCCTTCCCAACCTTCCTCCTTCTCTGCTAAATCGTAGGGTGTGATTTCATGCCATCGTGGTGGCGGGCGGTGGTGGCAGGCGGGATAGGACTCAAGTATCGCGCACGAGACTTGAGATTTAGGACTCAAGTACCTAAGGCGCTGGGACTTGAGGTTTGTAAGCACGGACTCAAGTTGTATGGAGGACCAGGCGAATATATGAGCATATCAACTGACACTTAAGTTCACGAGCTAACACTTAAGTTAGGGGCAGGACTTGAGTCGCCCAAACTTGAATGGAATTACTGCCTGTACTGTACGGTACTTAGTAGAACTCAAGTTGTTCGGAACTTGAGTTGTAAATCCGAAAAAACCGCCCACAACTTAAGAGGAGCTACTTTGATTTCATGACTGGTCCATCCGGCGATGTGCTCCCCTGCGGTGAAGACATTGTGTTTCTCGCCGTAGTTGCTGCCTGCATGAGCGATTTGCCGAGCTGGCCGGTGGTCCTGCTATTGCGGTCGACTGGCCGAACATCCCTGAAATGATCAATGCGGAGAGAGGTCGACACTGTGCAGCGCACGAGAGGCATGCAGTCACGGGGGAATCCTAAGAATTCGAGTTTCCCAGACCTTTGAAAGTGCGGCGATGGCAAGAATCCAATTCCCGTTCCTTTCGTCCAGCAATTGCTCCCGGTTGCCCAAGTCGGGAACCCAAAGTGAACGGACGACGGGTATACAGTCCATCGAAGGTCTGTTCCCTCTCCTAATCTCCGCCACAAATATCCTAACCCATGTGGCGGGATCGACCGGTTTCCATTCCGGTATGTTCGCAATTGCATTCACCAGAGCGAGGTATTCGCCTCCAAACAAAGTATACCTGAGAGCTAAGCGTCCCAGCTGCGACCACACCGAAGTAGTTTGCAGGACGGGCTGCAGGGTGGAGTCGCAAAACCAACCCGGGGCCCTGCATAATGTCAGAAATGCCATGAGCGAGACATTTGCGAATAAGGCTTGGACGACGATGTGCAAGGATTCCAACGAAGGGTGGGGATGGGTTTCAGAGAGTGCCAGAAATAGTAAGAGACTCTGCACTGCGAGCGTCGCGGTGCTATCCCACGCCTTCGTATCTCCGGACGCTTCCGAGTGCTCCTCCCATTGTCGCTGAACAAACTCTAATGCGGGAAAAACCCACTCCACCTTCTGGAGAATTCTCTTCGGTGACCACCAGTCGAGATGATCGATGACGTGGATTCTAGCAAGCGAGGCCGCGGAGACAGAAACTTGAAGTGAGTCAGACCTAGAGGCGAAACGATCGCAAAATTGTGAGATTTGTCGCATGAGATGGTCGAATAGTTTTGGTGCAAATTGCCAGGGTACTATAGGTGTGTCAGATTTGTCGGCCAATTGGGCAGTGACATTGATGATTCTAGCGACCAGAGAAGTCTCGACTTTGACATTCGTCACATTCAGCGCCTTGAAAAGCTGGCTCATCAGTTGATATCTCAACCGACTGTTTTGAGATTCAGGATGTGAATTTTGATCTAAATGTTCTGCTGACCTTTTGTCCATCCGCGCCAGAATACGAGGATCCGCAAAGCCAAAACACTTGTTGATATAGCAGAGGTAGGTAGCAAAGGCAGATGAGTCGAGGCTAGGCATGTCATCCGCCTCGATTTGATTCAGAAACTGTTTGAGGGTTTCAATGGTTGAGTAGCGGGTAGCGAGGACATGCCATTCCCATTTGGTCGCAGATTTTATATCGAACCAGTCAATATGAGATGAATTCTTGAGGTAGGTAGGTAGGTAGGTAGCATTACACGGCACGGTCCCGCTCAGGAACGCCGGTTTCCAGGAAGTATCCCGATGTACACGCACTAATATAGCTACATCATCGTCCCTGGACCCCCCTGTATCCCCATAGCCGAGCTCACGGTCGCAGCCGTCGGTCGAAACGTCAGCACTCGCCGCGGTAGAACTAAAAGAACCCAGAGAAGCAAAAAAGATTAGCACGTCCAAACCGAGTGAGCCTCAAAGACTACGCATGTAACCATTCCTGCCTAAGCTTTTGCGCAAGTTCGCTATACTCTTTGACATCATCTAGTTTGACGCGGGAGAATTAGCTCAGGGCACTGGAATGGTGACTCCTTTGCAGCTTCCATTAACTCTTGAGCACATGATCTTTGCCCCTGCCGTCGAAGTATTCGACATGGCGTGGGCAAGAAGATCATCGAGGTCAACGAGATAACGGAGATGGCTGACAACAAAGAGTAAGTAGCAGAGTCTTACAGGCATGTTTCCAGTTTCCGTGAATAAGAGCGCAATGATGGACGACTTGTGCAAATTGAGCATTTGGGGGATGAAGGTAACCTGGAATTCACATAATTGGGATAACGTCTGCGTCCTCACTGGGTCCGGCGATATTTCGCAAGCATGAGGTCGACACGTCCCAAGTAAACAATTGGTGGTTTCCTTCGGGGCTAATCCTCCCGTCGTGTCAAAGCTTCGGTGTCCAGAGGCGCGAGTGGTGCGTGCCTTGGCTTCATAGTGTGTGCAAAACAATCCTCGCGCGTGTTCGCAGCGTTCAGGACAAATCCCGGATCAGTAGATCGAATTGCGACGAAGCCCCAGAGAACCAGTTACAAGTTGAAGTGCAGACAAGGAAAAGTCTCATGCAGTTCAGAATGTGCTAGGTCGAAAGAGCTAGGAGGCATTTTCAGTGCAATAATCTCGCGCAATTGTCGGGCCGGCCGGCAAAAAAAATGATGGCGTGGCTGTGCGCGATTGAGGGAGAGGGGGACGACGCCAGCGACGGCGAAGATGAAGACGTGTGGAATAGCCATGTTCGCCAACGAAAGATACATACAGTGGGAGGTCGTGGTCGGCAGAAAGAGGCTCAAGGAGCGGCAATGAGCTGGATGCTCCATGAATGAAGTGGATGTAGTTTTTTTTTCGTATTTTTTACTCTAGCCAGTCATACATCTGCGATGGAAGGGCTCGGATAGGTGGCTCTCAGAATCTCTGCAGCACTTTTGGCTTAACAGGGTGTATCTGGGCGGCTAACGGCGTACTTCGATTCGGAGATGATGATGGTAAGAGGAAAGAGTGGAAACAATGCATAGCACAATAGCCTGATAGCTGTCTTGCCAGGGGCGGAGGAAGGGTTTCCGGAGTTTCGGTTCGTCCCGACCAATACATCAAGGGGCTGTGTTTAGATACCCGGCCCATCCGTGTCAGCGAGCACAGTACTATGCCGCAGTTGATCGCACGGTGTGCCATACCAGCCCGAAGTTTGCTGACAGGATGATCATTGTCGAAGCAAGACGCAAAGATATCGTCCAGACGACCTTTTGCTGACGTTAGATTTAGGTCCACTGGCCACTGCAGGCCCACAGCCATTTCGGCCGCAACAGTCACCACCATAGGATCTGTAGACGTTTCTATCAGCCATTGAATGGCGGGTATCTCGGGCGATGTCGGGGAGAAATAATGGTCGGGATAGACTTCCCATAATCGTGGCGGATCAATATTCTTCGAAGTTTGCTGCATAAAGGACGGGAGGATCCAAGCCTTAGACTTGGCGAGCGATGACTGGACATGACGACGGAACCGCGTGAAGATTCTTAAAGCGGGGGAAACCAAAATTTGTTTCAGCTTCCTAACGAGATGTCGCTTTACTTCTCGTAGCTTTCGTCGCAGCTTTCGCATGAATGGTTATTTTACGAAGGCGGTTCGAACCACTCGGAACCGTTGTTTGATGAAAGATGCAAGAGGTGTTTGGAAAGGAGAGTCGGGGAATACAATCGCAGATGCGAGCAGGAGAATGTAAGAGCCAAACCCAAACGCGGTTATCCCAATCACCGGCCCCGAAATCGAGCGATGAATGGGCCAGAGGTAAAGGGATAATGCGCTGGAGAAGAGCAGCAAGGCGAGCTGCAAAAGGAGGGGGAACATTTGGAGGACCATGTCCAATTTCCATTTGCGTAAACCGTCGAGTTTCCGCTGACGCTCGAGTCCGCGCTCTTCGATTGTGCCTCGGCTCCCAGCCGCTTGGTAGTGCATTACCCATTGCTTGCCGAGTACTGCCAGTAATGCGGCGAGTAGCGTGGTGAATAGACTGGTGTAGAGGAGGCCTTGCACGGCGACAATGATGGTCGGGGCTTCTGGTACGAGTAGAGGTTGAATTTGAATAATGAATGCAGAGCTAACGGCGGAGAAGAGACCAGCCTACGATAAATGAGATTGGAGTTCAGTCGGAATAGACTCAACTCACAAAAATTAGAGCCACATCAAGATCGGTGCTGTATTTCTGTTGGAATTCCTTATCGTGTTCGTCCGCGACCTTCATATACGAGATCCAGAATGTCGTCTTTTTGTCGGTGGGAGGTCCTTGCGGTTTGAGCGCTTCAACCGCTCGATGAAGTCTGCAAACAGCGAGGCTCAGTATTCCACAGAATTCAGGCGAAACTGTGACACAGCACTTTTCAGTCTGCTCCTCTTGGCTCTTCCTGAGCTCGGAAAAACACGATTGCAGGACAGTAATGAGCCTGTGGGGCTCGGTGTTTAGATCATGACGTCGAAATCAGCGGGTACGCACCTGTCGGTATCCGGTATGGACTCGGGAGCTTGTTCGGCCATACTGGATGGGGTGAAGGAGCAGGGAGGAAGGCAAGATGAAGGAGGAGACACGCTGTGAGAAGGCTATGTACAAAGGCTGGCAGTGTAAGCATCGCCTTAGGAAGTTACAGCAGGATCGGGCGGCATCTCATGCCGGTGTACATGGGCACGTGTCGGCCCAACACGGCAGCACAACGCGTGTCCCGTTTTCAACCTCGTTTGCAGCGAGGCATATTTGTGGTTCCTTTTTGGCTGAGCATTTACGAAAACTTGACGAAAGTTATCCATCATGATTCAGCGTTGGTTGCGTTGGTATACAGACCCCGAACGGCGAAGAGGTTCAAGTTGCCCATAAGAGTCACGCTATAATTCCCACTCCCATGATTCGTTCGGTTGCGTGATCGGATGTCGTACTCGTCGTGCACGCCGGCGGTCCTTCTCCCGTTACTCAACACAAAAAAAGCCACCTTATCGCACAACTCCCGATTCTTCGTGGTTTCTGACTCAGGTCACCCTTTGGATCTCCAAAGCTCCAACAGCTTACATCGTAGGAGTACAGCATGGAATAATGTTCGTCAATGGTCATGTCCGTCATCACTACGACAGAACTGTTACAAGTCCAAGGAAGTATGTACATGGAATTGCTACATGGGCGTGAATGTTCGACCGCCAGCGGCGGAAGCACGAAGTATTATTTTAGTGTTCTTGCATATATGTATTGTGGGTGGGTTTTGGTGAGGCAAACCAGGGCCAGGGACGCCTGCGTCTTTTCTTCTTTGCAGTCAATCCAGAATGCGTGTCGTGCCCTCAGGGTCGCATCGCACCCGCGCCAAGCCGCCTTCGCACTTAGGCTCTTACTGCACCCTCGCGCTCGTCCTCTCCACACAACTCCACCCTCCACCCCCACACCGGAAACGTCTCTGGGTCGGTGATCCAGCGCTGCAGCACCCAGGACGCGTCCGTGTCCATTTGGCGGCAGTCGCGCGCCTTCCACGTCCACGCGCGGAACTGATCCACGTCGCGCAGCGCGCCGTACCCCATCGCAATCGCGTCCAGGTGCTTCCCGTATTCTGTCATCTCGAGCCCCTCCTGCTCGATCAGCGCGACGGCGCGCTTGTGCGCGTCGATGAGCAGGTTGGCGGGGAGGAAGGGGCTGCGGCACCAGGTTTCGAACGACGGGAGTGTTGGGGAGGTGAGAGGGGTGGACGCGGAGGGGAGTAAAGAGGCAGCGAGCACACGCAGCTCCGCACGCGAGGCATCGGAGCGGGCAAGGCCAGAGGGCGGGAGAGCGCAGAAAGCACAGCGACACGTGAAGCCGTACGTCATGCGAAGCGCCGCGCGCCGCTCAGAACAGCCGTGGGTCGGGGTGATGTACGCGACGGTGACTTCCTCCCCCGCACGGATCGGCCGCAGCGCCACGAGGGACAGGGAGAACGAGGTGGCGTCCCAGAGCCACTTCGAGTTTGGACCGCAACTAGAGGAGCTCGTTAGTAAATGAACAGCAATATATATATAAACGACACGCACCTATGATTGCAACGACTGATGTTCGGGAAAATTGCGCGGTGTGTGGGGAGTTCGGGGTGGGGCATGTCGGGCACGTCGAGGGTGATTGCGATGGCATTGGTGCGCATGATGCCCTCCAGCAGATCGCATTCAGACGCCGGCTTGCAGTTGGACAACGACATGAAGCATGCCACCGCCTCGGGAGATAGACGGTGGAGGAGGGCTTTGTAGAACTCCGACTCCGGATGCGACTGGAGAGCGATGATGTACGGCGCGACGAGGATGGGGCGCTCGACGACGATGAGCCCGCCCGCGGGAATGTTCTGCGCCGCCACCATGCCGAGCCCGCTCTTCCCCGCTGTCCTGCAGATGGCGAAGGTGGTGCCTTTCGGGGATGGTACGCGCGGAGCGGGCATTAGAGCGGGGAGTAGGTCTTTGACGCCGATGTCGAGCAGGGTGGCAGTCTCGTCGTGGCCCTCGGCGTAGACCACGTTGTGGAGACAGTACGCGCGGCTTCCGAGATGACCGGCGAGATCGAAGTACGGTGAGTCAAGCGTTGGATTTGACCGTATGTCCGCGTTCATCTGCGCACAGAACTGGAGCGGTGGCGGGCGGTTCTTCATGTCGCGGCGAAGGTAGGAGGTAGAAGCGGAGGCAGCATGCTGCGAGTCTGGAGAGAAAGAGGACGAGGTGGCGGTAGGCATCGTGAATGTTGGAATAACGAGTGTGGTGGTAGTGAGTATTTAACCAGACGAGCGTGTGCCTGCGAAGTGGCCTGGCCCGCACGCGCAGGGCTGAAAGAGGCAACAAAGCGAGCATCCATGATTCAGGTTGAACATGAGGCGCCGCTTTGTCCGCCGGTAACGGCAATTAATTCGAAGAGGGTTGCAGTGACGTTCTTCGATCGACGGCCAGAAGCCCTATGTTTCCGTGAACCCCATATATGAAACATGACAGCCTGGACAGGAAACATCGCAGCCGAAAAAGGCGTGGTGTAGGCGTGTGTTTTGACGAAACCGATGCCGACTCACAAGCAAAAATAGGAAGGTCGAAGCAGATGTATCACTGATTTTTTTCCGCGCCACTTGATCATCAAGCGAGCGAAGGCACCCCAGAGAACCTCGCCCATTCCAGTCGTCCCCTGCACTTTCACCGACGCTTGATAGCCGACAATGTGAGACGCTGTGAGACGCTGATTTTGTCGCGACTTGTTCAAAGTTTTTCGCACAGCAGGCCGCGGTGTTTAGCACAGGGGTTGAATATAGAATACCCGCGAAGCACTGTACCGTGGATCGTCTTGAATGTCCGAGGAAACATCACTGCACATTTCGAACTCGGGTGATTATGAGGTCGAGGGGGCCTAGAAGGGGATGCATGATGGATGTCAGGACCGCTGTTCCGGGGACGACTTGCACCTCACCGCACCGCCGCTTGTGCCCTTCCGCCCAACAGCCGCCTCTAGGGCAGCCCAGATGCCCGCCTCAGTGCTGGAATGCGACTCGCGAATCTGGAATGGCTCGCTTGAATGGCTGAAAAAAACGACGCGGGGCTCGGTTCGAAAGTGGTTGAGCATCCATGTGATGGTGGGCGAATTTGCCGGCTGGTCGACGCGGAGGGCGCAGACTCGCACATGCACACACGCGAGGAGAATCGCAGTCACGGCCTCGGATATGAGAAGCAGCTCGTCCTCTGGCAGCGCGCGCGAGCCGAATGTGAAGTCCAGAGAGAGATGCGTGAGCGCTGGCAGCGCGAACACAGGCCACGCGGTCCACTCTTCCCAGATATTCACCACGGTAAGATGGGTGACCTGGCTGAAGAATGGAAGGTCGAAGCGCGGGTCTGGTGAGCGCAGGACGCCATGCCAGGCCGCGACCTTTCGCGGGCGCAGCGAGAACATGAAGAGGGATAGGGGTCCGGCGACAGGACTAGAGGGGAGAAACCACGTCGTGAGGTTCTCAACGCCACTGCAGATCGCAGTGACCCGCACGATATGGTCTACAGGCATGTCGAACAGGATGCACATCGATTTTACATGCGTCGAAAAGAAGGCACGCGATTTGGTCCTCGATGTTTCTATCGTCCGGAGGAAATTGTTGCTCGTACGCTGCCGGTACAGGTGGACTGTTTCGTAGAGGACCAGGTCGATCCTATTCAGTTAAGAACACACTCGCTTTGGGATAGTGATAGCCGTACTCACCAGCTTCGCACAACCCGCGATACAAGCACAAGTTTCAAAGCCGTCCGCCTGTCTGCTCTTGCAGCCATTTCGAAAATTACCCGCAAAATATCGAGGACGAGGGCCACATTCTGAGGGGGCATTCATGAAGTCGAGGATAAAAGGTGAGTCCGTGCTTAAAGTGTCGGCCCTTAAAACCTAAAATTTCACCAATTGATGTCCGCGGAGATGGTGGCTTTGTGATGCAGTTAGGGGGAGGTCATGCGGTTTGCTGTCAACGACAACGGTCCAGTTCGCAGATTGGAGGTAGATAGCGGGAGGATGAGTGATACTGGACGGTGCAGGCATAGGTAAACTGACATTGGAGCAGCAGGAAAAATGCAGGACATGCCTATCAGTTGTAGATCCTTCCTGAGGCGCAGGTCGAATAAATCTGTTTTCGTGATGTAAGTACGCATGCGCACGGAATTATCAGTTGTAGAAGGTCTTGCAGATTGTGTAGCGGGGATATCGCAGCCGCAAAGTCCGTAATGGTACCTGGCAAACGCGAATTTTAGGAGCTGGAAATATGGTTGAGCCGGAATATCTGACGAACTTGGCATCCACACGAAAATGCGCAATGCAACATTCCATGGCAGACAGAAGGAGCTGACGGCGCACTGCTTGGATCATATCCGTCCGAGTCGTCCTCGGGCAGTCCCAAATTTGCGCGTCCTCACCCTGTGCCCGCTGACCAAGTCCCCATCCCGACGGGCTCTCGATACGGACATGAGAGAGTGGATGCAAAGTTAAAGTACGGGGGTGTTCTCCCGCGGTGCCCATGGTCCCAGGGCCCGGCGTATCTGCGTACCGGTATCCTTGGAATTCGAACGTGTTGTCGTCGTAAGTTTAGATACTTGCTGGGCAGACCGCAAAACGCCGTGATAGATACCTACCCAATTTAACCTAGATAAGTACGCCAGAGCCAAAACAGAAAATCGTTGCCGTACGTTGATTATGGTTTCGGTGTCACTAGCCAGTACAAAGTGCTTTATGTGAAGCGGGATTCCATCTGCGATGATAGTGTTAGTGAGGGGTTGGTTATTCTCGTGCAGCCGCGAGGAGACCCACGTGTGTTATCCGAGGCAACAGGTATTTGCGGTCGCGGACGCATTTCAGAATCACGAAACGCGCTCTGTACGGTATGATCGACGGTGAATCTTATAGGGCGTTAAATCTTATGCATGCACCATAAGAATAGTCGTCGACCATATAAGTCGGCGTCGAAAACTTCCTGAGCCATCGGGCACCGGTCAAGAGCATCGGTAGTTCCCGAAGAACTGTTCACGGAGATGAAGGTGACCGAAGTCGCAATTGGTAAACGCCGTGCGCGCCGTGATTAGCATAGTTTTTTGCTGTTCTCCTCCCCTACTCCCGGAAGGGCACAATTTATCCACTGAACGACTTTGAGAGGCGCGTTCAAGGGGCACGGCGAGCCCTAGATTTTTTTCCCCCAGCTGGACCCATTGGACGGCTTCGTGAAGTAGCCAAGCCAAGAGATGCCATAGAAAGTGAAATCCTAGGTGCCCCGTTAAAGTACGGCGCGTCGTGGCCAAAGTTGTGGCAAAGTTGTCGTGGTGGTGGTGGGCAGGAAAAGGTGAAGTCACGCGGAAATCACGCCGTGACTTTGCCCAGGTAGCCAGTCACGCATTTGCTCACCTCCACTTAACCTCCGCCTCTCACCTCCTCGATCGTGCCAGATCCCCCCCTTCCACAAGATGAAATACGCGTCGCGCAAGTACATAGACCTGATACTGGAAGCCTCGTCCAAGTGGGCCAGCTGGGATCCGCCTCATTCAATCAAGGCAAGTGCAAGACTTGGAGAGAAATACAATCATAAAGGGCTCGTTCACCTGATGATCAGGTGGGGGACTACGGCACAATCGACAAGGACACCGGGCGGTTCGAAAAGGACGGGAACGTCTACGAGGATCCCGAGACGAAGGAATTATGCAAGGAGTACCCGCCAGAAATTTTGGCGCCGGAGAGGGATGTGGTATTTTCATCACAGGCGGAGCAGGGACGGGACTTTGTTCTGGGACCAGCGGTGTGAGTCGTATGAGTGACTATATTTCTGTTTTGTGGTGAACGATTTGCGATAGCGACATCGGGATAGCTGAAGCGTCGATTAAAGGCGAGTGGAAATTCAAAACAGGCAAAACTGGCGCGTTGCTCGTCATGGCCAGACCGCGCAGTACTTCCATCGTCAGCAACAGCGCGAACGCCCTCCTCAAGAAGTTGGTGGACGTCCCACTGCTTAAAACCAAGTATCTCGTCACAGAAACCATGGCCTGCCACGCATACAGCTTGTATCTCTCCACCAAATGTGGGAACTCAATCAATTTCCTCCTTTGAAGTTATGTCTTACTTTTCGTCAGCGGAAGACAAGGTTTCGCTCGCCCTGGTTGCGAAGACGCCGATTCCAGCCGCGCCATTTGTCTCGGCGGGCGGGGAGATCAGCTGTGCGTGGTGGAAAGAGACGGGCGGGGGTGTGTTCCGCCACGGGTGCGATCTGCCGGACAAGTACAGCTTTACACCGCTGGTCATGCTGAAGCGCGTGCGGAAGAAGAGGATGGGCTCGTATCGCGGCGCGCCACCGCCTGAAGCGGAAGAGCTGTATGTGCACTGCCTGCCATTATTTTTCATGCAGACTTACGATAAGCGTGCTTGCGACGTAGATGGGAAGACGTCGAGTGCCCGTGGCGCCCATTGGACGAGGAGGGCGAGGAGTTCGAGGATACCGTGAGTGGCTAAGACTGTTGTCGGGCAACATAACTCAAAGAAAAACTGAGCAGGTGTACGATTGGGAGTCTTAAAAAATCATGCGACAGCGGAAGTTCTTTGATCAATGCTATATTCAAGTGTTCTGTGTACTACGGCTACAACTACAATACTATGGTGTGCAACTGACAGGCTCGGGGCAGCAAGCAGAAGCGATTACAGGAATATACTGCGGCGAACGTGAGAGCGGCACAAGACGGGGCGCTAATGGGACGTACCGATAAAGGAGTCGTGAGGCATGAGAGAAGGAAAGTGAATGAATGAATGAATAGTCCAGGGTAAGAGGCTGAGTATACCGAATCAGCAGGATGGCGGGAAAAGGGAACCAGAAGACGCACCATAACGACAACCAGAAAATCAAGACAGAGTAGGAAGGACGACTTCTACAGACTAGACAGCGATGCGACGCCTTTTGGGCGCGGGCAGCTCCCCATTCTCCGTTTTCTGCGCCAGGCATTCAGCAAAGTGCTCAGCATACTTGCCGGTCCCGTCGAAGCAGATCCCACAGAGCTTGCAAGTCGTCGGGATCTCGCCGGAAAAGTGCCGCGCGGCCATGTGCCGACCAAGCGAGGCGAACTGGATGCGCGAGCCGCAGTTGGTGTCGGGGCAGGCGCGCCTGGCATTCTTGGACTTGCGCTTGGACCCGGCGGGAGGATGCTCGGCGTCGACGTGCGCTTGGGCGTCGGTGGCGTCGATGTCGACGGGGAAGACGATGTCGCAGTGGGGGAAGACGCAGGGGAAGCCCGCGAGGGGTGTGACCAGGTCGACGTCCATCCAGGGGCAGGCCAGCATGAGCGTGCGGACGAAGCGCTGGACGCACTTGGCTGCGCGGCGGTAGGAGTCATCGCAATCGCTAGCGGGGCACAGGTTAGAGAGCGCGGATGGAGGGAGGGATGGCGGGACGTACTCGGAACTCTGTCCAAGGCGCTGGTGGATCTTGACATCAGGCACGCGAGGATGAGTACTAGTGAAGTGCCGTTAGCAGGTTAGAATGGAGAAAGCTGAGGGATGAATATACTCACGCGGCGTGTTCGAGAAACTTCACGAGTGATTGATCAGATCTGGAACAGACGAAGGTCAGATAAAAGAGGAAGCGAGTCCACAGCGAGGAAACATACTGGAAAGGCTCGGCATCGCAGGACGGCCGGCGACTCAGGAGGACGTCAGTTGGTGGCCAATGAAGAGAGAGAAGAACAAGACATACTGGTAGAGGGGCTTGTGCAAAAGCCTGGCATCAGACTCAGACTCAATCTCAGCAACCCAACAGGTGTTGGCACCCTTCAGGGCGGCGGGTTCGGGATTCGCACAGTCCTGGCTGCATTCTACCCGAAGCGGCGAAGCAAACTTCGGTGGGTTGGAGCTGCGGACATGTTATCAACGTCGATAAGTAGGGGAGGTGGCAGCACGTACGGCGCGACGAATGTGAACTGCGGTGCGGGGATGCCAGTCTCCAAGACCGGAGCACCCGGGCGGACGGTGTCAAGCCACTTGCCGAGCTTACCCTCGCCGAGCTTAGCTAGAACAATGAAGGCGGCACCATCAGCAGTGGTCGCTGGAATTTTATAGCCTTCGTCTTCCGAGTCTGTGGCTGGGTCGCCGCAGAGAGGAGGAAGTTGGCCATCAGCGAGCCGAGGGTCGGCAGAGGGGCGTTCGAATAGGTCGTCGATGGTGGCATTGGAATCCCAAGAGCCACCGGACCCACGGGAAAGGGCGGGACTCAGGGGCTGGCGGTCGTAGAGGTCGGCCTGAGCGGAGCGTGGAGTGAGAGGCGTGCAAGGACGATCTGTCTCGCAGTGGCACTCGTCGTGAGGGCCATGGGTATGGCACCATTTGATGACCGCCTTTGAATCTTGCTCGAAGTCCCACGAGAGCCTGGGGGATAGGGTGTGTGAGCGATGTGCTCGAGTGAGGGTGGCATAGGACGTACATGGATCGGCCGTGTCTGTCGTCAACAAAAGGAATTAGGGTCGGAATCTCCCCACCAGGGGAACTACGGATGAAAGAGGGTGAGCACTGGGGTACGAACAAAGGCGAAGGAGATACGTACGCATCGTTATTTACACCTGAACTAGACATTAGAAGGACGTGAGGAGCGTAACAAGAACCGGAAACAGAAGGATTGTGGGGGGAGAAACGGAGGCGGAAAAAGCGCTGTAGTGTTCCAAGAGCGACGCCTTTTATAGAATACCAGCGGATGTCGTAATCACTCTCCAGAGTCTCCGAAACGGTGGCCACCGCAATCCAGATTAGGGAATTGAAGCCAAAGCACAGACACTGCCCAAGCGACAGCATCGTTCCAGCCGTTCCATTGTTCTTGCTTTGTTTGGCTCCTGCCACCATTGTTCGATGATTGAGGGACAAAGCTCCGGGAGGCGCCGATGCTGGCGCAATGTATCGCGCCACGCCCTAGCCGCGGTATGCACATTGCACGGATGACATCGGTCGACGACGACAGTACCCAGGAAGGTATCATAGATAGCTGGCAAACAAGACTCTTGAGACAGGAGCAAGGAAAAGCCCAAGTAACTGTTTTCCGCAAGTTTTTCGCCGACACCAAGGCGACACTGAATGCTCCGAGTCTTCGGCGAGCTTTGTCTCTTGCTTGTCTCTTGTTTCTGGCTCCGATATTATGGGCTAGTTTGGAGTTTTTCAAGAGGCTCCGTCGCCCAGTCGGGCCATATCGATACAAGCCAGGCGCACAGCGAGAACATTTCGTGGCGGAAGATGAAAAGCAGAAAGGAGGCAGTCAGGTGATCATCACGTGTGTAAGACGCGACTGATGCATGAGCCAATCATCTACAAATATTCAAACCAGAATTTCCCAGGGACGCCATTTGCACGCCGAATATCCGGGCCAGTTTATGGTAGAATTGCGTTGCGTCTGACATGATATTCGAAGAAGTCAACATAAATGTGCAGATACGAATATTCACGCGCCGAAGCCCGGCCCGCTTCCAAAAGCACTGCGGTACGGGACTCGTGGATTTTGTTCTTCTCGTCTTTGGAAACTTGTTACAACAGACGGAAATGACTCAGATTGGACTGATAAGTTAAACAGATGCCTGACCATATGAACAGTGAAGCAGCAAGTACTGAGATCACTGTTCCAGCCCAATTTTGTCGTTGCGCATATCAAGATCACAGCCCTTCTCCTGGCCGCTAACGTCACGGAGGACTCCAGTGTGCTCAGCCTCGGAGTCCACCCTCTGGTCTGCGACGCCGTCGAAGATGGCCGCGGTTTCCTCCAGGGTGTGTGCCTTGGTCTCGATGATAACTGAAGATCAAGGGTTAGAGCGGTATGAGATGGATGAGGGCGGGGCGAGAGTATGCCTGCCATTGGGGCAAACAACTATGATTCCCGGAAAGAAAAACAAGGAAGAAAGACGCACAGAAGTACAGGAAGACACATTCAAACGCAAGCCAGGCGCAATACACCTAGACATTAAATATCAGGGTAAGGGGAGGAGAGGGGAAGAAAGGAATGCAGACGATGTAATATTTCCAGGTCAAAGCATCTAACGCCAGATCAATATCTCTCACCAGAACTAGGAAACGGAGATAATTCGTACCGAAGGCGATGGGATTAACATATTGGTTGAAGATGAGCGCCAGAGAGATAGTAAAGTTGAAGATGTTGAACCCCTTGGCGCGGATGTTGTACGGCAAAATTTCGAGTGTGTACGTTATGATGAGGGGACTGAAAGCAAGACTGGGCGGTATTCGGAATACGAGACGGAAAGAAAAGGGGAAGACTCACTTGAACGCAAAATAGAACATAAAAATGAAGCCCAGTGCTGCGTGAGCTGCACCTTGGTTTCCAGTGATTCGAAACCGCGCGAAGCAGATGGTCTGCAACGACAAAAACAGAGTCATGAGACTAGTCGAGGTGAGGAAGAGGAATCGTCGGCCAAGGCGCTCCGCCATCGAGGAGGCAAACAGTGCCCAGGCGAGGTTCCAAACCATAAGGATGCCATTGATAAGCAGCTTTCGGATAACTCAGATACCAGCGACGCAAAAACCAAAAAGGTACCTGAGTCGTTGGATCTATAATGCCCATCGCGGTGAGGACTTTGTTGAGATAAAACGAGACGAGGCCGTTTCCGGACCACTGGGAGAAGAAGGCGACGGCGACTATTATCCTGACGCGCTTGCGGTTGCCGGAACTGGAGAAAAACGATATCCAGCCCACGTTACCAGCTGTTTTGACAGATGCCATTAGAAACAGTGCACGGCTCCATGATTATCGGCGCACCTGCAACGTCGAGCTCGATGGCTGATTTTATGGCCTCAAATTCATGTTGAACCAAGGGGTCATCGCTGATAAGAAAAAGTATGAAGATTTTAACTGATCTACGACAAAAAGAGACGTACGTATTGCCATCCGCATGATAATATGCCAGGATGTGGAGAGCCTTCGCTTCATTCCCTTTGCTGACCAGATAGCGCGGGGATTCCGGGACGAACCAGATTAGGAGAACTTGGAGAACCGACGGCACCGCCTGGAGAGCAGACGGGATGCGCCAAGCCCAGGTATTGTTGATCTTGAACGTCCCAAAGGTCGTCCATGCTGCACTGTTCCGAGGAATCAGAAACGGCCTGTCGTAAAGAAATTGGATATGGTCACACGAGAGCTCCGGAATACCACAGAGAGTTGTACATCGAGGTAAGAAAAGCCCGATACTTGGGGTAAGAAAGCTCTGCAACTAGCATGGGAGCTGCATTGGCTGCAGGAAGGGGGAATCGGGGAATCGGGGGGTCAGAGCTTGGAGGAATGATACCGGCGTCGCCGCGTACCAGCAAAGGACAGTCCGAACCCGACGAGGAAACTGCGCCGAACCAAAATCTTGTCAGTGTTCTAGCCGATAGCAGAGTTCGAAGACATTTACCGAGCTCCAATGAACATTGCAACAGACTGGGACGCTGTCTGGATAGCAGTTCCAACAACCATGATGAAGGCACCGAGAAATATGGTGGGTTTGCGGCCGATGCCATCCGACAGATACGGTGCGAATGGGTACCCAGCCACAGCACCGATGTTCTGTGCATGGATATGAGCACTGTATACCTTGTACCTGAGGGCAAAAGAGGCATACTTGAATGGCGCTGAGCAACCCTAGGTTACCCTTCGTAGGATGGTGAAAGCATTCCTCCCACTGCGGCAAGGATTGAAGTCCGTTCACCATACTTCCGTCGTAACCGTACGTGGAAGCAGTAAGCACCCTACAAAATCGAGTTAATCAGAGGTACGAGGAGGTTTAATGACGGACAAGAGAAAAATCCAGCCATTGAGCACTATAAGCCTATCTCGTAACTGTGAGAGGGAATCAAGATGTCGATTTTGGTCGTACCGCCGGTTATTGTACCACTTCCGACTGGGGTCCATCAGATGCATATAGGTGTTAGCACCGTCCGAATTAGTCATTGCACCGAGCGCCATCGTAGACAACAGAAATGAGCTACCGATGCAAGGATATGGCCCCACTTTGCAAGATACCGGAATAGCCCGAGATTAGGTCTTAGCTTCGTGTCAACGTACGTCTCCGAGCTTCCTTGTCAGTGAGCTGGCATCGAGTCTGTATCGTGGCGTGGACGCCGGATATTCCAAACCACGGGATCTAACGCCCCCTCGTTAGCATTGAGACTTGAGTTTGCTTGATATCATAGGTAAGTAATACTATATCCCGTCGTTAGTGAGGCCTAGGCTCTGTTCACCCTGTTTGGATGTATCCTGCCGCCAGGCCAAGGCCAGGCTGTCGTTTGCGTCGTGTCTACTTTGTCTTCTTGCGACACTGTGGTGGGAAAGAAGTGGGAAATGATGCGCCGTTAGATGCCGCGCCATCGTTCGTTCGCCTCTTCCCAGATTCTTCCGAACTCGGCGATCACAGGCTGACGCGGCTTTTCTTTGGCTTTTCTTCCAAAACTCCCACCTCGCCATCCGGATGAGCCAAGGATGAGCGGTCCACCTCTGTCACTGTTTTCATTCCTCACTTCACTGCTGGCAATGCGCTTCCGTTGAGATCGACAGCTATCCAAATATCTGGCGACGTCGCCGTCAAATCGATCTCTTTCTCAGCAGCGCATTACTATGCGTGGGAGGCTTTTTGGTTTTGAACGGCGACCGTTGTAGTCTGTAGGGGCGGCCGCCTCGATCCGGAGCGGAGCACAGAGATTTCAAGTTGCGGCGTTTGGCCTCGCTGATCTGTAGATTTGTCGAGGTACACACTCTCAACGGCGCATCGCCATCCCAAAACATCAAGTTTCCGTCAAATTAAACTATTCTATGGTTATAAAATACAAGTGTGCCCTCCCCCTCCAAGACGGTTCTAGAAGGCCGAGACTCAGGCAACATGAAGTACCCAAACATCACAACCCATCGGACTTTCTGACAGCCCGGCGAATCGTGTTCTACCACCAAGCAGAGCTAATCTTGTCATGTCATTACGGTACGTTTTTCTCCGCTTCCGAGTCTTAAAAATATTTTTCAGTTGAAACGTCCGATGGCTTTCACCGTGCACTGCGACCCACTCGTCCACCTCTTCCTCCGTGAGGTCAATGTTCAATGCCCGATCGATCCCCTGGATGACATCTCCTACAAGCGCACACGATCCCGAACCATGGACTGTTATCGGCCACGGGAGGCACGGCGATACTACCGTCAAGGACGGCAGTCCGGGGGATGTCGCCGGTTCCTCCATCCAAGGCCGCTTCTCAGCCGCCTTTTCTACCCAGGATCCAAATTTAATCCCTGTCTGGACTGCAACGCCGACGCGAAGCTCTGGGTGCAGCATGACGGCAACGACCCCCGGTACAAGGGCCGGCAGCGCGATGGGCTGCATCCGAAGGGATGGCGGGGCGCGTGGCGGTACGTCACGATCACGGATGTTGGCGAAATCATGATGAGACACGTCTTCGCGGTGCTGCGCGTCGAGGGGCGTGCCGCCGACGTCGGGAAGTGGAATGCGGGCATAAGGTGAGCGCTCCCACTTCAGCTCGGGTGGACAGAGGGAGGAAGGGCCAGTAGGAGCTGCGAATGGGGCGTACGAGCCCATTGTGCCCACCCAAATCGCGTAAAAAGGAGTGTTGTATGCTGGCGGCACCACGTTAGTCGATGCGCGATCCGGAGTCCATTCGACCACGCACTGCGTGCAAAGGCATTCATAGGTGCATTGGTGAACATTCTGGTCTTGAGTGGTGGATGACACGATGGGTAGGTGGTGTGAAGAATGCGAGCTGTACCAAGTTGCATTTAAGGCGCGGGCTCTGGAAGCGCAGTTCAACCACAAGTCGGTATGTATGTAAGCCAACTGCTTGATCGCGAATACAAAACCCTCGGAACGCAGACTATCGGCGCAGTCTCGACAATTTTAGATGGTGCGTGCATTCAACCAAGCTGGTGGATCTTATCGACTCCAACGTGCGCGTAATAGGGAGCGTGCAGATCAAATCGGCACGCCACGTACATCTCAAATGAACGGCCTTAAGGCCGAAGAATTTGCCATATACAGGCCGCAAGGTGATGTGGATTTACCCTCGCCAACAAAACGCGACACCCTGCGAGGCATTTCCTGTAAGCCGCCCCGCCTTCGGCCATTGGATTCTCGATCTTACAGATTAAATTCTCAAAATCGGTGAGCGGATGGGCCCGTGACCAATTGGGTGCAAATGAACATGCAGGTCGTTTTCTGCGAGTTTGCACAAATGGCAAATACATGCTTGGTTCAAAGTCGTTCGGCATCACCATCACCAAATCCGTCGAAAGCTGGTCACCGCTTATAACCGCTCGCGATCGCCACAATCCTCACAATCCTCATCGGCGATAATCTGCAGGTGTGACACTCACGAGTCTCGCAATCTATTGTGGATCTCACGATCCTCACAAGCGAATGCAAGCGAATAGAAGGGCTTTCGAGCTCAGCTGGGTGTTGCAGTTCATTTCTAATTTCCTTCCTTTCCTCCCAATCGCACGGTGAAAGACAGCGAGATGAATGCAAGATGAATGTATTTGCATAGTATACACGAAAACAAAATATACACTACTATCCACGCAAACGACGGAAGCTACTCACAGAAGGATGAGGCGGCCTCACAAGAGCCCATATCGAAGTTGAAGAGCTTGAAGGTGGACGGTGAAAGAATGTCGAACTCGGGGTCCGCGAGCGACAGCATTGGGGACAGCATTGCATGGAATCTTGAGGCAGAGTTGAAGCTTGTTTGGCGGGAAGAACGGAAGAGAGGTAGGCAAACAGTTGCGGTCGCTTGCAAAATTTGAAGATTACATTGAGATATGGAAAATCATTTTGAAGCGTAGCTGGACTCGAAACTTGAAGCCCCCGTCCGCATTTGTAAGTATGACGTGGTCATCGTCGGACTTGAAGATCGGGCGTGGTTTCGACTGCCGCCGCATCTTGAAGGAAAGTAGTATCTCGCCAGGTCACCAGTGCTTTGATTAGCATTGTATGCACGCCCCCAAGGCAACTTGAAGGTCTTCAAGCTTGAAGGCCAGCCACACTGGTGAACACCGAGTAAGTTTTGGGGCTGCTGAGTCTCAGATATGGCAAGTACACATGAAGCCAGGCCAGAGGGGGTATGAGAAGAGTGAGTTGCTACGAGCCTAAAGACGCGCGCTGACGAGGTGAGGAATGGGGAGGAATGTCAAAGTGGGAGGCAAGCGGGAGCAGGTGGGAGGAGAGAGCAAAAGGGACGGCATCAAGAATTGATACCAACCATCGGATATACGGTCACGGGACAACGCACGGACCATCCGCGACCGCGGCTTTTTCGGCAAACTTATAGCCGGAGTACGGCACTCTTCAGTCCGCCCCTCGCCGCCCCCAAGGCACTTCATACTCACTTCATGCGCTCGCAACATGTTAATTGAAGACAACTTGCACAGGCGGCAAAGCAGTACCTGCCCTTGAATACTTTGCTGTCTGTGCCGACGAAAAACTTTTATTCGGACAAGATATCTGAGAACAAGACTGCATGTTTGCATGTATGCAGCGGTTGGAAGCGGTCGTCTGCGCGTACCAGAAAGGCAAAGCGGTTGCGAGCGGTTGCGAGCGGTTGCGAGCGGTTGTGAGCGCAGGTGAATATCCATCAGAATTGTGACATATCACCTGGCAATCTCTTATTTTTCCGGATTTGGTGATGACGGCATTCCGGACGCGTCAACAGGTGTAAATATCGCCCCAATAAAAGCCGCACCGTCAGTTGATCGCCTCTTGAACTCGAACCACCACCACCACCAAGCCTTCAAATTTCAAAGTTCATTCCCTTACCCAACAACAAGCACAAGCACAATGTCAGGACGTGGCAAAGGTGGCAAGGTAAGTTCAGATCACCCTCCTTCTCATGCTGAGCGCAATTCACTGACCCTTGTCGGCGCTCAGGGTCTTGGCAAGGGCGGAGCAAAGCGCCGCCACAAAATTCTCCGCGATAATATCCAAGGTAAGCCCCAGCGCCATGAATTAAACTTCAGCCTCCCGTACTTATGCATCCCGCCAAGGTGTTACCAAACCCGCGATCCGCCGCCTTGCGCGTCGCGGAGGGGTCAAGCGTATCTCGGGAATTGTATATCAGGAGACCCGCGGCGCTCTCATGTTCTACCTCGAGGGCGTCATCCGCGACTCTGTCACCTACACTGAGCACGCACGGCGGTGCGTATACCTACCTGTTCCTTCCCTCACTATGAGGCACTCAACCCCATAGCAGCAAGACCGTTACGGCGCTTGACGTCGTGCACGCCCTCAAGCGCTCTGGTGCCCCTTTGTATGGATTTGGGGGGTGATTCGCGGGGGTGAGGGGAATTTTCTATCTGGACCCCCAACTGAACTATCCTAGTTTCCCGCGCACAGACCAGTCCCATCTATCACCGTCTGTCTCTGCCCTTATGTCTACCTACCTTGTAAGTAACCTTGTAAGATATACATACCGCCGCGTTTCTGTGGACGATGTATATGTAATCGATTATCGAGTTCCTGAGCCCAATGCGACATTTAATGCGTATGAAGAGCAACGTCACCTTCGGGGCCGCCCATGCCGCTGGATGACTCCATTGGCGGTGTTCCGTCCTATCTTGATCTCCGCGCGCCATGACTCGTCATAGACTGGCGATTTATTGGCACAAGTTGAAGGAGACAGGAACAAACCCGGTCACTGAGTGTCATGTTACTTGGCCAGAACTTCAAACCACTGAAAGCGGTGTTCCCAATGGTTCCGTAGGAGTAGTACTACTAGAGGCGGGTCATCTCTCTGAGAAGACCGAGCCCGGAAAGCAGAAGAAAAATATTGTCATCTAGTTTCAACCTCCAAGTAAAAAATAAATAGGTGGGTAGTCCGGCTCTGAAGTCCGGATTCTTGCTGTTGATGGTCATGCACTGTTCCGAGTGAAAATGGTTGATCGCCATTCAGATACCTGCTCTCGTGAACACACACTGGTGACTCTAGTCACTGGTCAGTCACCATGTGGCAAGCGGCGCCCAGTGCGTTCCGTCTCTCCTCATATATCATCAGCGCAAAGCGCATGGGGTCTGTGTCTCAGTTCTCCCATATTTATATGGACCAGCCTATTATTTCTGAGGAAAGACTGTTTGAGTGGACACATGCCGGTGGCCCGCCGTCTGACTAATCCCCACGTGCACCCTCGCCCCTTCGTCTCGACCACCACCATCCTCCACGCTTTTTCGACCGGTTGCTGTCGTGCTCCGTCTCACTCATGGATAAACTTACTATGGGGAACGTAGAACGTACACCCTTGCGTCCAGAATCCCAGGGCACCGAGCTGTAACGAGTCTTGCACGTTCAACGGTGATTGACACTGATCGCCCGTAAAATTATTTAGGCCCGATGTACCTGAGCCATGGACAACTCTACAGGAGAGGATGAGCGCGATTGAGCGCGAAATAGCGTGGCACTATGATCAAATTGCGTCGCTGAAGGCGAAGCGGAACGCAATGGCGCCGATCTGCAGCCTTCCCAACGAGCTCATGACACGTATCCTGACCATCTTCGCCGTCGAAACTGAAAGTCTCTTCAACCTCAAATGGACGAAGGTCATGTACGTCTGTCACCGATGGCACGCGCTCGCACTTGCAGCGCAACCATTGTGGGGATTTATCAATGCCAAATATGGCGGCAAGCGTACGCATCGTCTTATCATCCAACTCAAGCGTTCCGGTGCCGCTCCTTTGAGCCTGAAGTTTCACTTCTCCGATAAACCCTTCTACGTCGACTATGCGTTGGAGCATTCCCAGCGCATTGCTCAGCTCGAGGTCGCGGGAGAGGCCCAGTATGTCTACGAACTGATTGGCAGGTTATCGGATTTCGAATTTCCCATCCTATCCTCCCTCTCCTTGGATCCCAGATACAAACGGGATGAACTTCCAGAAGGCTTTATCCAGGCTCTTCCTGCCGCTCTCCTTGACGGGAGGCTGCGTAACCTCCGCGAACTAACACTACAATCCATCGCCTTTCCATGGGCATCGTTGAGCGGCTTGGAATCACTTTCCTTATCGAAGTGCAACGACTCCTCCGAGTCTCCTCTCCCAGGCTTCGACGGGCTGCTGCAAATGCTCAGTGCATGCCCGCAATTGCGCAACCTGAAGCTCGATCTCTGCATTCCACCCCCCGTCCCACATCAACTCTACGCCACAGTGGATCTACCTGCCCTGGCTTCGCTGTGGCTCTGCGACCCTGTCCGCTCGTGCGAGGTGTTGCTGAATCACCTTCGCCTACCCCCGTCAACGGCCATCGAAATTCTTCTCCAAGGTGTGCGGAATGGGGCAGATATCAGACGCATATTGGTGCCAATCCGCAAACACGTCCGGGCGCCCGGCGCGAGGAAGCCGTTGTTGCTCCAGATCGACCGCAACAGCGATTCGTACTGCACGATGTCGCTGTTCTGTGACACTGGACCACCTGACTTGTACAAGTACGATTTCGTGGGGTATCCTCTTGCGCTGAACTTCCACCCCGAAACCGAAAGCGCCCTCCGTCAGATCCTCACGAAAGTCCTCCACGCCGTCCCCTCTGACTCCATCACGCATCTCGATGCCCGAATCGGCTCCCACATGCAGGAGGCATCATGGCGGGGGCTCATGAGGCTCCTCCCCAACCTGGAGACCGTGTACCTCCAGGTGAATGCCACCGCTGTGAACTGCGTGAATGCACTCGCCCATATCGAGGTGCAGGATCCCCACCATCGGACCTTCCCCCGCATTCGACGCCTTCACATCCGCGTCCCTCGGGGTGCGATCAAGGACGGGGACGAAACCAATATCGCACTACTAACGGCACTGGAAGCATTCCTCCAGGCCTGTGCTACCAGCCCAGACTCGCTAGTATTCGATGACGATCATTACAATTTATCGCCGCAGGAGGAGATGCTGGACCGTCTCTTTGCGCTGATGACGGGCGAGATGTTTTGGAACGGTATCGTTTATGACCCGGTCGAGCGCAAGGAACAACAAGAGAGATTGGAGGAGGAGCGGCGCGCCTTGTTTCTTGAGCTTGGAATAGAGATGTAGGGCAACTGATTATCTTGGAAATTTACCTTTGAATTCCACCTGTGTGGCAATATATTTCGACTGCGATTTAATATCGTGAAAATCTGCCTGAAATATTCGCGTGATGTTTGTGAGCGCTTGGCCGCTTTTGACGACGCGCAGCTTTTGAGATTGGTCCCCACCCATCAATCCGCATATGGTTACATCAGAACGTGACCTCCGGGCTCCGGAGGACTGTGAGAGGACCGATGATTAACCCAACAGAGGTCGGATCCGCAAAATCAGCCTCAAAATGAGTTTTGTCGGGACTTTTCAAATGTTCCCACGCTTTCTGAGGGTGCAGAAATGAATGTTTCAGCAAAACGAACATTTTTGGTTTTTTTTTGGTCAAAATTTAGCCAAAATTTTGTCGGGACTGCGGATCCGACCTATATTGGGATAATCACCGGTCCTCTACTGTGAGGAGCTGTTTGGTTTCCATCACTCCCTCTCTTCCTCTTCCCCAACGTCGTCCACTCACCACGCCTAACCACACCTTCCTTTGCGCAGAAACGGGCGGATATGAAGCTCCAGTGTCTCAGTCATCCCGTGCGACGCGTCTGGCTTCCTCCCGACCTTTACTATTTTCAACTGGGCACTGGGCCACCTTAGCATTTTTGCCCTCATTCCAGCCCGTAATGGGAGGGGCGTAACGATGTGTTGTGTTCAATATCAAGATACCTATCCTATGAGCGAGCAGAAATATTTTTACGAATTTAGGTAGAGGTTCCAGTGACTACCGCGGATTTCTTTCGGCCGTTTCCCAAAATGGCAAAAAGCGGCCTAGTGGGCCACCTACCACAATCGTCTTTTGCCGCGTGGATTGACGGTCCCCGTCGATGCCAAATCATTGAATGGATCATAAGGCATTATTGAGGACACATAGACGAGTAATCTGAGCTGTAGAAGGACCATACCTATCTGCTTTTGTCGTCATGTAGGGTGCCGGAAAGAGGCATCCGGACTGAAGGTCCGCTACTACAACGGAGCGAGCCAAATAAACGCGGTTGTGAGGGCCCATGTAGCTTACCAGGAAGTATTAGGACACACCTGTGCACCGAAGATCTCCCAACATGCCTACAACCTATCAGACAAAGTCCCTCTTCCCAGGCATACAGAATTGGGTGGTTTCGAGCAACATCCTACGATGATCAAGGAGTCAGCATCCAGGAGGCCAAAACGGTGTTGCAAGACATATACCTGGTCGTTCCAAATACGGGTGTAGAGTTCCAAGTCGGCACGACGCATAGGTAGATCGCTATAGCAGTCGCCAGGTTGTGCGCCTGAGAGCTAGGTCTCGATGTTCTCGAAGGCTCCAGGACCCAGGGAAAATGCATGTCGGCCCATCCCATGGTCTGAGACGCTTATGAGGACTTGTAGGATTGTAACAAGGCCCCAAACTTGGGAATCGGTGAAGAATTGGGCGAGGGACAGCGGGAAGACGAGCCAGATGGCCGTTCGGAGATAAGAAATCGAGGATCCCACGCCGGCATCTTGGAGAAAGCCGGGCACAGCTTTTGATCACCGGATCGCTTTGCCTCCAAATTTGACACACAACACACTCATAGGTCGTATTCCATCATCCAGTCGCAAAATACAAAGGTTCCACGTCGTAGCGTGCTGTAGGATGCCAATGGCCCACTACCTAGTTCGGCCCGGTAGGCAGTCGAAAATAGTAGAGGTCATCGTCCACGGCGGGCGTCGCGGGTGGCATACCCCCAGGTGCATATTTTACCGCACCCTACTGCCTCGCGCCGCGTCTATACGTGTCTATACACTCTGCCCATGTCCCCTCTCCATCCCGACGCGTCATCTGGCCCCGCTGTACTGTACTACTGAAACTGTAGCATAACAATCATTGTGTCTCCCCAGAATTTTCAATACTACAGCATTTTTCTGCCCTCCCTTTTCTTACTGTGCTGGTAAATTCCCTGTCCATATGCACCTTGCCACTTCGTTACAAAAGAAAAAAACATAAACATCGACAAAGTTCACAAACAGAACTTTAGTTCTGATTGTGCTCAGGGCACCGAAAAACCGTGTCACGGGAAACTTACCTAATTGCTTGTACTTGTATCCAACTTATGTCAGCTCCCTTACCTCGCGATTAGATTAGATTACTGGCTCAAGAAAAAGGAAAACTCATCAACTCATCCCCAATGAACAGTCACTGCCGACGGGACCTGATTTATAGCTTTATAACCGGACCCTCGGGCCCAACGGGCCACACTGATTGAATAAAATACGCCCCTCATAGGCTCATACAGTACCGTACCGTACGAGCTCGAGATTGTTGTAGTGCCGAGACTACTTAACTGCTCATTGTGACACACTCACAGGCTTCCTACAACAAATGGCAGGTGCATGCGTGCAACCAAACCCCACGATCCTATTCAGAATAGCACCAGATTGGAAATTGAAATCATCGAGGACCGGGAAAACAAAGACGAAACAATTAATTGAACTCGGCGGAAAACATGACTCTTCTTGAAGTTCTTCTAGTCTGTTTGTGCACCGCCGCTTGCCGGCCACCTATTTTCATGAGAACAATGCACCGGAGGCTCCGGATCATCACGTGCATCAATTGCCTTATGCATTTTGATGGGTGGGGACAAATCTCGCGACCTCCGACGCGTTTGCAACACGTGACGCACATCCTTCTTCATCGCGCCGACATCGACCTGATTCCAAGTTGGATGAGATGGGCAAGCTCAACATCGCACACCACAAATCCTATCACCCATACCGCCACGACAACATTGAAAAGGTTCGACGAGATGAAGAAGAGGCTTATAGCAAGGAAGCCAGAGAGCAGGGGCGGGCAATGCTTGCCGTATGCACGCCTCACCATTCCAGAGTCGGATGCTCACATGTCGTAGGACTCGAAGGCACGGATAAATCAATTGCGCGACTACGCGGTGTACGAGGGCCCCGCCAGCCCGTCAGCGATTCTGAAAACTCCAGCCAGGGTACAGAATGTCAGGCTCGCTCTTCCCATTTTCCCTGATTTTCTCCAGAAGTCCGTTTCTGTAGTATTGAATCCTTCCAACAATGAGCGCGGATTTCCACTGGCTCCCTCTACGAATGATCTCCGGCCATGGTATACGTCTAAAACATCGCAGCCACCAGATGATGGCATGGATAACAGGCGGTACGTTTCATTCAAATCTTCAAAGAGACGGACACAAGTATCCAATTTCTCCTTCCACAGGAAACGCGACGCTGCTACTAAATCGGTCTATGATCCGCTTACTATAATGCGGCAGCTAGCCTCGCCTCCTAGACCCAGCGGCCCACCGAAGCAGCGCTATCGCGCCCCCGCTCCACCAAATTCGGACCATTCTTCGGATGTACAGACGCGTCTATCTCGCGAGTCCTCAGAGCGGCAGCGTGCCCTAGCTCTCATTCGCCCAAAACGGCACAATGAGCCTCCAGAAATCCGCCATAAAGACGGCTATGGTGATCTATTTAATCGCCAGGAAGTGGAGGAAGCGCGGCGGCGGCTGGAAACGCAAGATCGCGAAGGTTATGGACGCAGATGATACCCTTCCCTTGCGAGGTCTTCGTGCGAATTTTATTCTGCCCAGTCGTTGTCAACCGTGTACTCAAACTAAACTTTTTCCAGGTGTGATCTGAATGGATGGTTTTATTGAGGAGGCTCGTAAGGTCGCATTAGCTGCACGATGCCACCATCTCGATTGTTACCAATGAAAATGGCCTGCGCCTATGGCCATGTCGCTGCCCTTTTCGCCCACGGATATTGCTAGAAAACAGGATATGCTTCGTCAACCCTGACTGCCGTGATTCATTTGGACTCTCTTTGACGTCTGGGGTGTCCAGGAGATTTTCGGGCGACAGAGCTGTTGCTATCCTCGATAAGGTTTTGGACGGCCTCGAGGGCGATGCGACGATATAATGATGTTCTTCAGGCGACACATTCAGTCTGCTTCAGTGAAATCCTATGGTCGGGATGTACTGCACCGGAGATGCGCGCGCCGTCAGCCCCAGATCTTACCTCTGCACAGTGCGCATTATCGACTATGCTGATTGTTTTCCGCTGATTTGTGCAGCGCTCCCTTCCTGCCACTGTCTCCGTGTCGGACATCGATCTGCCTATCGTTCGAGCGCAAGATGTATGCCGCGAACGATTCGTGGCGCGAGGTGGGAGCGCAATTGTCAATTGCGCTGTGATGGTGGACCGCAGAGTCGCAGTAAAGCAGTACTGTTTACGCAGCAACCTCCACGAGTTTTCGGCTACACGGAAGGTAAGCGCCCCTCGCTTCAGGAGAGTCTGACCAATGACCTTTGTCATCATGCCCCAGAGGTTCGAACGAGAATCAGCGATTCTCCATTCCCTCGACCATCCCAACATCGTCGGGTTCTTTGGGATATTGGACGACCCCAATCGCATGTGCATTGTGATGCCTTGGATGCATAATGGCGAGCTGAATGGGTTCCTGCAACGGAATCCCAATGCGCAGAGGAGACCGCTGGTACGTGGTTTTGACTTTGTGACCGACTATCATCAAGAAACTGATGGGTTGCAGGCGCAACAAATTGCAGCGGGGCTCGAGTATCTGCAAGACAGGCACATTGTGCATGGCGACTTGAAAGGCGTAGGTGCTTGGCCCGACTATTGAATTCGCTATAAAACCAGCCTACAGGCTAACATCCTGATCGACGGTCAAGGCAATGCCCGCATCGCTGACTTCGGATCTGCAAACATTCTCCCCCATGCCAGTAACAGCAGTTCAACAGTGGAATGGCCGGACGAGCTGTCAGGTGGTACGTGCAGATGGATGGCGCCTGAGCTACTGGCTCCGAATCGATTCGGTCGAAATGAAAGTCAAACAACTTTTGAAAGCGATGTCTTTGCATTCGGCATGGTGCTGTACGAGGTGAGTTTTCTTGCCATTTATTACGCCGTTGACTAACCTGTGTGTGACAAAGACCCTGTCCGGTGGGAACATCCCATTCCATGAAATGCTGAGTATGGCAGCGAACCTGTCCATCCTTGCGGGCGAACGTCCTGCGAGACCTCCCGATACTGCGGATTGCCTGTGGACGCTCGCAAACGAGTGTTGGCGACACGATCCGGGCCTCAGGCCCGGCATTGGCTCTATTGTGAATGCGTTGAGTATTTGACCCCCGTGTCCTTGGATTCAATCTTAACAAATCTGTGTTTTTCCGCAATGAGTCGACAGGAAACTGCAGACACAGGCATCCCTCGGCGTGCGCATCGACATTGGGACTTGGAATGTCGATGCGCACGCCGAGGGATACCTGTGTCTGAGTTTCCTGATGCTTCTGAGTTCCAACAGATCGACTGTAAGATACTGCAAGATCGACCGAACCGAAACCCATATTGCATCGCTTTGGACAGCGCTTGAGAGGCAATGGCCGGCTTTGGCAAGAGTTGCTGTTCCACAAACCGATGTGGTTATTTTCATCCTCCGACTTGAACGCGCCTTCCAACATTTTATCATGCTCGACCTCAAACCTGTGCTACATACAGCACGAACTTCTTGAGTCTTCCGATTGACATTTCAGAACCTTCATGACTTGAAGCGGTCAACCGGAGCGCCGACAACACAACATTTCAGTCTCCTCAGCGCTCTCGCGTCTTCTTAACTGATTGACGCCGCAACATCCCCCCTTCCCGCTATTTTGACCACCTGTGTGCCGCCCTCTGCTGTTTCTCTGGATCCGGACGTGTTGTTGTGGCCCTTGTGGGGTGGTCAGTTCACCCGTGTCTCAATCCAAGCTGTCAATGGCATCTTCAAGATCCGGACTTTTCAGGTCTTGTCACCTCCTTGGGCCGAATATCTCTACGTGGATAATCGTGCTTTCTTAATCCTTCCGCTCAATATGGACTGGCAACGCTCAAGTTGGCTACTCGCTAACTTCCCGTGAATCCCGACATACAAACAGGAGCATCTACAGCCTCCCGCTGCGGGCGCCTACTTCTCATCGCCACAATATCATATCTGCACTGCTGTCAACGGTGAAAGTGTCTGGATTGGACATCTGCGAGTCAGTATGGGAGTACTTAACAGGAGTATTCGTTGTTTCCCGCCTGCCCCTCACAACCGTTATACTCACGACTCACAACAATGACTTTCGAAAAGCCCTCCGATGTGAGTTAAACGACGATCGCTTCACAAATGGTTCTGAGCTCCACAGGCTAGAAGCCTGGCGCGGCACTGCTCGAAATATGTGCTGAACGAGGACGAAATCTCGAGCGTGGAGCTTGAGAATTCTGGGAACGCACTGGTCATATCGCGGGCTGAATATCGTGGCCAGAGGGTCGTCCTCAAACGTTGGCACGGAGGATTCATCCCCAACGAATCACGCATATCGTTCACGAAGGTAACGCATTTATTTCGGTAGTACTACCTCCCCGCCTGAGCTTACATACTTACCAGCGTCTGATCCGCGACCTCGACCGTTGGCGATCCCTCGAGCATCCGAATATTGCCCCGATCATCGGTGTTGTGCTGCACATCTCCAACCTCCCTGCGCTGGTGGTACCATATCGGCGCACTGTCGCACAAGTTCTGGAGGAGCGGCCATGTACAGATGTGGTACAATTGGTAGGTACATACATCTGAGTCCGGAGGCGTCAATTTATAAATACTGCAAAGCTACAAGGTGTAACGGCGGGCCTCTGCTATCTGCATTCCCAGAACCCTCCGATTGCACACGGCGATCTCAAAGGCGTACGTCGTGTATTGATTTCGGTTGAATTCATACTCATTGCCTGGTCAGTCTACTGTATTCGTTAGCCCGTCAGGTATCGCACTCCTCTCCGACATTGGCATTGCGATGATACCACAACCACCGGACTGGGGATTTCATGGCGTCGACGACGCCCGTTGGCTAGCCCCGGAGCTGATGGACCCTGCATTGCGTCCGGAGATGGAATCCGAAGACACAGCCGCGCGCACTCCGGACGGGAGGCTTCCGGTGACGCTAGAGAGCGACATATATTCATTCGGTATGCTCGCGTATGAGGTGCGTTCCCTTTGCCCTTTGAATGCCGAAGTCTTCAACTGTCCCATATCGTAAGATGTACACCCGTGTGCCCCCGTTCGCATCGACGCCCTGGCTTGCAGCTATCGTCGTGCGCATCGTTGCTGGCAAGCGCCCTCCCCGGCCGTCGGAGCACGAGAGTCCGCAGTTGACGGCTGCGGCTTGGGACCTCATTGAACTCTGTTGGAACCACGATTTCCGCAACAGACGTATGTCACTCGTCCTCGCTCTGATAGCCCCCAACTGATCACCCCTACGTAGCCAAAATTTCCACCGTCGTGGCGTGGCTAGGAGTTGTTGCACGCATGCAAGCAGTTGAAATTGTCTACTAATGATAACAGGTGATCCTACGGATAGATGCATTAGCGTTATATACTATTTATTCCTTTGTCCCGTTTTTCCAGTCCCATAGTCGATCTAAGAGGCCAAGGAAGAGAGATGCTGGGTCTGAGACTCCATCGGCCTTGCATCGAGCAACCAACGAGCAACGATTCTCTCCGTCCAGGAAATTGCGCACAATCTGTAGCTAAGACCGGCCCACCGACTGTGCATCATATCAAGTCCGCGGGTACCACCATCTCGGTTTCCAACTCGCTCTCAACAATTTCGCAACCAAGGGAGGAAGCTGCCGGAACGACATCGGAAGATTGAGGAACAGCTCGGCACGGTCATGTGATCTACGCGCTTAAAATTTCAGATCAGCGGCGATTACATAACTTCTCCTCTCTTTCCTTCGACCACCTCATTCCACCAAAAAAAAAACAATGGCGGAAGTTCCTGCTGCCATCACCAAACAACTCAAGGTCTTGCGCGAATCACTGTCAGTGGAAGTTCCTTACACCGGTGGTATACATGCAGTGGAGGCGAAGGACATCTGGAAACGCATTCTGGCCATATAGACATCCGGTCTCCACATAGACCTGTGAGTTCTAGCACAGACACTCACAGACCGATAGACCACGGATAGACCACCACAGACACGGTCACGTAGCGATAGACGCGGCTAGAGATCGAAGTCGCGCTTAGTCGCGCGGACGGCATGCGTCGTTTGAAACCATCACATCTATTTCCATCATCCGGACATCGCGCTGTTGCGATGCCCACATTTCAACGTCGCTTCAGGTCGCTTCAAGGTCAACGCTGAAATTTCACAAGTCCGTTGCCGACCGGCGTTAGGGAAGGGGGAAATTGTATAAAAGGCGCGCGGTATGCATGATTCATGTTACCCTCCTTCTTTCTTCCTCCCAACTTCCTCCCCCTAATTTGCTGTAAGTCTTCCTACCTTCGGTCCATTATCCTGAAGCACTGATATATGGACTTGTAACTCTCCCGGCCTATTAGGTACGTTCGGTTCTGCATTTCCTGCTAGCTAGTTTCCGGCCTCTGTCGCGACTCGCTCGTCGCAGCCCTCCCAGCGCCGAATTGAAAAATCCATCTTCTTCACCGTCGTCTACCATCCATAGTTTCCTCGCAGTAGCTCCCTGTGTGAAATGCTTCCATAGTTGCCTGCCAATAAAATTGCTTCCCTCCTTCTATCCTGTTTGACCCCGATTAATAATTGCTTGACGACTACGACCATAAGGAGACGAAATCGTGGAATGATCGTCGTTTGATGTTTTACGCGACTGTCTATGGCTGTCTATCCGTCTATCCCACTATCGGTCTAAGCGGTCTATGGTGGTCTACCATAGAAACGGCTGTCTATGGATGTCTAAGATAGACAGGGGGCAGTCTATCCGTCTATTTCTTCTATTTGGTCTACCATAGACCACCATAGACATCCGGTATTTTCCAGATGGATCTCGTTCGACGACGTTATATACTACGATGTGGACGGTGAAAATTACCCTCGGTGGGTCTTATTTCCATCCCAATTCGGAATCCATCCTCATTTCCAATGTCACAATGTGTCCAGCCGCATCGATCTGAGCAAGGCGACAGGTGACGAGCTGAAAGAGCTCGCTGCCGGGTGCCAGAAGGCCACCTTCGGGGTCGACCAGCCCGACACTCTCGATGAGACGTACCGCAAGGCTGGGAAGCTGGATCTTGATAGATTTGCTACCCGTCTAGACGTGTTCGCCTCTGGCCTTCTTGAGGCCATCACCCCTGATATCTTACAAGGGCAGGCATTCGATGCAGAGAAATATGTCAGAGCGGACATATACAAACTCAATGTCTACGGTTCGTCGTCCCACCTTTTTTCGTTACTGGCATTTTATCAATGAGCTTCTGCTGTCAGGGCCAGGCTCGTTCTTTAAGGCTCACCGTGATACTCCGCGTGGGGAGGATATGATCGGCTCACTAGTCGTTGTTTTCCCAACCGACCACGCCGGCGGGGAACTTACGCTCGAACACGCCGGAACAACGTGGACTTTCGACTCCGCCGCCCAATTATCCGCAACCCCTGACCCAGCCGTCGCCTACGTCGCGTTCTACAGCGACGTGACACACGCCGTCGAGCCCGTGCGTACGGGGTACCGCGTCACCCTCACCTACAACCTCTTCCTGGCAGACCGCGGCACCGGTACAGCCCCACCCCAGCGCGCTGCTCCCCCTCCCGAGCAGGCATTCGAGAGCGCACTGCGCACGCTGCTAGAGGACCCCGCCTTCCTTCCCACCGGAGGGTTCGTTGGCTATGGCCTCGCACACGAGTATCCCATGCCCCGAGCGGGCGACGGCAGGGGCCCGCTTGGTGGGGTTTTGCGTATACTCAAGGGCGGCGACGCACGCATTCGCACCGTCTCGGAGCGCATAGGTCTCGCGACCAGCGTCAAAATCCTGTATGACAGCGGGCAGGGATCTGACTACGCGGGCGAGGACGTCATCGCGGACGAGGTGCTGGATACAGAGCACGTATACGATGAGGGCGAGGGGGAGTTGATGTAGACCATCCGACGCAAGGGAGTGCTCCTGCGACGGGACGCGGAACGCGCGAAAGAGGTCGCAGAAGACAAAGACTACGACATGGACTCGGATCGGGAACCCACCGCATCCAGCACCGCAGTGCCGGTGCATTGGGTGACGAAGATCACGAAACTCGACCGCGTTGGGTCGAGTTATGTTGCTTATGGGAACGAGCCATCCATAGCGCATGCATACGGGAATGCGGCGCTGTTTGTGCGGGTTCCGGCATTCGGCGAAGGGGTGCGCGCTCCCATACAGCGGGAAAAGAGCAAGCCGGCACCGAAGGCGCGCGCAGCGAAGAGCAAGAAGGTGAGAGAGGAGGAGGTGATCGATGTGGACTCGGCACCGAGGAGGTCGACCCGGAGCACGCGCACGAGAACGTGAGGTGCGGGTCAGCATTCCAGCATCCGCCAAAAGTACTTGGTGTTGTGCTTCCCGTTTCGCACCAGTTCACTTATGATATCTTTCCACTCAATCTACGTGCAATTGATAAATTTCTTTTTGATAATTCAAGTTCAGAATAAATTCAACATTTCCACGCCTAACTATGGCGGGAATACTGTAAAATAATTATTTTGCTCGAGAAAGTGACACACCCCAAAATACAGACAAAAAATTGACCACCTGTGAACAGGGTTGGAAATTCTGCATGTCGCTTGCTGGAAAACGAGGCAAGTTTTCGCCAAGGGGGGTTCAACAGCCGAATTGCCGACACCGGGTCGGAGGGGGGGTCCCCCCCAGGAAGGGTTAACAAAACTTTTTGACCTACATTTCAAATAAGTTTTCAATCTCGCTGAAACACCCTAAAAACGGCATAGGACAGTCAGAATCACTTTTCAAGATGTCCAACCCGAATTTTGATCGCAACTACCTAATTGGGACAGAACGGACATGGTCGTTTAGATTCGGCGGGAAAATTCCAGGTCAAGCTCCCTTGCATAGCTGAGGTACTGTGGATGCCTTTTGTCTCAACTGGAACATTGCCGGTTGGATTGGAGTAGAACAGCATAGATTCTCGCCGAAGTAACAAGCCCAAACAATTGATTGCCGTAGGAGCCGTGGGAACATATTGCCTCATATAGGGGGGGTTCGGGGGGGGGGGTCTGGGAACTTGGTTAAAAAAACTTTTCGACTGTATATCCGATTTTTTAAAGTTGAACCCCCCTTGGTTTTCGCGCACTGCCAGAAACTTGTACACAACATAATTTATTGATCACTGGCATTGAACCTACACCGAGGCGATTTGTCCTTCCTCGTGAGAATGGTCAGCCCACGACCACATAGATGGTCGCTTATCCAGTTCATGTTGTAGCTGGACTATGTAAATGAACCCATTGAAATAATTATTACTCCCTGGTTGCACCCTGTTGAATACTTGAGGACCCGGGCCATTCATCGGATTGCCAGATACCTTGGTTGAAGTACCTATAGCGAGCTTTGTTCGGGGGTGGAGCGATGGCCGAAAATCTGGTCTTGTAGAGTGCTGGTGGCTCGTGAAAGCGTTGGACGTACCTAGAATCAGGTCAAAGCTACAGTACTAGTAACCTCAAAGGACAAAGGCTCTAAGGAAAATGTATCCCATTGAATACCTTTCCTACATGTGAATTCTGTCAGAATAACTTGCTACATTTTCGGTTTACTGCGCCTGCTACATTTAGGTTCGCATTTCATTGCTGAACCTTTCTGCTCGAATTGAAATTAGGGTGTCACTTTTTCTCAGAAAACCGGGGTGCTACACAAAGTAATTATTTTACAGTATTACACCCATACCTAACACCTTAAGAGTTGAGGTGTTACTTGCACGCGACTACTACTCTTCCTCCTTTTCTAACTTAATCTTCTCTCTTTCTAACTCGCTCCCCTCCTTCACACCTCCCTCATCGTCTGGAAACTGTTTGCTCGTCCCAAATTCCCGCAACACCAGCCAAGCCGGGAATATCCCAACGGCCCATAGCCCAAAGTTGATGTATATCCCACCGAATTCCCCGAAAACGGGGACAGATGTGAGGCCATAGCTGACAGCCTGCCACGCCGACTCGGTACCGCGTAGCAAGGCCGCGTAGCGAATCACTTCAGACTCGTCTTGAGCTAGGTTCGTGATGATGGAATATCTGCGGGTTAGTAAGTCGGTCAGTTTGGTACGACCACGGGAAGGGCGGCGGACAGGAAGAGATAGTTGGTTTGTAACCCCATCGTCAAGAAGATGTACACAGCGAACGCGGCACCGAATCCGGGACTGGACCAATCATATGTCGGTCTTGTTTGGCGGAATCGCGTCGCAAGCACAGTGGCCCACAACCACTGCGATGCCCTCAGCATACTTCAGAGACCACACATTATGCTTACCCAAGCTCCGGAAAGCGCGACGAGTACACCAAAAGTTATCCGAGCGCGGAACTTGAGTGGGACGTTCGTGTGATCGCGCCAGTGCTAATTCTGTTAGACCAGGATCGCGTACAAGCTCGCTTCAACTCACTCCCAATATGTTCCCCGCAGTCATCGCAACGATACCTGACAGGAATGAACCGAGGGCTCGCGCCCTGACCGTGAACCATACTGCGCCTCCGTCAGCTTTGTGTCGTTCAGTGAAGTCAACCGACTCACAAGATAGGTACGTGAAATATACCGCCTCAGCGAACACCGACTGTCCGATCCAAAGCACGACCATCAGAAACTTGGGCTTCAAGAAATCCCTCGACGTCTCCCTGATATCGGTCCACGGGTAATCCACAATCGAGAGCACAACCTTCCTGCCATCCCGCCGCTCCACCTGAGCAGGCCTGTTCAGGAGGAGTGCGACAAACGGCCCCAAAGCTTGAATGGCGATGAAAATGAGATACAGCACGTATGAAGCCTTTCCGGCATGGTCGTCGTTCGCGTTGATTCCAAGGTTGATGGCGCCGCCGAGGATCTGGCCGAAAAGACGGAAGGTGAGCCAGTACCCCAGCGCTTTGCCTCGGTTCCACGGTTCGGGGTATGAAATCGCAATCGCAGCTTCTGACGCCCAGAACACGCCAGCGGAGATTCCACAGAGGGCCGCACCGAAGAGGACGAACCACTCCGTGCCGAAACAGTTGTTGGTGTACAAGCCAGCGGCGAAGGGAGCATACCCGATACTGACGAACGAAGTATTTTAGTGAAGGCTTGTTCGGGTAATAGAAAGACTTGCGTGCCAAAGACCAACGCGCCCTTGATCCCAATGTAGTGGATGAGCGCGCTAGAGAAGTAACACGACACGACCATGAGACAGAAGGTGAGGGCGTTCGCAGCGTTGACCACCCTCGCTGTCTCCGCTCCGCCGGCACCGAGGGAGTTCATTGCGCCCCAAATCCCGGGCGCCGTCAAATTACAGAGACCCAGGATGGTCATGTTGTAGAATGTGGATCGGTACCATTTTACTGCGTATCGTGTCAGCCAAAGAGATAAAATTGGACGGGAGGCGCGGCTCGTACCTGGATATTGTTAGTCCATCGGAGGGATTGCGTCGTCGTGGTAAGGTTTCTCTGTAGCAACCATGGCGTCGACGTCGAGAGTTAACTTCGCGCTGGGATCCCAGTCACTTATAGTGCATTCAAGCAGACATAACGAGGGCTGGTAACCGCGAAACTGCCCATCGGGCAAAGCTTCTCCCTGCGGACCTGCGACGATAAGCGCAATGGTGCAGTAAGACGTTTGCAAAGATCAACAGGCCGACGCAGATGAGAAACATGGGTGGAGCAATCGTGGAGCACGAGCCATAGAGGCCGGCCGAGCGTGACCTATATCCAACCAGTCGAAGAAGGAAGAAGGTACGTGGAAGGATAAGCACACAGAAGAAGCTGCGTACCCGAATGAACCCCGAGTCGCACGAATTCAAAAATGATCAGCTGCAACGCAGTCCAAGCCGCGAGTTTGAATGGTTGCTGTCGGTGGGGCAGCACGTTCCTCGCGTCCTTACCTTTCCTCGCCGGGAAAACAAGTCGCACAATGAAAAAAGGAGGCCATCGTTTTCAATATTGCCACCGCCGCATCTACTGTGGGTCCATGATGCTTTCAACGGCGTGCATCGAATTCGCCGAAATTCTCAACCAACACGAGGTACAAGCGTCGCCCAATCCGCGTCCAACACGGTCGGCCGATATTGAAAGAAACGAGTTCAGATTCGATGTATGGGAGCTAAATATAAACCCAACCTTATTTTCACTACAGCAATTTCCCAGCCGCTCGACACAGTGGTAAGAAAATAGAAATAGACGTTTTCCACCCGGGTTGTACGCGTATGCGCACGGTCAATAACCCAGGAAGTGCGTACAAGATGCGGTCCAACTCTGGCAGTATCCTCGAACCAGTGATTTTATCGGCATCCCGTGAACTGGATTCGCCGAGCTCGATCACGAGCTCCTCAGCGCGAAAATTCGCAGTCGAGAGGAGGTTAGTGGCGATGTGAAACAGGCTGATGTCTCTGGAGCACAGGTGCAGAGTTTTGAGGTGCGGAGTGAAAGCACCCATCGAGGCAGAGGCTGCACATTAGATTACAGTCTGATTGATTCCGCGAGCAAGTTACACGGACTCACGCACGGCGGGAAAAGTAGCTTGAGTGTTCGCAGGTCACGACCCGCTTCCCGGATGCACTCATAGATATCGGATCGGCATCGAAGAGAGAGGGCCGTTAGCGGTGGCGCATGATGCCCTTGATCAGGCTGGCGTTCCAGTCCTCGTCCAGCTCCACTGTGTGCAGGCGCGGAAGCGGTAGATTTGTAGTACCTTCGGACGAGCTGAAATTTTCGGCTACGGGAAACGCGGATGTAAGACTGGTGACGACGGTAATGAGGTGGTGAGTTGGAGCGCAGCCAGCAAGGAAACGATATTGTACGACGGAGGCGTGTTGAGATGGGTGATGTTTCGAAACGCGAGGGAAAATGTGGAAGCGTCGCCTTGCCAAGGGGTCGCGAGGCGGAGAGTGGTGAATGCTGGGAGGTTGCTCACGAGTCGCGGAAGAACGGTGTACATCCAGGGATGCCGTCCTGCGAGTTCAATTTCCTGAACAAATGGAAGGAAAGTGAGGCGATCGCGGCGTCGCATGAGAGTCACAAACGTGCGCATTTGACTGTCTGAAGGCCAGCTGCAGCGAAATGCAGCGGAAGAGAATGGGTCCGCTGAGCGTGAGCCATGTACGGCTCACGAGGCTGCATATGCCCAGGGTGTGCCTGTCTTCGGGGTCGACGTTCTTGATGACAAGGTCGGCGAGCTCGACTGGGAGATGGGCGACAGGCATGGAGGAGCGGAGCAAGAGAATCTTGAAGAGATGACGCCGGCTCAACGGGCCGGACTCGGAGGGCTACGACGCTGATCTCAAATATAAGTACACAATGTTGGCTTCCTGGAATCCTGGTTGACTTGACACTGACAGTTACTTAGCAAAGTCAGGATGTTCCTCACTCGTGAGAGAGTGAGTCGAGAGACAAAGATAATGTAAGGCTCGGCCACTCCGACCTCGGACTGAAGTACGGTGCGAAATCATTGGATCTTGGTCAGGGTGTTGAGCCCTCCTGGCCCTGTGCCCCCGGTCCTGAGATGACCACAACGGGGAACCGAGGGGTGAGGAGTCGCACTAGAGGATGTTGCGCAAAAAAAATGCCGCCGCGCTTGTACAGGGTTTTGCATAAGTTCGTGAAAACGCGAAATTTTTGCGCGGGGTCACGTGTACAGCCAAACAATCCAGGAGCGCATTCTGGCCGCTTCGCAGGAGTGTTAAGGGAAGCATATTGCTCAAGGACGGCGTGTAAAGGAGAGAGACAGCTGGAGAATGTTGGTTGATCACTCTCGGCAAATGCCGAACCTGCGGCATCAATTCGGCATGTGGTTTTCAACATGTTTCGCTGCTGTAAACGAACATCTGAACTCAATTGAGTGTCTTCTGAAGTAAACTTGTTCAACCCAACACTGTGGCAAGGGTTGGCCTTCCATTCTTATTTGCACGTGACCTCGCGCAAAATTTTCGCGTTTTCACGAACTTATGCAAAACCCTGTAAGTTCCAGAATGGTTCCCTCTCCCATTGCCACCACTCTTTACCTCGATGCCAGTGCTTTTCCCAAGTCCGCCCCAAACTCTCAGGATCAAGAGATGTTTGGGTTGATTGTTTTTGGGTGATTAACGGTCCGCAAGGACGCCGTATACAGTACGGCCGTGATCTTGAGGTTTTTGTGATGTCGCGCCGACCGTCACCGTTAACGAGCCCGAAGTATTTTAAGAGAATGCAGTAACCTACTATGTTTCGTCGATCCATTGGCCCCTATCATTCTTGACAATGCTCCAGGCGACCTACTATCCAGGGCATTCTATCAAAGCATATCGAGCCCCACGTTGTCCCCCGAGAGTCAATTTTCACGAGGCCGAACATGTGGAAAGGAGGGGAAGTTGTGACATGCGCAATTGAAAGTTGCGCCATGGCCGGATGCAAGTTGGCGTAACAACATTGCGCCGATGTCGAACCTGCAAAGTTTGAAGTTGCATCATTTTGGAGTTGCTGCATTGTGAAGTTGTATCATGCCGAAGTTGGCACTTCTGAGGTCCTCAGAATTCAAGTTGCGGCGTGGAGATTCGGCAAGTTGACATGATTTTGACGCAGCCGAGGTAAGTTGTAGTTGAACCCAACACCTGAAGTTGAAAAAACATTTTGCACAGTATATTTGCCATATCATCGAGATACTTCGAGCCAAGGAGAAGCCACATTTGTAGTCGTCCCACCTAACATGTTCAACATGTAATCGGATCAAGCATCAATCTTGGGAGCGACACGTTCAACTCCGAGCATTTCCTCCAATGCGTCCAATTGTTCGTCGAAATGCTTCTGCAGCTCTTCCCAGTTCCTATAAGGTTTCATGATGCCGCCAAGCACCACTTCTCCACTCGTCGGCTCAAATTCGGTGCTGAGCTTCTCACCCAGCACGTCCAAGAACTCGGCAATGTGGTCAACTACGGGTATCAAAGGAGTCTTCGTGCCCTTAGACGCTGCCATGTTGACTGCATTTCTTGCCTTGGTTGCGGACTGAACGAGGGCTCTTCCTAGCTTCGCGGAGAAAATGTATCGAATATCCCGTGAGATGGGGAGTGGGGTGTAGGTATCACCTCGGAAGTCGGAATGAAAGAAATTAGCACGGAGAGATGTTGCAGCTGTACAATGAGCCAGGCGGAAATATTCTTGCGGGGCCAGTAAGGGTTCCAAGGATTCCCAGATGTTACCCAGAGCTTCAATAGCTAGAATCCAACTCTTGTTCTCTTCGTCAAGGAATTTGTGCTTGTCCGTCAGTTCTGGGACCCAGACAGAACAGAGAACAGAGACAAACCGTGCCTCCTCACGGTCGAAATGCAGTTGTCCACTTGTCTTTACGAATGCCATCACCCAGGCGGGGAGATCTGAGTGTATGACCGCCTGCCATTCGGGTGTATTCATAATTTTTTCCCCCAAACTGAAGTATGCCTCTCGGAAAATGGGGTAATAGCCAATTGCCAATTGCCCAAGCTTCTCCCACACCAGGGAGTCCCGTAGCACTGGCTGAAGCCTGGAGTTGCAGAACCAGTGTGGGGCATGACACAAGGTAAGATATGCCATGCGTGAGGTGTGGCCTGGTGCAGACAATGCTCGCAAGATGAGGTGCACAGATGGTAATGGGGGGTCATGAGGGAGGCAATCGGAACTAGTGAATGCCAAAAATTGCAGAAGACCCTGGACTGCAGTTGAGCTTGAATTTCCTTCATGTGGGTCCTTTTCCCATTGTGATTGAACATGTTCTAACACGGGGAATACCCACTCGGTCAGCTGCAGTCCTTGTCGAAAAGATAGTGGACTATATGAGTCGTCAGCTGTGGCAAGGTTAGCAAGTGCAACAATTGGAAGAGGTTCTTGTTCCAATGGGAAAGTGCTGCAAAATTTGCAAATCTCGGTCATGAGCTCTTCTAGCTGGTATTTGTCCCCCTGTTTGACAGATGTATCTGCCAAACGGACAGTAGTGTTGATGATCCTTGCGACCAGAGACTTGTCAGCAGCTGTTGCCTGCAGGGATTCGAAAAGCTGGGTCAGCAACGGAACCTGGAGGCCTCTGTTTGAAGCTGAGTTTTACTTTATTTGTTGCAATGTCGGCATTAGTACTGGCCTTTTTTCTCATCCTCCCCACAATTCTGGGTTCCATGGGATTGAAAAAAGAGTTGATGCAACATAGATATGTGGCAAAACTGTGTTCATCGAGGCTGGGCATAGTCCTGAGGCAGTGAAGGAATATTCCGAGGTCGTCGATTGAGCGAGTCGAACGTACTGGGAGTAATCTGATGATCTGCAGACTCCAATACACCATCAATAACTGACTCTCCTGGGCTGAACTGAGGGTTATTTGACTCTCGATACCCCCTCCCAGAGTATTCCAGGGGAGAAAGGTAGAGTCACCTGTGTCATGACCACTCTCCTGTGTGAGGTGCCTCAGGGAACCCAGGGCCAGGCCGCAGTGGATTGCACGGTGTTCTAGACCATTCCGAACAGTAGGGGACCATGAGCTTGCATGGAAGCAGGAGGTAAAGGCAGCAGCCAGACGGCCCATTGCAACAGTAGAATCCAGGTCCAGTGGCCACTGGAGGTCACCAGCCAGTTCGGCTGCAGCCTCAGCCATGATAGGGTCCGTTGATGTTTCTAATAGCCACACAATGGCAGGTGCCTCTGCTGATGGACTGAAATATGTGTTGGGATACCATTCCCATACTGACTGATTGGGTTGAAAGTCTGAGGTTTGCTGCGAGGATGAGGGCAGAAGCCAAATCCTTGGCTTCCTGGATGAAGCTAGCAATGGCCAAACATGCCTAGTGGTGTTTTGCAACTTCACGACAGTAGCTTGTAGGAACTGGAAGGTTGTCAGAAAAAGTGGTTTGAGGAAAGGTGCCAGTGGTGTTTGGAAAGGAGAGTCAGGAAACAGAATGGCGGATCCAAGCAGAAGGATGTATGAGCTGATTCCAAGCAGGGTCAAGACTGTCACAAGCCCCGCAATGGAGTGATGGATGGGCCAAAGGTAAACAGACAAACCACTCCAAAAGAGCAGCAAGGCTACCTGCAAAAGAAGGGGGAACATCTGCAGAACCATGTCCAGTTTCCATTTGTGTAACCCGTCGAGTTTCCGCTGGCGCTCGAGTCCACGCTCTTCGATGGTCCCCCGACTTCCAGCTGCCTGGTAGTGCATTACCCATTGCTTGCCGAGTACTGCAAGTAATGCAGCGAGCAATGTGGTGAATAGACTAGTGTAGAGTAGGCCCTGGACAGCAACGATGATTCTTGGCGCGTCAGGGGTAAGCTGTGGCTGAATTTGAATTATGAACGCGGAGCTAACGGCCGAGAAGAGACCAGCCTGCAATAACTTGAATCGGATGAACCTGTGGGATGCAGAGAGACTTACGAATATCAGAGCAAGATCCAGATCTGTGCTATATTTTTCTTTGAACTCTTTATCATGCTCGTCCGCGACTTTCATGTACGCGTTCCAGAATGCGGTCTTTTTATCGGTGACTGGTGGTGCCTGGGATTTAAGAGATTCAACTGCCTTCTGGAGTCTGGGGACTGCTTCAATCATCGACAAAATCTGGAGAAGTACTGCGTACTCCTCTTGCTTTTGAATCAAGTCTGAAAACCCTGATTTTAGGGTATCGATAAGCCTTTACTCATGTCAGCGCGGCGAGACTGCTCGGTGTATCTCCAGATTCTTACCTGTCATTGTCGGAGAGATCTCGACGACCGGGTTTGTCCTCGTTAACTGACATTTGTGCTGGTGCGTACGCTGGGGGATGAGGGGGAAAGACAAAGAGCGCACAGCATTCTGTGGGTCCCCGTAATGTTCCCATCACTCTCGAATGTCCAATCACGGCGCGTGATGGTAAAAGGTAGCCAACCGAACCGAATGCGGGAAGAGTCAGAAAGACTGGGAAAAAATTGCACGAACCGTGGGACCTTGGAATTTGTGCAAGATGGCGACCAGAAACAGTTGAGGGCCGAAAAAAAACCAACACTCGGCGTTCCAACGTTCGAACATGTCTGGGAAATTTTGTCTGCACTAAACCCTACCTGAACTCCACGGTTAGTCCAATTCGGTTCAAATTCGAAGCGGAAATTCGAAGCGAACTTACCGACCACTGGAAACGGCCCAAGCGGTATACAAGCGAATATGCCAATGTCATGGCCTGGAAGAGTTCAGGATAGGGATATTTATGCGGGGAATTTACTGTCAAGACCGCCGCAGAGTAGCGCAGAGTTTACTCGAGGGTTGGGCCACGGGGAAATCGACGAAAAGATCCAGGATACCGACGTTGGAAAAATAGCGATCGGGCAAGAGTTGAGGTCTAGTTCAGGATATTTTTCGGCAGGGAGCCTACAAAGAAATTGTGGTATGTCGGTTCGATCGATCGCGCGAGTCAAGCTGATAATATAGCACGGCGAAGTTTGGTCAGAGCAGTTTCTGCGCCGCAGAAAAGAGAAGAAAAACGCATCAAGGATGGCTCGCGAGCTAATTAGGAGGGGTCAGCACCTGAAGAAATTACGAGTCAGATAGAGCAAAGACCCGCGAAAATCATTTCGCTTCCTTATATGACCTAACCCGGGGCATTGCGCCGGGAATCGCAGCAGGATTTACGACAATTCAGCTTCACGATCGGGTTTCTGCTTGTGGATGTGGTGGAGTTCTGGGTTGTCCCGTGTTGATAAAGTACGGACCACGGGCATGCAACGGCTTATCCATACCTTGAGTCTAAACAATTGAAACTGAATCGGATTTTGTAAGATGAGTATTCAGCGACAAATATCTGAATGGGAAGACGGAACTCACGCAAAAGGAAACACGGGACTTGCGATCTAGGGAGCTTTTCACATTTCACATTCACTGGTCGAGCCGCATTTTGATTTTTGGGGTTGAACTTCGCGAGCGGAGGAGTCTGCGGCCGAACAATAAAAGAGTCAGACGCAACAAAGTCCTATGAAAAAATAATTCGCTACCGTATATGTCAATGCCCCCAACCCGATTTGGAACCGGGGCGTTCCACAGGGAAGTGACAGCCGCAGAGTTCATGATAATCTCCCAGCGGTCCAAGATATCAGCAATTCCGCGCTATGTCCTATACCTCGGACTTGGGTTGAAATCGGATTTGAGAGTCTTCTGGTCCAGAGTGTTCAACGATAAGATTGGGATCAATAATGGGCGAGCTGAGAATCGTAAATATCAAATTAAAACGCAGTAAATCCGTCTCCGAAAGACTATCTGCGTATCTGCCCAAGACATGACCCAGATTTGGATGGGGGAAATACACAAAGGTCCACAGCTGCTGTGCTTATGGCGACGCAGATGTTGTGGACATGATGCCCCTTCACAATGAGGACTTTGGGGGATTGTACTTCGAGTTGTAGAGGTGCTGGAGTTCTGAACGCTTTGTGTTGATTCTGAACGCCAGGGTAGCCATGAGCCATGTCACGGCCTATCTCACGAGACAAATTGATGTCGCATTTTGAGACCGAAGAATCAGCAAAAGGTGTTTTCCGCATGAAGTGGACCAGATTGCAGCTTCTCCAGTTGGGATTGAGCATACCCATGCAGTCTGACTTTTGAGGGTGGCATTTCGTACGATTCCAAGCAAGCAATTCAAGATGTCGATTTTGAAATTTATCGCCCACTCCGACCGATTTTGCCAGCAAAATCGGTTGGAGAGCCATAGTGGACCAGCCATAGTAATCTTGTGAAAGACGCAAATTTTGAGGCACAAGCCCTGGAGACTGGGGTAGGACTAGATGGTGGCAAAAAGCAAGACCGGCGGGCTGACTAAGCAGGAGCGACTTTGCATCAGACGGTGACGGCCAACCAACGGCAAACGGCCACGGCGACCAGCACGACCGACGGAGCCATCGAGGACGGCGTCGACGAGACGCGCTGAAGGGAGACACGACAAGCGAAGAAAGGGAACGCGGAGTCGGAGTTTCAAGGTCTTTTATACCCGCACATCTCTCGACGGAAAATGCTGATTTTTTTGCGTCTTATAGGCTCGGAATCGACAGATAAGAGCAAGTATAAGAGGCAGGACGACACGGGATGGCGCCGGGGTGGACTGAGCCGCCGTGGTCCGGTTGGATCGAGACCACGGGCGACGCGCTGCTCATCCTCGAGGCCGCGCGCCGGGGGCTCATCCCGCGCGTCACGCGCCGCCTCGTCGACGCCGAGCGCCGCATGATCACCAGCGGGAGCGTCTTCGTGTTCGACGAGGACGAGAGCGGCATCAAGCGCTGGACGGACGGCTTTTTTTGGAGCCCGTCGAGGATCCTGGGCAATTTTTTGCTGTATCGGGAGACGGATAAGAAGGGGTCTGGGCATGGGCGGAGGCGCGCGGTGGATGTGGGTGAGGAGATGGATACTGGGGACGATGGTGGGGGAGGAGAGAGTCTGAGTCGGCCGAGGGGGGAGGCGAAGCATACGGCGGATCGACATCGGGAAAGGACGTTAATGGGGAGCTTGACGAACAACTACAAGTTCAAGCCCGACGGACTCATGAAGAAGGTACGCGTCTTTCGAATCTTGGTACCACTAAAGTCTTATTGCAATTTCAATAGACGTTCTCAGTGAATATCGCCGGCGTCGCGCAGCATCTCATTTCGTATTACAAGGTCCTCGAAATTCGCTCTTTTCACTGCAGCTCCCTTACCCCTCCTTGCCGTAGGTATCCGACGTCGAATCCGGTCGCCTACGCGCGCCGTCGTCCCTCCCAGAACTTGCGACTTTGGAGATAAACCCCACGCTCCTGGAGCGCGGAAACTTTCGCTGCGCGCCCAAGATCGAGGTATGTCTGTCGGCCTGCGATTTTTTTCTTCCGGCGCATGCGGACAACGCGGGTCTGCATGTTTTTCTGCGCGTGTAGACGCATGCAGGGTCGCGGTGGGCGTACTTTTGCTTGTGCCTGCGGATTGGCGATTTGCACGCTCTTCTTGAGCCTCTCATCGCGATTTGCTGGAGCCTGGTTATGCGCCGTGGTGCTGCCGTGTCTGTCTGCCTCTCGCTGTCGTGGATGCACGTCGACATCGCTGCGTGCTCTCGTGGAGATCGTGCCCAGTGTCGCTCTATTTTTCTCTTCTATTCTGCGCATCGGCCGGCGCTCGTCCACCTGTGGAGGGTTCAGACGAATCTCTACACACGCGAAGGCTGTGGCGGGATGGCAGACATTTTTCTTTGTGCGGACGTTAGCGGCATCGGGCTCGGATGGCAGTGTCCTTATACCCGAGTACGAGCTGGCCGTCTGGTGTCGTCCCTTTGCTTTTTGTCTTGTTTTGCATGCGCATCAGAGCATCCGCCAGGATTATTCGGGCGGGGAGGACGTACACGAACGACGATTGTAGCCTGGGGCGCGCGTTGACGACCGACTCTGTGCGGGCCGTTAGCGGCATCGTGCTCGAATGGCAGTGACTGTGCAGTCCACTGCGAGCCGCGTGCGCATGTGCATGGCGAGCTCCTGCGCGTCTTCCCGCTGAAGGCCTCCTCCCGCCTGTATGCGGCGCGGGGTGCAAACCATCCTCCATGCCGGAGAGGACAGTCGAGTTCCCTCCAATCGCGGAGGCCCTGCTTGGCCATTGGCGACGAACGCGGTGGGCGGTTGTGTCGTGGAGGCTGGCAGAGTTGTGGTGGCAGCGGCAATGGAGTCGCGGCGTCCTGGTGTCGGAGGCGCTGCTCAAAGTCGCGACATCTCCGCGCGGATAGTCGAATCCCTTCCGTGAGGCCGGGATCGCATCTCGCGGAGCCCCCCTGCGAAATCCCCACGCGGATAATCGACCTCTTTCGCTGCGGAGGTGGGGCTTCGGAGATTCACATGTCTTGGCCCGCGCCGCGTCCTCTTGTACTACGATCGGGACGTGGCGGCGGCGTCCTGATGTCGGAGCTTTGCGAGATACACGCAGTCCTACGCAGTCATAGTCTCGTCCGTCGCGCATCTGGGGATCCACGTCCTCTGTGCATGTCGGCGAGTTCTTGCTTTGCGATCCACGGACAGGGGTGCAGCGAGCGGGCAGTGGGGACGAGACGCTGCTGCGCGTAGCTGGGATGATCGCGAGTGAGAAGCACCTCCCCGCTGCCTCGTGCTTTTGCGCTCGTCCATCCCCACGTCGACGTCTGTTCCCGCCTTTCTTTTTTTTCCTCGCGGGCATGCACGACATTTTATTTCACCTCGTTTCCCGTCCTTTTCGCTTGTTTTCTCCCTCCCCCTCCCCCTCTCCCCCCTCCCATCACACTCACGCTAACCCCCATCTCTGTCTTTCAGATCGGCCCCGACGGCGTCCCGCGCTACCGCGGCGAAGCAGACGAGATCCTCGCAGGCCACGACGTCGGCCTCGGTGGGGGCATCGCGCCCGGCGGGCGTAGCCTCGGCTCCGTCTCCGTCACGCGTACGCGCACGGAGCGTAAATCGACGCCACGGCATGCCACGCCACGCAGGGGTGGACGGCGGGAAGACCAGGACGAGAGGGAAGGGGACGACGATCGGGAAGACGAGAATGGAGAGGGGGAGGAGGACGCGGAGGGGGAGGACGGAGAGGAGACGGAGGGGGAGGAGGAGGGGGATGCGAAGGAGAGCCGGAAGGAAGACGGGAAAGAGAGGGCGAAGGACAAGGAGAAGGGAGTGGGGAGGGAGGTGTTCCCGGGTGCGTACAGCTTTCTCTCCCTGCGAAACGTTTCTTCTTCGCTAACGATGTGCCCAGTAGACTTCAGCGCCGTCTCCGCCGCGAATCAGAAGCAGGAGAGTCAGACCACCGGGAATGTGGATACAAGTGCTGCGGGTACGTCTCTCCTTCTTCCCTTCCTTGCCTTGCGTACATCATTGTGCTCAATGCTATTCGAGCTCTTTCTGCCCGTTGGCGCTGATTTTGGCGTCCGCTGCTGTTCCTTGCATCGAGCCCCTTGCCTTCCTTCCCCTCTGTGCTACCTTCTTTGCCTTCCTTTCTCCCCTTTGCACATCTCCTCGTCCATCCCCGCTCAACCCATCCTTCCTTCCCTCGCACATATATTATCACTTCCCCCTTTTCCATCGCATTCCGCGCTTCTTTTGCGTTGTTGTCAGTTTTTTTTTCTCCTTCGTGTCCCCTAAATCCCTTCTGCATCATCTGTCATCTATCACTGCATATCCTATCCTCCCTTAAATGCTTCCACGTCGTCCTCGCTGCGCATATTTGTGCGCGCCCACGCCGGCCCAGAGTGTGGACTCGGGCGTGCTCTCCGTCTCCATCCTCCCCTTCATTCGCCATTACTTCCCTCCCTTGTCCTCTCTCCCTCCACCTTGTCTTCGGATACGCCCTTCCTTCCATCACTCGCCACTTTCCCTTCTTTTGTCCCTCTCCGACCACACACTTGCTGACTTCCCCCCATAGCCTCCGCTCCCGCACCCGCACCCGCTCCCACTCCCGTCCCCGCCTCTGCCCCCGATCCTGGGCAGCAGTTCAAGGATAAGGCCAGCACCAGCCCCCGCACCCGCCACTCCCCGCGGACGAACCCCGGCGTGCTCGCCTCGGCTACCCGCACGCTAGTGGCCGCCCGCAGCGCGCTTGCCATGAGCTCCTCCTCGTCGACACCCTCCATACCTCCGAAAGTCGGCTGGACTCCCGCCATCGATGCACATTCTGCGGTGATGAAACGCTCGAGGCAAAGCGAGCCGAGGGACGGCCCCCCGGCGAAGCGTGCGCGCTCGGCGGCGGGGGCGTGGGGGAGCACGTCATACACGCCTGCGCCCACATCACAATCGCCACGAGCGACGCCGGCGCAGGGATTTGCGCACCCCGTGAAGCCACCGCAGCGGATATACAATATGGCGCCGCCGCCGCCGCCCCCTTCACAAGCACACCCCCCTCCGCAAGCGCATCCCCCACCCCCACCGTCGCAGCCATCGACACCAGCGCCGCGACCGACAGTCCCGCCCCCGCCCCAACAGTCGTACCCGCCCGCATCTTCCAGCTCGAGTTCGCTCGCAGCCGCGGCGGCGGCGTACAGCCAGCAGTTTGCGCAGCCTACAAGTGCACAACCGCATGCGCAAAGCGGGAACGGGCAGTCCCAGAGCCGGCAGGAGGGCAACACGGCGCCTCAGCAGGGGGCGAATGCCGGTGGAGGTGGGCAAGTGCCACAAGCGACCGCGGGGCAGCAGATGGGGCAGTCGTCGTACAGCGCATATGCGTACCCGTGGGGATACAATGGTGTTCCGTCCCCGAGCGGTGGCGCGTGGGCACCAGGAACGTACGGCGTGACACCGTATGCGCCGAGCCCGTCTCAAGCTCACGCACAGGGACGGGCAGCGCAAGCGCCGGCGACGTATACTTCCGCCTACCCGCAATCCAGCCCGTCGCTGGCGCAGCACACGCTCCATACGCAGCCGCGGGTGTCGCAGGCGCGGTATGGTGGCGCGCAGGAGGAGGACGGGGAAGACGACGAGATGGATGACGAGGGGCCGGAGAGTGAGGAGGGAGTCGACGGGGACCGCGATGGGGATGGTGGGGATGATGACATGGGGGAGGGCGATGGGGACGGCGGCTAGCTTCCCGGCTGCATGCACGTCTACGTCTCGCCTGAATATATGTCTCGTTGTTTTCTTGGGTTTGTGTTTTTTTCTGCTTCTTGGTACGCGTATGCTTCGCGCTGTCCTTCCTTGATTGTCTTGCTCCTCGTGTCTTGCTTGCTGTATCGTTGCTATCCATTGCTGTATCATTCGTTCTTTGTAGCATCCTTTCGTTTTTCTCTGTCGCAATTATCTACTATCTCTCTTGCACTTACTTACTCACTCCCTCATGCTGCAGTCGCTTCGTTCATCGTTTATATTTTTTTTGTTTGTTTGCAGATTACTGTACGTCCAGTTTTCATAGTAGCTGTTCCTCCGCAGTCGTGTAATTGATTCTGCGCCTTGCGCTCATGCTGGCGTTTATCTGTCAAAGATCAGAACAGCCTCCGTGGCTGAATGCTGTACACTTCATCTTGCCTTCTTCCCTCTTCTTCCTTCTTCCCTCATCCCCCCCAGCTCTCGCAGGATGCCAGTTCAAGAGGGACCAACGGCTTCGCAAAGTCTTTCCGATAATGATAGGTGGGTAACCCAGGCTGCCAGTCTCACTGCTAATACGAGGTACAGGCTCATCGATGCCCTCAAATCTTGCTTTTCCGACCTGATTAAACAGCAGGAGGAGTATGAAGTACCTCCGCTCCTTTTCACGAGACTGAAGAGTTCTTAGCCTCCAGAAAACAGTCGAGTCACTCAAACCGCCGACAGCCGGCACAGATAAAAACACGAAATTCTGGAACGCGTACATGAAAGTCGCGGACGAACACGACAAAGAGTTCAAAGAAAAATACAGCACGGACCTCGACGTCGCTCTGATCTTTGTGAGTTCAGGTCCGTTCCGACCGTGAACACCAAGCTCATCTATCGGAGGCGGGTCTCTTCTCCGCTGTCAGCTCTGCATTCATAATTCAGATACAACCCCAACTCACTCCCGACGCCCCAACCCTCATCGTCGCCGTTCAGGGTCTCCTCTACACCAGCCTGTTCACCACGTTGCTTGCCGCATTACTTGCGGTACTCGGCAAGCAATGGGTAATGCACTACCAAGCAGCTGGGAGCCGAGGCACCATTGAAGAGCGCGGACTCGAGCGCCAGCGAAAACTCGATGGTTTAAACAAATGGAAACTGGACATGGTCCTGCAGATGTTCCCCCTCCTTCTCCAGCTTGCCTTGCTGCTCTTTTGGGGTGGTTTATCGGTCTATCTGTGGCCCATTCATCGCTCCATTGCAGGCCTTGTTATCGGGTTAACCCTGCTCGGATCCAGCTCTTACATTCTGCTGCTGGGATCAGCTATTGTGTTTCCAGACTCTCCTTTCCAAACACCACTTACCCCCTTCCTCATACCAGTGTTTCGGCCTGCCTTCCAGATTCTCCAAGCTACTATCACAAAGTTGCGGATTGTCACTACCCATGTTTGGTCCTTGCTGGCTTCATTCAGGATGTCAAGGACTTGGATTCTGCCCTCATCCTTGCAGCAAACCTCGGGCCATGTGGCACAGTCAGTATCGGCACAATATTCTCACAGATATTTCACTCCATCAGCGGAGGCACCTGCCATTGTGTGGCTGTTAGAAACATCGACTGATCCTGTCACAGTTGAGGCTGCAGCTGAAATGGCTGGTGACCTTCAGTGGCCACTGGACCTGGATTTCACTGCTGTAATAGGTCGTCTGACTGATCTCTTCATCTCCTGCTTCCACGCAGAATCATGGAGACCTCATGTTCGGAATGGTTTGGAACACCGTGCAATCCACTGCGGCCTGGCACTTAGCTGCCTGAGGCACCTCACACAGGAGAGTGGTCATGACACGGGTGACTCTATCTTTCTCCCCTGGAGTAATCTGTCATTTGGTATGGAGAGTCAAAAAAACCTCAGTTCAGCCCAGGAGAGACAGCTGTTGATTGTGTGTTGGAATTTACACATGGTCAGATTACTCCCAGCACGTTCGACCCGCTCGATCAGAAACCTTGGACAATTCCTCGACCGACTTCGTGCAGAGACTATGCCCAGTCTCGATGAACACAGTTTTGCCACATATCTATGTTGTATCAACTCTTTTTTTGACCCCACGGAACCGAGAATTGTGGGGAAGATGGAGAAAAGGCCAGTACTTATGCCTCACATTGCAACACATATAGTAAAACTCTGCTTTAAACAGTGGCCTCCAGGTTTCACTGCTGAGCCAGCTTTTCAAAGCCCTGCAGGCAACAGCTGCTGACAATTCTCTGGTTGCAAGAGTCATCAACACCACTGTCCATTTGGCGGATATATCTTTCAACAGACAGGGGGATCCATTCCGGCTGGAAGAGCTCATGACTGAGATTTGCAAATTTTGCAGCACTTTCCCATTGGACCAACAACCACTTCCTATGGTTGCGCTGGCTAACCTTGCCACAGTTGACAATCCTCATAACCCAATGGTTTTGCCAAAGGGACTGCAGCTGACCGAGTGGGTATTCCCTGCGTTAGAACATGTTCAATCACAATGGGAAAATGACCCACATGCAAGAGATCCAAACAAGACTGCGGTCCAGGGCCTTCTGCAATTTTTGGCATTCACTAGTTCTGAATGCCTCCCTCATGAACCCCCGTTACCATCCGTGCATCTCATCTTGCGAGCATTGTCTGTACCAGGGAACACCTCACTCATGGCATATCTTACCTTGTGTCATGCCCCCCACTGGTTCTGCAACTCCAGCCTACAGCCAGTGCTACAGGACTCCCTGGTGTGGAGGAAGCTTGGGCAATTGTCGATCAGCTATCATACTGTCTTTGCAAAGGAATACTTCAGTCTGGGGGAAAAACTTGTGAATGCACCCGAATGGCAGGCGGTCATACACTCAGATCTCCCCGCCTGGGTGATGGTATTTGTACAGGCAAATGGAGTGCAGTTTGACCGCGAGGAGGCGCAGTTTATCTCTGTCATCCGTTCTGTCTGGGTCCCAGAACTGACGGACAAGGAGACAGTCCTGAATGAAGAGAACAAGAGTTGGATTCTGGCTATTGAAGCTCTGGGTAACGTCTGGGAAGCCTTGGAACCCTTACCGGCCCCCCATGAATATTTGCGCCTGGCTCGCTGCACAGCTGCAACATCTCTTCGTACTAATTTCTTTCATTTCGACTTCCGAGACGATTCCTACACCCAACTCCCGATCTCACGCGATATTCGATCCATTTTCTCCGCGAAGCTGGGAAAATCCCTCGTTCAGTCCGCAACCAAGGCAAGAGATGCAGTCAACATGGCACTGTCCACGGGCACGGAGATTCCTTCGACACCTCTCATTCACCGCATTGCCGAGTTGTTGGATGTCTTGGGCAAGAAGCTCAGCACCGAATTAGGGCCGACGAGCGGAGAGGTGGTGCTTGACGGCGTCACAGAGCCATACAAGGACTGGGGGGAGCTGCAGATGCATTTTGATGACGTACTTGATACATTGGAAGGATTGTTGGGAGTTGAACGTGTTGAGTGAAAGAATTGTGTGGTGTGTAGATTGATGGGCCTTTTGATTAGCGGCAGAATTCGAGGAGGCGGTAGGATAATATTAATAGAGCTTATTAGGTGTCCCCCGAAAATTCACTTTTAAGTCGAAGAAAATAATTCCTTGAGTCCAAGATCTTTTGATTAATCAAGTGAGTGGAGCTCCGAGCGAGACCACAACGACCTTTTCAGCGCTGAATCTGAGCGTCGTGAGCTATACAGGTGGCTAGAGGGTCAAGTTCCAGTCCGTCACAAGCTGCCAGCACTTCGCAGCGTTGAGGTGGTTGAAGTTGGGTAGCCGAGACAAGCTACATTCAAGTTTGCGCAGGAGCTCCACAAAACTAATTTTCAGTCCGAAATCAAACTAAGGCCCCATGAAATCGATTAGCAGGGGGCACCTAATAAGCTCTAATATGTATGGATACTTCTGTTTGGAAACCCCTGCCCTAAAACAATCTTTGCTAATTGTCAAGTCATCAGCATTGTGTATATGTGTTTGAGACTGAGGCCATAGCCCGGCCCGCTGCGCCGAGATCATCTCTTGCTCCGCTCCTCCATGCCGGTCGCTCATCTCCCCGTCGAACTGGCAGACCTGGTCATCAAGAACGTCGACGCCGAGGACCGGCACACCCTGGGCATATGCAGCCTCGTGAGCCGTACATGGCTGGCGCTCGGCCGACCCATTCTCTTCCGCTGCATCTGGCTGCAGCTGGCTTTCGGACAGTCGAATGCGCGCGCATTTGCGACTCTCATGCGACGCCGCGATCGCCTTACTTTCCTTGCATTTGTGCAGGAAATTGAACTCGCAGGACGGCATCCCTGGATGTACACCGTCCTTCCGCGACTCGTGAGCTACCTACCGGCATTCACCACTCTCCGCCTCGCGACCCCTTGGCAAGGCGATGCGTCCACGTTTTCCCCCGCGTTTCGAAACATCACTCATCTCAAAACACCTCCGTCGTACAACGTTGCTTGCTTGCTTGCTGCGCTCCAACTCACCACCTCCCTCCAACATATCACTGTGGTCACTAGTCTTACATCGGCGTTTCCCGTAGCCGAAATTTTCAGCTCGTCCGAATGCACTACAAATCTCCCGCTTCGGCGCCTGCACACAGTGGAGCTGGAGGAGGACTGGCACGCCAGCCTGATCAAAGGCATCATGCTGAATGCGCCGCCACTGACCACCCTCTCTCTCGGATGCCGATCCAGTATCTATGAGTGTATCCGGGAAGCGGGCCATGACCTGCGAACACTCAAGCTGATCTTCCCGCCGAATTTCGATCCACGTACGTCGTTCTAATTTGCTCGCGGAATTACTAATCGGACCGCGATCTACGGTACAGCGTCTGCCTCGATGGGGGCTTTCACTCCAAACCTCAAAACTCTTCACCTGTGCTCCAGAGACATCAGCCTCTTTCACACCGCCGCTACCCTCCTCTCGGCGACGAATTTTCGCCGTCAGGAAATCGTAGTCGAACTCGGTGAACCCGATCCCGGGGATGTGCACGACGACGAGACCATGGACTTGAGCCCTTTGGAAGAGCTGGACCGCGTCTTACAAGCCCTCCCTGGATTGGTGACTGTGCGCATGCGCGTGCACCCCGCGTGTATCCGCAAAACTTCCATTTCGCTGCCGTTGTGTCAAGCGGCTGGGAAGTTGCTGTGATTAACAGAACAACAACAGGTCCGGTTTTCACTTGGCTCCCGTTCCTTGAATCTGACCTCATTCAATACAGGCTCGTCCGATTGTGCTTACCGGTCGTACTCAGCGATGCATTTACCTCGAGTTGGTTGAGAATCCCAGTGTTTCCGATCATGCAACGTATGCATCCCGGTGGAAAGTGGAAAACGATGGCCACCTTTTTCAGTGTTGAACTCCTTTTCCGAGCCCGGCTTCTTTTGCAGGCCCGACCGGCAGCAACTGATCGAATCCCACGGCTTGCAGAAACTCGTCCAGATGAAAGGCCAGCTAAGTACGTTACAGATGAACCCCATTAATGATGACGCAAAACGTCTAATTTCTTGTGAGTTCCTTATGACTTTTTTCTGGGCGCTCTATTCTTCCGCATATCTGCTTAAACTCGGTGAATATGGGCCACTTGCCACTCTCGATCGATGTTTCGTGATTTGCGGCTCAACTCTCATGTACGCCGGCCCAGCACGCCTTACTGGCGCACCACCGCGCTTATCATAGTCCAAAGCCGCCTGCTTCTCACCTGCCAGACGGGAGAAGCTTTGCCCGATTGCGCGATGGCTACGGGTAATTTCGCGATCGCGCTCCTTCATGACGCCTTCTTGAATGCGCTATAAACGGGTTTCTGGATCACCGGGACGAAGGTAACCCTCGACGCCATGGTCGCTGCAGAGAAAACCTACCACGACGACACGATCCCTCCGAAGGAGCAACAACATCCAGGTACGCGCCGCACCTCCCGTGTACCCATCTGTCATTGCTATCGCTCACGAGTCGCAGTAAAATGGTACCGATCCACCTTCTACAACATGACTATCCTAGGTCTCTGTAACCTCGCGGCGCCAGGGATTTGGGGCGCAATGAACTCTCTCGGCGCCGGTGGAGCAGAGACGCCGAAGCTGGTCAACGCTGCGAACGCCCTGACCTTCTGTCTCATGGTCGTATCGTGTTATTTCTCAAGCCCGCTAATCCACTACGTTGGAATCAAGGGGGCGTTGATCTTTGGCACGCAAGTCTTCCTATCCACCGAAAAAGCCTCAACCAAAGCCAGTTTTTGTGACTTAGGATTGGATATGCTCCCTTCGCCGCTGGCCTGTATACCAACAGCCGTTTCGGCACGGAGTGGCTTGTTCTATTGGGTGCGGCGCTCTGTGGAATCTCCGCTGGTGTGTTTTGGGCGGCAGAAGCCGCGATCGCCATCGCATATCCCGAGCCATGGAACAGAGGCAAAGCACTGGGCTACTGGCTCACCTTCCGTCTTTCCGGCCAGATCCTCGGCGGCGCCATCAACCTCGGACTCAACGCGGACGACGACCACGCCGGGAAGGTCTCCTACGTCGTGTATCTCATTTTCATCGCTATCCAGGCTTCCGGGCCGTTTGTCGCGTTCTTCCTGAACAGGCCTGCTCAGGTGGAGCGGCGGGATGGCAGGAAGGTTGTTCTCTCGATTGTGGATCACCCGTGGACCGAGATCAGGGAGACGTCGAAGGATTTTCTGAAGCCCAAGTTCCTGCTTGTGGTGCTTTGGATCGGACAGTCTGTGTTTGCGGAGGCGGTATACTTCACGTATCTTTCTTGTGAGTCGGCTGACTTCCATGGACGATGAAGCTGATGAACGGTGCAGTATGGTTCACGGTTAGAGCAAGAGCCCTTGGGTCCTTCTTGTCGGGTATCGTTGCGGTGACTGCGGGGAATTTATTAGGAGTGAGTTGCGGCCAACTTGTGTACACAAAGTTGGTCTAACCAAACCAGCACTGGCTCGACAGAACCAACATTCCACTGAAATTCCGCGCTAGGACGACCTTTGGCGTACTCGTCGTGCTTTCCGGAGCTTGGGTGAGCATAATCCAGGCTGTACCTGAAGTATGTTGAGGGTGTGGCAGTGGTTGTGGGCAACTGTGCTTGCGACGCGATTCCGCCAAACGACACCAACATATGATTGGTCCAGTCCGGGATTCGGTTCGGCGTTTGCAGTGTACATCTTTTTGACAATCGGGTTCCAAACGAACTACCTGTTCCTGTACGCCGCCGCCAATTCCCCGATTGAACTACGCTGACTCGATGAACCCCAGATATTTCATCATCACAAAGCTAGCGCAAAACGAATCTGAAGTAATTCGGTACGCTGCCTTGCTGCGTGGAACCGAGTCTGCATGGCAAGCGCTCAGCTATGGCCTCACCTCTGTGCCTGTTCTCGGAGCAGTGGGTGGGATCTACATCAACTTTGGGCTGTGGGCGATTGCGATATTTCCTGCTTGGCTGGTCGTGCGTGAATTTGGGACGAGTAAACAGTTTCCGGATAATGAGGGACGTATAAAGGAAGGAGGCAAGTTGGAAAGGGAGGAGAGTAAATCAGAAAAGGAGGAAGAGTAGCAGGTTTGAGGGCAAGTACTGTAGTAGTTGGACGGCGAATACTGAAATTCATAATAGAACAACAACTAGGCGCGCATACCTTCCCCAAAGGCGGGGACACGCACAAATAGCGCCGCATTCCCGTAGGAATGCTCTATAGACGCCTCGTTCCCGTACGCAACATAACTGGACCCGACGCGGTTGAGCTGGGTGATCTTCGTGACCCAATGCACCGACTCCGCATTGCTGGGCGTTTTCGATTCGACGTCAATGTAGTATCCTCGTCTTTCCTCTGCGACCTCTTTCGACCGTTCTGTGCTGCGGCGCAGGATCACGCCCTCGCGCTGGATGGCCTGCATCAGTTCCCCACAGCCTTCATCATATACGTCCTCCGTGTCCAGGACCTTGTCGGCGATGACATCGTGCCCCTCGCGCTCCGACTGCTGCCCGCTGTCGTACAGGATCTTTACGCTCGTCGAGAGGCCGATGCGCTCGGAGACAGTGCGGATGCGCGCATCGCCGCCCTTGAGTATACGCAGAACGCCGCCGAGCGGGCCGCTGCCGTCGCCCGCTCGGGGCATGGGATACTGGTGCGCGAGGCCGTAGCCAAGAAAACCTCCAGTGGGCAGAAACGCGGGGTCGGCGAGCAGCGTGCGCAGTGCGCTCTCGAACGCCTGCTCCGGAGGGGGAACAGCGCGAGTCGATGCTGCTGTACCGGTACCGGTGGCGCGATCTGCGAGAAAGAGGTTGTAGGTGAGGGTGACGCGATATCCAGTGCGCACGGGCTCGACGGCGTGCGTCACGTCGCTGTAGAACGCGAGGTACGCGACCGCGGGGTCGGGGGATGCGGACAATTGGGCCGCGGAGTCGAAGGTCCATGTGCTTCCGGCGTGCTCGAGCGTGAGTTCTCCGCCGGCGTGGTCGGTTGGGAAAACAACCACCAGAGAGCCGATCATGTCTTCCCCACGCGGGGTATCACGGTGAGCCTTGAAGAACGAGCCCGGCCCTGGCGGCAGATGTTTAAGTACATACAAAGAGAAAATTCCAGTATCAGTGCATACCGTAGACATTGAGCTTGTAGATATCCGCTCTGACATATTTGTCTGCGTCGACCGTCTGCCCTTGCATGATGTCAGGGGTGATGGCCTCGAGAAGTCCGGAGGCCGAGACGTCCAGGCGGGTAGCAAACTTGTCGAGATCCAGCTTCCCGGCTTTGCGGTATGTCTCGTCCAGGGTATCAGTCTGATTGACCCCGAACGTGGCCTTCTGGCACGCATCAGCGAGCTCTTTCAGCTCATCCGCCGTTGCCTTGCTCAGATCAACGCGGCTGGAGTCAAGGAGGTGAGAATCATTCAGGATATATATGAGAGACGTGACTCACCGAGGGTATCGTTCACCGTCTACATCGTAATATATAACGAGGTCCTTGGCGTCTACTGCATGAACGCCACCAGTGTAAGGAACCTGCACTGAAAGCGATTCACGCAGGACTTGTAGATGTTGGGCGATAGCAGGGGGAACTTCGAGGGAGGATATGGCTTCGGACATTTTTCTTGCTTGAGGTGGCAAAAGGAAAGAGGGATAGGGGAACTTATGTAATGAACCCCGGAATTTAAAGGGGCCATGTCACATGACCGTGCCTCCTTTTCCGGTTTGGGCCGACACTGATCCGGCAGGTCGCTACAAGTTCAGTTTGGTTCGCTGCTTCAGACACAATCCTTGAAGATTATCCAGATTCCTTAAGCAAGACAGTGAAACAACTATTTTCATTAATTATTCCCCAATGAAACGCCAAGCCATTCCAGCTTCATGAGTTCAGGTTGAGAAGTGTTGTTTTCGTTACCTGCTTGATATCGGGAAGGTTGGAAGGCGAACAATCCAGCGTAAAGTTGGGAGGTCGCCATTTCGCATGCTACTTACCAAATTGAAGGGTTCTAAGCTGCTGCGGGGCTGCATCACTCTCGCTCGAGGCATGTATAAATTAATACTTGGGAATCGACAACGAGACAAACATACTACCGATAGCGATTACTCAGGGTGTGTCAGAACGAGACTTGGGCAGCAGAGGAAACAAAACATCCAGTCAACATCGTGCGTGCTTGAAATCAAAGGTCGTAAGTATCCCTGCCGTGTTCGGCTCACTGTGATGGCAATCATGATGATCTCACGCCGCACACGCTCAAACCCGTTCCTCCATGTCAGTCCCCCATCTCCCCTTCGAGCTCGCAGACCTTGTCATCAAGAACGTCGAGATCGAGGACAGGCGGACCCTCGCCACTTGCGGCCTCGTCTGCCGCACATGGCTTGAACTCAGCCGGCCCATTCTCTTCCGCTGCATTTGGTTGGGCCTTCAATCTGACTGATTAATCCACACCCTCCAACTTCATTCTTCCCTTCGCTCCGCGGCTCAAACCCTACACCTGTGTAGCCGGCACGCAGACCTGTTTGAGACTGTCGCTACCCTACTCTCGACAGCCCATTTCCGCCCCGAGGAGCTCGTGCTTGAGCTCGGCGCCCCTGATGCCGACACTTTGCGCGACGTGGACAACAGCAGCGACACGGAGGCGAAGCATTCAATGGCGCTGACGGAATTGGACCGCGTCATACTTGCACTCCCCGGGTTATTGAGCGTGCGGGTCCGCACACATCCCGCGTGGAACATTTCCATTTCTTTACCGTTGGTTCAAGCCGCTGGGAAGTTGGTGTGATTGGGACTGTAACAGTATGTTACCATTTGAACTATGCTTCGTTGCGTTTTCCTTCTCCGTCCTGGGCGTATTTCTTTTTCAGCTTACTGAATCATACTCATAGCTCACTATTGTGTTACTGTTGGCACCCGTATCGTATTCCCTTTCTCCAGGATATGGCGTGGGCTCGACTGAGAACTCGCTTTTATCAACTCGCTTTTATCAAGATAGATTTTCCCAAATGCCCCATACGGAAACACACCCTCGTGTAACCCTATCTTGACACACGCAATCTGCCGGTGGCTGTGGAGCTTGCTTTTTCTTTGTTCTCTTTATTTCCTTCCAACCGGGAACACCGACTGATGCTTATCTAACGAACGCCTTGTTCTTGGTCTTTGTCGCGCCGAAATCCCTGGAGCGTCTTCACAGCGTTCCTGAAGACACGTCGGTCACTCTGACAACCTTGTCTCCAGATTCGGATGTCTTTGTATCGGGACGGTCTCTTTGTCTTCCCGTCCTTAAAATGCGAAGAGGTAAACTCTGGCATCGCATACACCTCATCATGTCCTCCCCCGCCTCCTCCTCCTCCTCCTCCTACGATTTTACTATTCCGGGCACACCCTGTTCGACCTGGTTGCATCGGATTCCCCCAAGCTCCGGGATAGCAACCTCCGGAAAGCTTGATGAAGTCCCTACAGATATTCCGGTTTCGGTGGTCGCTTTTGAAGTTAACCGGCGCAAGATTTTGTGAGTGGCTTTACTTTGTTTGCATTCCTCATGCAGCAATGCTAATTTCATGCAGCAGACACTTAGCAGTCGAGCCCCTGGCCGTCGTGGTAACATATCGGCCCGACCAACGCCAGACTTCCGGCTACTGCGAGTTCATGTCTTTGCCCAGGATATTTGTCGAGCAGGGCGTTCGGAGCCTTTGTCTGCATGACATTGATTCGCCGCGAATGATACTTGACGCCTGTCCCAACGTCATCGATCTCACTTTGACCTACGCGCAGCCAGCGTTCTTCCCCTTCCTTGAAGCCCTAGTCCTCGAACGCCTTGCCACCAACGCCCGCGACCTCCTCGACGATTTCCGGGACGAACAGCTCACCCACCCCGTGTTCGCCAAAATCACACACCTCATCCTCTTCGACCGCGTCGCTCAATCCAGCTGGGAGGAATGGGCCGATCTGGCGCAGCTCCCCTCGCTCACGCATCTCTGTTTTGAGGGTGAAATCTCGCAGTCCCTGCTGCACGGCGTCCTCGAGCACTGCCCCAGGCTGCTGCTCTTTTTGAACCAGTGGCAGGATCTCGACGAGATCCAGCCGGCAGACTACTGCGCCACCACCGGTGTCACCAACGACCGCTTCGTGATGATTCAGACGCACGAGTGGGTGTACGAGTGGTCCCTCACCGCACGGGGCTGCGTCGACATGTGGGACCACGCGGCCGCGTTCGTTGCCCAAAAGCGAGACGGACTGATAGATGGTACGTGTCTTTCGCCGCTCTGAATTCGACTGTTTAACATGAACCCAACAGGTTCGCTATTTTGGCTGAACCCAGACCCTGATCCTTCCTCCGACGAGGACTCCGACGACACTTCTTCCGTGGAAGACGACTTGCATTCCGATAGCGATTCAGTCTCCGAAGACGACTCGGCGTCTGTGAAGACACTTTCGGACGATGACTGCCCGTCCTCTGAAGATCCCTTCGACATTGACTCTCTGCCGATCTTGTCTGCAGCAGAAGCGAAAGATTTCGCTATGAACATGTGGAACTACTAGCATGTCTGCATCGCACTTCGTGGATAATTATTTTACTCTCTCTCTTGTATATTACCACGCTCATATTACTGCCCTTCGCATCACCAGATGTATTTGCTAATTACTTATCCTCCGCACCTAATATCATAATCACTCATGTACGCTTTCTCTCGTCGATATCTCCTATATATACATGTAATCTCTCTCTTGTTGCTCGCCGATATGATTCATGGATTTAAAAACTGCTTATTGAGCATCAGTGGCTCTGACTTACCAGCACGGGGGCAGCACCATGGATTTCGCCTTCGCTCTTCAAACAGAACGCAAACGGTGGTTGAAACAGGCCACGTCCTCACGCTGTCATTGAAATTTTGATTCCCATCAAATTCCCTTCATCCCTTCCTCGACCTCCGATTTTCTAAAGTGCAAGCTTGGCCAACTCGATCGGCATAATCTACTGCAGTGGGCTCTTCATAATGTATCCATAATCTTCGTTCTTTTGGCCGATATCCAAGAATCCTGCTATCTGTCGAAGCTCCGAAGTCGATACGGAAGCAACGCGGAGAGTTCCTTCACTGATCCATCAGTGGTGCTTTCTTACTCGGGGCTTGCTAGGCTACTCGTGGAGAAATCTCGTCGAAATCCTGGAGCGGTGACCCCATCTGAATTTCTCTCAAGGCGATATCGCGTCATGCTAACAATTTAACCAGTCACTGCCAACCTCCCGTCTTTGACGGTGAAGAGCAAGATGAGCTCGGGGATACTCCGCTGCCGCTCTAGGTGCCACATAAGCTGATGGTATACTTGTGGAAGTTCCATCTCGTTCCGAACCGCTCAATTCACCGGAGTACCCTAGGAGAAATTTACCCCACCCAGCAGCACAGATCCCACGAGTCTCGGCCGCACATAAATACCACCCAACCCAGTCTTCAAGTGGATTTATCTCCCGGTGTCTCTCATCCAGTCCTTTTGTCACAATGGCCGGTGGTGCTGTGGCGACTTCAAATGGCAACAACGCGTATGCCCATCTTATGGACCCCAACAGGAAGTGGTACAACAACAGGCGGTATGAACGACGCTTATAACGCATCCCGCCCTGATTTAATGACAGGCTCATGGCACTGAATGCTTGGATCCTCCTATTGTAAGTGGTTTGTCTCGGTGGAAGTTCCAACTTTGATGAGGCCGTCCAGGCTCATCACCTCGTCGACGAATGGTTACGACGGAAGCATGGTAAACGGCCTCCAATCTCTGCCTCAGTGGGAGGAGTACTTCCATAATCCGACGAAGGGCAAGCTTGGTTTACTCAGCGCCATCCAAGTACGCTTTGATTTATTGCTGCACGCGGCCGTGCTCATCTCGCTGATAGAACATCGGCGCTCTCGCCGGATACCCATTTGCGCCGTATCTATCGGATGGCATCGGACGCAAACCCACTGTATTTCTCGGTGCCCTCATCATGGTCATAGCGACTGTTATCCAGACAGCGTCCCAGTCTGTTGGGATGTTCATCGGTGCCCGGTGCGAATTTCTAAGCTCTGCTCTGATCGATAATGCTCACATTTTATTCTTAGTTTCCTCATCGGCTTTGGTCTCACTTTTGCTGGTCCGTCATTGCTTCGAAGCCTACTCACGAATACTAAACAGACATTTCCCTCTCTCCCAGCCAACGCGGCACCGATGCTGGTCACGGAACTTTCGTACCCCAGATATCGCGCCTCCCTGACATCCGCGTACAACTCTCTATGGTATTCTGGCGCAATCGTGTAATTACCTCCAATTACCCGGTCTGCGACAATACTTAATCTTCTGAGTGTAGGGCCGCGTGGACCACCTTTGGGACTTTCCAGATCCACAGCACTTGGTCATGGCGCGTTCCCTCTGCGCTGCAAGCGCTGCCTTCCGTCCTCCAAGTTTTGCTCGTCTGGTTTGTACCAGAATCCCCGCGGTATCTGGTGAACAAAGGTAAGGAGGCGCAGGCTCTGCGGACTTTGGCGTACTATCATGCTGATGGCAATGAGTATGTTTTTCCCCCTGTTGTTTGTCACTTTCTTGAAATTCCGCTCAGGAATGACCCGTTGGTCCGATATGAGTTCGAGGAGATAAAATCGGCCATCGAGTTTGACCGTACAGGTATGTTACCAACCCTTGTACGGGTTGTTTGCTCATGTCGGATGGTGCAGTTGCTGGCAACGTCGGCTGGAAATCTTTCCTCACCAGTTCCGGGAATCTCAAGCGCGTCCGAATCATCGTCGCGATCGCATTCTTCTCGCAGTGGTCCGGCAACGGCCTCGTCTCGTACTATTTAAACAAAGTTCTCACCGAAATGGGTATCATAGACCCGACCATCCAGGTATATTAATGTCCTGTTTCTCCGCATGTTCTCGGATGAACTCTCATTCAGCTCCTTATCAACGGGATTCTCAACATATGGAATCTCGCATGGGCCCTTCTCGCGTCCTCGATGGTGGAGCGATTTGGCCGACGGGTTCTCTTCCTCACCTCGGCTGGTCTTATGGCACTGTTCATGGCGTTGCAGACCGTCTGCTTCGCGCGCTTCAGAATCACCGGTGATTATGGTGCCGCACATGCGGCTTTGGCATTTATCTTCATGTTTTTCGCGGCTTATGAGTGGGTCTCCTTCCTTTCCCTCCTTTTCCCATTCGCTGATGTATTCGCCGCAGCCTTGCATTCACGCCGCTGATCGTTACATACACCCTCGAGATTCTTCCGTATAACATCCGCGCAAAGGGATTCAACATCTTTAATTTTACCATCTCCCTGGCGCTTATCTTCAACCAATACGTGAATCCTATCGCATTCGGTACGCACTGTGTCCGATTTCAAGCGATAAGTATTGATCCGGCGACAGATGCGTTGAGCTGGAAATACTACATTGTCCGCGCAGTCCCTTATCCCTCTTCTTTCTCTCTGACCCTAGATGTATAGGTTTACTGCGCCTGGCTTGGGTTTGAATTCGTCTTCCTTTACTTCTGTGCGTCCCTTTCCTTCTTCTTCCCTTTATTTTGGGACTCGTTGTTATTTGCGCCTCCCCACGTGTGGCATACTGACACCCCTCTCTTATCTCCCACCTTTGACTCTGGTCTGACCCTGATCTTCAGTCATCATCGAGACCAAGGCTCACACCTTGGAGGAAACCGCGGCCATCTTCGACGGTGTCGCAGACCAAATCGTCGACTCCGCGGCTGAGCACGCTGGAGTCACCCATGACCTTGGCGGCCAGGAGAAGGGCTCTGATGTGCTCAATGAAGAGAACGGGTTGGAGAAATGAACCGAGTGAAATTGCGGCTTTACTGTCGATGTTGACTCCCTGTATGTTCAACCTATTATTCCCAGTCTGTACCATTCGCCTGTTGTATTTATAACACCGCTTGGGATTTTTTTATCCTATACGGTGCTGTGTGCTGTAAAAATAAGAACGATGCAAGTTGTGTTCTGGACACGTGCCGGACTGGGCATGAAGACCAAAATCATCGAAAGCAACGGGGATCGGCCGAAAAAATGACAAGTGTCCTGCAGCCGTATCAGCCGTATTTCGCCTCATGAATGGGAGGTACCGAGGCTCGGCGGAGCGAGGCCCTATGACTCCGGCATGGTATCCGGCGTCGGCTTACTTCCCAGCTGGCTAAAGTCAATACAGAGGAAAAGACGATGTTTGGAACGGTATATCCGCGCCTGCAGTAGGGTAATATCTGAATTAAAAGCATCCACATCTAAAAAAGTGGCAGACTGGCAGACTGGCAGAGTTGTGTATCAAGGATGTCTTCAACTGTATCGGAGCGCATTCTAAATGGGACATCGGACGTGGAGAACACGCGAATCTCAAACTACAAACGGCCGAGATTCGGGGTGATCATGTACTTATCCTTTGCGAGTCTTGTCCCTTGGCCCTGTGTACCTGGCAATCATGATGTCGCCAAAAAAAAACATCCGAGTCCGAGCTGTCCATCATATACGTAGAGGAACCAACGGCGATGATGAATAGAAATTCCATCGGACATTGAGGTCTAGTAGCTGCCTACAATTGAGCCAAATTCATGAAGGTTGCTCCCTATTTGGCTTTGTTTTCCCGAGATCTTACGACGCGACGTGACACGTGATCAACATCTCGATTGATACGAACCTCCACCGGTCAACTGCTGCTTGCAACTACTAGCGCCTCTTGGTGCGAGATCTTGATATGATAGGCATTAATGGGCATCATGCGCGACCTCCGCTTGGCCTACGCCCGAACCCCTGAACGTTTTGGGCCGTTTACCCGCTTTTGCTCCGTGACACCGTCTGCATCATGCCGTTCTTGAACCTCTTTTATCATCGTTCCACAGTTGCGGGACCCCATATCCTCCTAGGCTCCGATGGTTCCATTCCACAAGCCTTCCTGATCGCTAGAATGGCTGGTGGCCCCTCGACAGATTTATCCTATAAAGCTATAAACTGTGGCCTGTCAGCCTCCAGGCCTCGGCGTCCGCCAGACGATCTCAATGGGTTGCTCTCGTCCGCATGTGTGCAATACTGCGCTGGCTCTTTACTATGTCGGTCTCCAGCTCTTGCCGTGCGCTATGACCCACTCCCACTAGCTTTTGTCTTCATCCGTTACCCTTGCGAGCCCGCAACGCCGTCAATCCGTCCCCACCACGCTTCCCGGAAACTGGTCCTCGATAGGATGTTACACGTTAGCTCTTTCCTTGGAGCGCTGGGTCTCGGGTACTCAACTGTTTGCCCAGAGACAACACCGCCGCACGCACTCTGACCGGGGCTACCACCACAGATCCGGCCAACATGACCGTAGAGGTGGGGGAAGATTATTTTGTCCAGCGCTACTGCTTGAACCCCTCCTCAGAACTGTATCGGTTTCTGTGACGCGAAACACTTTATTTTCGCCGGAGTGGAATTTATGGTACGGTTAGCTGTCTACCTCGAGCGCTAAATATTGACAGTGGCTTCCACCGGCAGCAAGAATGCTGTATGTCAGCTGTTTATTCATGTTCCAGCATTGACAGCATCTAGATTGCGATAATTTTATCGAAAACTCCGCAACAAATGTCAGTCTGACGGATTGCAACGCGCGTTGCACCGGGAACCCGGACGAAATTTGCGGCGGCGGAGGTCGGCTGAATATTTTTTGGAGCGGCGCCCAACCGCCTGCACCTCCTACCATCCCTCAAGCTATCGGACAGTGGGAATCCCTCGGGTGCTACAGGTATTTTCGAGGCCACAGCTCCACAGAATATCCCTCTAACCACGAGTTAGCGATAACCTCAACGGCCAAGGACGTTCCCTCGTCGATAAGGTTGATGTTGAAGGCCAGGTTTCCCTCGAAACTTGCACCTCTGCCTGTTTTGACGCCGGCATGCCATTGTCAGGTAATTGTGCTTGGGGATTATCGTGACTACCTTCTTACGCATGTCTGTCAGCCACTGAATTCGCCGACGAATGTTGTCAGTTCAATCTCTCAGTGCCATATATCGCGGAAGATATAAATCTTTAACAGATTGCGGGCCCACTATCGCTAACGGAGGCGTCCCTGAGCCTATTTCCAGCTGTAATATGGTCTGCGCCGGCAACAGTTCGGAATTGTAAGTTGATCCATTGAATAGTTGGTTGATCGCTGATATCACCAAGCTGTGGGGGCCCAAACCGCCTCACGCTGTATAATTGGACTGGGCCTCCTCTTAGTCCGCCACCAGTTGGAGGAGGAGGAGGCGGAGGCGGAGGCGGAGGAGCGACTGGAATTGCACACGATCTTCCCAGTCCATGGGCCTACGTCGGCTGCTTCGTGTACGTGTCAGGCTCATATCACAACCCTCATTAGCTCATGTCATGTTCAGCGACGGAGCACATGGCCGTGTTCTCACAACCGAGATGGACAGTGCTAACTTGACGATGGAGTCATGCGTGGCGACGTGTGCTGCACAGAACTTCACGATCGCGGGAGGGGAATTTTCGGTTTGTGCCACATTTTTGTCACAGTTGGGAGTATTTGAATTGAATATACACTGCGATCAGGTCCAGTGTTGTAAGCTATCGCAATCTTTATATTGCCCTGCCTGACAATTGGTCTGCGCTCAGTCTGCGGGAATGAATTGATAGAGGGTGCGGTCAAGGCTCCGGAACAGGATTGCAACCAGGCGTGCGGAGGAAACGCAACGTAAGTTCACCCGTCCAATGCCAGCGATATATGCCATTAACGCATAAACTGTACAGGCAAGCCGTAGGTTTCCAGTTGATAACAGTCCACCAGAGCTCATCTGGCTTCATCAGTGCGGCGCAGGCGACCGTCTGAGTATCTACTCCACGACACAGAACATCACCGTGCTTCCGGTTCCTACTGCGCAGAACACCAGTATCCCAGGCTCCTGGTCGTATCAGGGCTGCTTAACGTTAGTGAGATTTTTGATCATCTCTTCTCAATCCGCTCACTTGTACAACAGCGAGGGAAACAACGTCGACATATTTCCTTGGGAGATAGATTTACCAACAAACAACTCCGCTACGGCCTGTCTCAGCCAGTGCGCGACATTTGGATATACCGCTGGTGGGATGGAATTCGGCAAGTGCATCCTCAAATCCGTATCGTCGTATTCACGCCTTCGAATCGAATCACAGGCAACCGATGTTGTAAGTAATTATTGACGGCATGAATGGGTTTCTTTCTCACTCCTATGACAGACTGCGGCGACGAGTCGGACGTGATTAACAGCGGTTTCGGCCTGGACGCCGAGTCAGCGTGCAATATTCCCTGCACCGGAGATCCTACATTCCTATGCGGTGGTGTATTCCGGATTCAGTACTATCTTTGGACTGGACCGGCTCATGTTTGGCATACCCCGGCCGTGACCGGCCGCTACGAGGTCAGTCTCGCTTCTAGCTGACTCGCCGAAAATTCTTATGTTCGGTTTAGTTCTTTGGTACGCTATGGATCTCTTTCTCCTTGGCTCATGTGCGAACAGTTATTTTCCAGTTCCAGGGTGAGTGTGATGTCGGTTCACGATTGCAAAACTCAATGGTTGCAGGGTTGTGGTTCCCTTGATAGCGACCGTAGGCATCAACAACAAGGTCACTTTCCTGGAGAAAAGTGGAACATCGGAGTGCGTGTTGACCTTCTCGAAAGATTATCTCCAAACAACAACTTGTTTAGATTCATGAATTCTACCGGCGCATATGAGCTAGATCTTAGTCTGGCCAGCGACTTTTCGACGGCCTGGCGAGCCATGCACCTCAAATCGGACGTCTTCTGTTCTGGCAGTATCACACTACCAGACAAAGGAGGTCGGCAGCTCAATGTAGGGGGATGGTCGCTTGATTCAACCAAGGGAGTGCGGCTGTATACTCCCGACGGATCGCCCGGCGTGAATGGAACGAATGATTGGCAAGAAAACTTCCAAGAACTCCACCTGCAGAGGCAACGATGGTATCCAAGTTCGTCGTGTTACGCTTTCCAGTAGTTCGGGTATTCGTCTCACAAACCTTGCCACAGCTGCTGCGATGCTCCCCAATGGAACGATCATGGTCATTGGAGGTGAAACGGGCAGCAATGCCTCACCCGAACCGAACGTAGAAATTCTTCCCACCCCGGCAGGAGGAGACACCGTCATCTTCTTGGACTGGCTCAATCGCACCGATCCAAACAACTTGTATCCGTTCGTCTTTGTGCTCCCCAGCGGGAACCTTTTTGTCGGTGCGTTGATTCTCGTCGTACCCAAACCTCCGTCCAATCGCTCTTGGTACCAGTATATTACAACGAGGCCCGCATTCTGGATGCAGGTACTTTTGATACGATTCGAACATTGCCCAACATTCCGGCGTCGGTCAGCAATTGTACGTTTAACTGCCTTTTTATCCCTCGCCGCATCCATTTATGTCTCCTGCATCCAGTCTTGGGTGGACGCACGTATCCGTTAGAGGGTGCTGCGGTGATGTTACCCCAACATGCACCATACACCGATCCATTGGAGGTCCTGATTTGCGGAGGGAGTACTCCTGGGCCTGGCACCGCACTCGACAATTGTGTCTCCATCCAACCCGAAGTTGAAAATGCTACCTGGGTGTTGGAGCGAATGGTGAGTCCCCCCGTTGACCTATTGGACCAGATTAATCTGGATCGCATAGCCCTCTCGGCGCGTAATGCCATGCATGGTTGGACTTCCCGATGGAACATTCCTGATCCTCAACGGCGCCGTTCAAGGCGTCGCTGGCTTCGGCCTCGCGACGGAGCCTAACCTCGGTGCCCTCTTGTACGATCCCGCCATGCCGTTTAATCAGCGGATATCGATACTCAACACGACAATTGTTGCTCGTTTATATCATTCCGAGGTCAGTTTCTACCATTAAAATTTTCCCATGCTGAGGAAACATTCAACAGGCTATCCTTCTTCCCGACGGTCGCGTGTTAGTATCGGGATCCGACCCAGAGGACAACTTGAACCCGGAGGAGTTCAGAATCGAGGTTTGCTTCCATCCCATGGAGACTGATATGCGTACTCAACCGCCCGTCAGGTGTACATTCCTCCTTATCTCTCCCAAGGCCATACACAACCGTCTTTCAACATCACAAATACGGACTGGGCTTATGGGAGTCAGCGCACCATCACTGTTACCCTTCACCAGGGCACGCCATCCACGATGAAGGTTTCACTCATTGCGGGTGAGTTCCACCACAAGAAAATGGCGAGTCGAGTCGCTCACTCGGGATTAGCAACATCGTCCACCCATGGAAACACTATGGGCAGCCGGACGATCTTCCCCGCCTTCAGTTGTGTCGGAAACACCTGCACGATCACCGCGCCGCCAAATGCGTTCGTGTCTCCTCCGGGGTGGCACCAGCTGTTCATTCTGGATGGCCCGACTCCATCCCACTCAGCCTGGGTGCGGATTGGCGGTGATCCGGCGGAAATCGGCAACTGGCCTGACCTTCCCGACTTCATGGTCCCAGGAGTCTAAACCTATGAGTTTAAGCCTGACGGGCGGCTGTTGGCGTGGACTGTTTCGAACTTTTGTGATGAACAAACGAATATTATTTGACTCTGTCGCCTCTCAAAGCAGTACCACGACATCGTTATTCAAAATTTCTAGGGTGGTATTTTACAGATGAAGCAAAATTATTATACAGATGGGCGTTAAATTCAAGAAACCGTCACGACGACTTTACTTCTTTTTCGACTTGTTCTTCTTCTTCTTCTGCTTTTTCTTGCTTTTGTCGGTGTGTCCGCCTCCACCCGGTCTGCCCTGCGTGGCTTGTTGGATCGCTAGGTGCATGAGATATCGAGGATCGTGCTCCTTCATAGCCCCAACCACGATCTGGAGGAAACTCAGTCAGGACTCACGTTGAGATGAGAACAGCGACACACATGGATCATTTTGTTATAAGATTCTTTCGCTCTTTCTTGGTATGGCTTATTCATCTTCCTGCAATACCTAATTTTCCTCGTCGTTCGGCTCGTCAAGACACAACACAATGTGCACACCTTTGTTCGCGCGGAGACGCCCATTTGGCACACGTGTACGGTGTGACCCACTCGAAGCTCTTCAGCGTTTTGAAGTTGGTCCAAAATTCGTAGAAGCGATGGACCTCATGGGGCAGCGGGTCCCCGTAAGATAAATCCCAGTCGTCCTTCGTCCATACATAGTGCCCGCAGCCGTAGAGCGGGGGCGTCCAATAACTACTGTAATACTTGTCGTTGTGCCAGAGCATTTCGTCGTGTGCGAGACAGCGGAAGAAATCTTCGACGATCTTGAACGCACTCTGGTTGATGTGATCAGCACAAATGTAAGTACGCTTTTATGATCACTTACCGCCTCAGTGTGGTCATCCTTTGAAAAGTCCAATTGGGGGAGCGTTTTGAGGAATTCGTACACTGTCCGCATGGTGATACCGGAATCAAGATGCCGGTTATTAGCTGCGTATATTTCAGGCCTGAATCTCCGTCTGGAGTATTCGTCCGAGGGTCGAAAGGCAAGGCCATACAGCCACTCCGACCAGGATTGTTTGGGGCCCGTGGGTTCGTGAATAGCTTCATTCCATGCACCGGGCGGTGCGAATGGCGCGGGCGGGAATGGTTTAGCAGCAGGCTCAGATTCAACCTTCCGTGTCCAGTCGTAGTCGGCACGTTTCTGAAGAAAATTGGGAGTCAAACGATGATAAGGATGGCCGGGAAGGGCTGACATTGTCATCGGATAGAGTCTGGAGGGAGTCGAGCGTTCAGAAGAGTCGGTTCTGTACGCGACACTGCTCACCTCGTAAGCCTCTGACACACGATTGAACCGTTTGGTCGCTCCTTCGACATCGTGCTGGTTTTTGTCGGGATGGTGCTCCAGCGCTTTCTTCCGATACGCTCGCTATACAGAAGTTCTGTGAGGACTGCGCCACAAGAAACATGGAAGTCAAGTCACCTTGATTTCCTCGGCGGTAGCATTCTCAGATACCTCCAATATGGTGTATAGATCCATGGATTCGAAGTCCGGCTGCCAGTGCGACAGCAACGACGCAGCGGCGCCCATGTTTCGTCGCCTTCGGTTTCGAATCTCGATGGGGCTCGAACTCTAGGGAAGTCGATGGCAGGGGGTTCAAATGGATGCTCTTCAAAGAATTACCGATCAGGAGACCCCGCACTCCGGACGCACCGCGTTGCAAAGAAGAGAGAGGAAATGCAGAGACAAAGGCAAATTGTTACGGCAATGGGTTACGCGTCACACTGATCGTCACGTTTCTATTTTGCTTCCGTCAGCAGCCGGCAGTTGGCGGTCAGCTCAGAGTAGCTCAGAGTTCACGCTGGACGGAAGGCGCGATATTTTCTTGGTGATGACTTTGAAAGAGGGCCCTTTCGGAGGTGTCAGAATGTGTCAGTCTCCCGAAAGATCGCGGCGAGCCTCAGCAAAGGATATCCAGCCACAGAGCACAGGCAGCATCCATTATGATGGACACAAGAAGCTGTAAAGGGTCTATTGAGCGAGGTAAAAGGTTGTAGGAGAAGACTGTGCACTTGTACGGCGCGAACGAACTGTGCCGAGAAGAATGATGAACCGTGAGAAATAGTTGTACGGTGATCTCGTTCTCCATGTTTCTAATTTTTTACTTCTGATGTTCGTGTCAGCATGGCTTGAGGATAGGGATCCTGTGAGGCTGACTCTCAGCGCTGCTTTCTTTCAGACATATATGTATACTCCTTTTGTTCAACGGGCTGCGTCGCGTAAGTTGTTCATTTAGGTTGCATCTCGGTTCGATCGTCGAGTCGACGTCGATGTGTTATCTCCATCTATACGTACAACTATAGGAGAATTCTTGAATGGCCTAATGACCTGCGGGTAATTCGTACGCTATCAGTGATACTGATCAGAAATTGTCAACTAACGCCAAGGTTTTGTTGAGCGATGCATGTTGAACAGTTTTCCTTTTGCGGCGACATCCTTGATGGACTTGAAGTCACAGACCTTCATTCATTCCTGGTTCCTGGACGGTACCGCGGGTATACCCACGAGCCTGAGAACACCCGTCGTCAAACCCGGCAGCCCGTATCGCTCAGCAAATCGAACAGCGACGAGGCCAAGAGTTTCGCGGCGAGCTGATCTTTCCAGGCGTTTGAAGGCCGAGACGTTCAACGCGAATCCCGCCCGTTGTGATTCGGTGACAATTCCCTTGGGCAGTCCAGGTTCAACCAGCAGTCAAAATACCCAGACGCTTAGCTCGAAGACTCCCATACCCATGGGACTACTCGTCCACTATTTATTAGATCCTGCGTGCCACTGCATTCACTTGTCGCTACTCTTCCCCTCCCTTCAGAAGATGCACCTCTTCCGTTTCTCCGCTCTCGCCCTGGTTTCCGTGGCCTACGCTAACACACTTGGTGCGAGGCAGGCGACAAACACGAATACGGCGATCCGTGCAGTCGTCGACAGTCTCGACAGCACCATGCGTCACGTTGGACCAACCATCTGTATGTATCCCTCCTGTAGTTTTTAATTTAACAAATTGACGCCGCCCAGTGACACTTCAGGCTCAACACAAGTTCAGCGATACCACCGTCGGAGAACAGATGGTCCAGCTCGGCACTGCGTTCAGTAAAGCAGATGCGAGCCTCGCGAAGACGCCTGTGAGCAGCGGCTCGACCACGGTCTCTCCCACGAACGACGACATCAGCATCACCTACTCCGACGTTATGCAGTACGCTCATGCACAATAGAGCGGATTATTCTGACGGAATGCCTCCCCGCAGACTCGTCTCAAGCAGCCTTTCCGGCGTCATCGGCACCGGCGCAGTCCCTCACTTCCCGCAGATGGTGGCAGCCCTCGACCCCATCATCGCGAACACGTCGCTGCACCTCAACGTGACGTCTCCGGGGTCTCTCGTCCTTGTCCACAGAATGTGGGTGGCCTGGCCGGCGGGATATCTTGACCACTGACCTTGTTTAATTAGGATGCTGGACGCGTCGCAATTTTTTGTGGCTGAGGGGTTCAACAAGACACTGAAAGCTCTTGGGTTTTAATGTCCGGCCTCTCTGGTGCCTGTGCTTTCTTATTTTTTCTTTTGTGGGTTCCAAGTAACTGGGTGGTTTGATTTGGTCACTTCCGAGCGTGTATGGCCGGGACGTAGCAGTTGAATCCATTGTTCCCGCGATGTAGAGAGAAAACAACGAACCGGGTTACACGCAATGATACCCGTGAAGGGAGAGGAAATAGTAAGTGTTAAGTGCACTGCGCGGATTTGTTACCGTCCCAGGTGAAATCAAAGTAGGGCGTTGGAGCAAGAGTCGGCCTGGGAATTCGGTCGCCGAGAAAAGCACGACACTGAGACTATCGTCCGTGTTTTGCGCTCAATCGAAGGTACGAAGTTAGAGGAGAAGACCAATCATGGCTGCGGGCGTGAAGGCCTCATTGATTAGAGAATTAAACCAACCCTGAAGGAAAGGCGACATACGTATGCATAGTATCCTGCGTCAATTGTCATCAGGGTCCTCGTCCACATCCCAAAATCCCGCGCCAACCGAAATGTTGGGCACGGACGGAAGGTGTTCGCGGCAATATTCAACACTTGGTGGTCCCGCCGCAGATCTCGACGTGATATCGAGCTCCTGAAGGGTGCACCCGGACCGAGAAATCAAGGCCGCAATGTTTGCGCACGGATCTGGCGTGAACCAATCCGCCGAGATTTCGAGGACTTTGAGGGAGGGGAGCACAAGGGTGTCGAACAACGCCGCAATGAAGGAGGCGGGGGTCGCGGCGAGGTCCCACAGCGACAGGTGTCTCAGGTGGAGAAGAGGGGGGATGGCAAGATCGATGAGGGCTGCAGGCTGTTTGGCGACCATGAGGCGGCAGGTGTCGACGTTGACGGCATGGCGCAGGATGTCAGCGCATTCGTTATCGTACAGAGGATCAAAAGCGATGATCGTGGTAAGCTGCGACCAGGGCAGGGTGAAGGAGGAAGGGGAGAAGTAATTGCTGATGAATAATGTCTGTAAATTTGGCGCGCCGGTGAAGATTGTATCAGGAGGGGAGGTGGCGACGCCTGGGGAATCTTCAGGTAAGGCATGACTTGCGCCGAAATGCAACGTGCGAAGCAGGGGCATATCTCCGACGAGCAATTTTGCGTCTATGGGCGGGATCTGGAGCGTTACTTCTTCCCACCGGGCACAATGGCCGACAATAGCATCCACGAATAGCTTCAACGACGGATGGACGTCGAAAGGGCCCACAGGGGCATTGTATACGAGTTCAATGGAAAGGGGACACTGTTTGGAAAGTGACAACTGAGTTTCGAGCCAGCGTAGTTGGGATTTGTGGAACTGCTCTGCGCCATTGAGATGTAGTTGTATTCCGCGCCAAAGCGATGGGGTGGACAAAGCGATTTCGCGCCATCGCTGGCAGACATGACAGAGAGTGGATAGGGAAAGAAGACCTAACGACGGAGGTCGTTCAGGATAGGGGGGGAACGAAGTTCAAGAATATTTCAGAGGTGATTTCGTTAGGCAGCGTCGCGACAGGGAAATGGTAGGTATCGAGCTGGTTTTGGAGGATGTCTCGTTCACGCTGGAGGGCATTGAGAGCTATCTCGAGCGCAGGGATAATGTTCACGTTAAGCTCTGAGATTCGGGCGCGAATAGCGTGGAGACTGGCCATCTTGGGCAAGGTGGGTGGCCGCCCTGGAGTGTCCGGTGTCCGCGGGGGCAGCAAAAGCACGCTAAATGGCAAGTCAACTGGCGGTACACTGAATTTCTTCCAGCAAACCTTTGAAATCCAGACGGTCGTCCGTGGTCCGTGGCAAGAGGCGATTGCAGAAGGCGATGATTGTTCCTGCTAATTTTAGGGGGCTTTCACAAACAGACCACAACCAAGCTCTTTCTTGACCACCACCACCATCAAGTTTGGCAACCAACCTTAGCTTCAACCGGTACAAGTCTGTACGCCTGGCTCACACACGGACGGAGGAAGAAGGGGAAGATTCCCCGGACGAGAACCATTCACTGAGTTCCAGAATCGCTGCCGAAGGGCCGCGAAGGCCCAAATTCAAAACGTTCTTGTCAAGTTTTCGCGGAGACAGAACTTCGAGAGAGCCGTAGCCCTGCTACATGAACCCCGGACGACCTCTGTATGGCCTCCACTGAATTCGCGATTCGAAGAGTGATCTGATCCTGGATTCCTGCGCTTTCGCCTGAAGCGAGACTTGGATTTTCGGGAGACGGTGGAGGCCTCTGGGATTCCGATGCTCGGCCATCCCACTCTCATCATGGTGCGACTGCGCAAATGTGTGCTACTGCCTTGATTTTGGGCTCTTCTGGATACTCTTCTGCCGTTTCTGCTCGCCCCAGGCGCATAGGGCTTCCTAGCTCCGGCCCCGTTGTCCTGGAGTTGGCCCATGAGTTTATCTCGACCTCTACCACGCCGAATTCTACGAAGCCGCTCAACTAGGTGATGCGCAAGTTTGCAGCTCAACTGAGCGCACTCGTGCGATCTGTCGAACCCCAAATCGTTGAAAAGCAGCGCTTCCCGTGCAACAGACTTGTTGGTCCACAACAGTGAACCGCTCCCCCGCGTAACGCTTGTGCGCGTTCCCTCGTGTATTCGTCATACCTCCCACCTCCGAGCAAAATACTCTGGCGCATACCGAGACGTATAGACGTCCATCCCTCAATTTCGCCTCGGATACAAACTTCGATACGAGCCGGAGTTGCCCATGAGCTCTTTCCCTTCGTTAATCAGGTGACGCAAAAAATCTGCTGATGACGCCCTCGCCACTGCATTAACCTGGATCCCAAACGCGTCGATTCAACCGTCATACTTTACTCCAGCGAGGAGCGCTCCCGGGCTCGAACCACGTCGCAATGACCACACTGATAATAATAGCACACCATGACGTCGAGGGTGCTAGCGTACAAGAGCGCGCGCCTCAGCACCGTTTTCGATAACTTCCACCCACTTCATCCACTCCCATAACTATCATGTCCGGCCTCATTAACGAAGGGAAAGAGCTCATGGGCAACTCCGGCTCGTCCGGCAACGACAACACCATGTCCACGCAGGGAAACCAGGGTGGCGAGGACTACGTCGACAAGGGTGTGTCACCTCTCTTGTTTCTGGGCAAACGCTGATGTATGTGTGCGCTAGGTCTCGACGCTGTTGAGAAGAAAGAGGGTCTCCCCGACAACCGCGCCGTCAACGAGAAGATCACCGACGGCGCGCGGGACGAGTTCGAGAATGTCACTGGGTGCGTATTTCCGTGGTTGAAACCGGCTGTGAGGCTGATGGGCTGGGTACAGCGACAATGTGTCTTCCAAGATCTCCAATTAATTTATTCAACTGGCAGTCGAGGACTTTTTGTACATACCAAATTGTAATCCCGATATAAATGCACGCATTGTCATTCTGTAAAGGTGTCGGCCCTGTCCATACCGTCAACCCGCCTTGTCCTTCTCCGCCCGACTCCGCGCGCCTGTCGCATCCAGTCGCATCGTGATTATTGCCAGTGTTCCATTGCCGCTTTGTAACGCTGAACGACGAGAGGGAGACGTCCGCCGCACCGCTGGACGCGTCGTGTGAGCGGTGCCGAGAAACTCTCGAACTCCAACGTTGAGGACTGTAAGGGATCGCGGTCACGTGTGCGATCAAGCCCGTCTTAATCATCTTTGTGATTTTTACTCCTCGATGTTGAGTCAGAATTTCAATAGCCTTATAAATTTTCGCGCATGACCTGACAAATATGGGTCTCGTCCCGTGCTCAGACCTCGGTTAAACTTGTTCGCTTGTTCAATTCTGGGTAAGGGAGACCGTTAAAGAAGAGCGGAACCGGGGGTTCAGAATGTCAACTTGTTTCTGCCCTGTCCAAGTCTTTTCCATACCACGAAATCCGATCCAACTCATTCTTAAATCTCAACTTGAACATGTCCTCTCGCATCGTTTCTGTCTTTGGCGCAACGGGTCTTCAAGGTGTGTTTCTCCCAATTATACCGCATATGCTGGATACGAATTATTTCTAGGTTCCGCGGTCGTGAATGCCCTGCTGAAAGACGGGACATTCGTTCCCCGCGCAATTTCTCGCGATCCCGAGTCCGACGCATCAAAGAAGCTCAAAGCGCGCGGGGTTGAAGTCGTCAAAGGCGATACCATTGATAAGGCGTCGCTCGTCAGTGCACTGCGGGGCAGCGAGGCCGTTTTTGCGGTGGGTTCCCTCTGGACTTTCTTGGATTGAGATTTGAACCGAGCTTCTTTTTAGCTCACGAAGCCTGTTTTCTTCCTTCCGAACATGGAGGACAAGAATGAGGTTGTGCAGGGCAAGAATATCGTTGACGCTGCGAAAGAAGTCGGCGTCAAATTCTTCGTTTTCACGTACGCATCCCCTTTTCACGCCGTCCCGCATTTCTCGTACTAACGCGCTAGCGGCTCTCTGCCCAGTCTCGCAAAACTTTCAGGGGGCAAGTATGTGAATGCCGTGCAATACGAAGGTGAGTCAACTATGCAATGCCATCAATTGAACATTATCTCAGACAACGCGCAGGCAAAGTTGCGGTGCAGGAGTACCTGAAAGCTTCTGGTATCCCTCACGCGTCTCTCCTCCTCTCCGCGTTCCTCGAGAATTTCTGGACGTACGTTGATCTCGCGAATACTCATCACCGTTCATTTATTCACCGCCGTTCTACAGACAACCCTGGCTCAAAAAGACTGCCACGGGCCTCGACATTGGCATCCCGATCTTAAAGCCCACGGACCGCGAGTCCTTCGTGTGGGTGTCGCGCGACGTGCCCGCCGCGGCCCTCGCGCTGTTCAAGAACTACACCGATCCGTCGAAGGAAATCAACGGAAAGGTGTTCCCTGTGGTGACCGCCACCTTACCCGCGGGCGAGCTCGCTGGTAAGACCGCAAAAGGTGCTCCCTATTCAATTATGTTCGCCCTTTCCATTTCCGTTTGCTGACAATTCGAGCTACAGCGCTAGGTGTCGATGTCTCGTTCACAACTTTGCCGCCTACGGGAAGGGTCCCCGTAGATGAAATGGTGTGTCCATACCATTCCCGAAGAAAATCTCCATCTAATATCCAAATCTTCAGTGGAACGCGCATGTAGAATTCGGCGGGCTGTACGCCGCGACACCCGTCCCTAACCCCGATCTCGTGGCCTTCGGCGCAAAATTCAGTACGGTCGAGGAGTTTTTGGAGGTTGAAGTGAAGCCGCGGTTTGGGCAGTAGATTGTCATGGAAGTTGAAGTTTGAATTGTATGGTGGCACAGTGTATGTAATGAAAGACGTTGATCTTTTATTCATTTTCTATGTGATCGCCTGTATTACTTGGATTCAAACCCTGTTGCTTTCAAACGTGCACGAAAATACCCCACAAGCTCGTTCGTTCAACAAGGAGCGCAAGTGCCCAAAGGGAATACGGCGCAATCGCACTGCCACTGATGTGAATCCCGGACTCAAACCACGACGACGGAAACATTGCGGAAACGGGTATGAGATATTCGGATCGTCTGTACGTCTGTTTGTGAGCCTAACCATTGTTCAGCTTCATTATACAAGCCTTGACTCTCCTACCGTTCTGAACTGTGCGTGGAATGCAGTTTTCTCCCTTTTGCTTTCCATAGACTGACTCCCCGGAGGATAAGCGCTGAGCGACCAGAGGATTGAAAGCACACACGTCTTCTTCAATGGCAGAGATGGGCTTGGGGAAATCCTTCAAGGCGCACCACGATCCTGCTCTCACTCTGCCGCCCGAACTCGTGTCCGAAATATTTCTGGATCTCCTACCCACCTATCCCGAGTGCCCTCCGAATTTCGGTGTCCACTCCCCGCTCGTATTGTGTCAAGTCTCCTCACAGTGGCGAGATATCGCGATGTCCACACCCGCCCTCTGGAGAGCGATCCTCATAGATGTCACCAGTAAAGACTCGGACGAGAAGCTCACCGCGCACCTCGAGCTCATGCAAAGCTGGCTGTCCCGCTCCGGTGACCTGCCCATCTCCCTCAGTCTCGACAACACCTTCCCCCAGAAGTCCCCGTTTGCTGGGCGATTTCTCGAGGCTGCGCTCCTGCACAGCCGGCGCTGGGAATATGTCAAGCTGTCCGTACGCCGGGAGCACATGGATCTAATCCAGGTCGAGACGCCGCTGCTTCGCGAACTCTCGTTCAGCCTTCTTCGTCGCGGGCGCCGAGAGGAGTCCCTCACATGGGACCTGTTCGACCGCGCCCCTCAGCTACGGAAGATAACCATCCCGCGCCGCTTCTGCCTCCGAGCCAGCATCGGTCTTCCATGGGGCCAACTAACTCACCTCGACCTCCGTGCGCACTTCGACAACGAATGCATGGAAATCCTCGGCGAGGCGCCGCACCTTGTCCACTGCAGGCTGTGTGTGGGGTACTCCAACCAGCCCCTGCGAGCTGTCGTCCACGCCCGCCTGCACCACCTGACACTTTTCGACTGCGACTCATACGTCCGCCTCCGCAATTTTCTCGACCACCTCACACTGCCTGCGCTCCGCACGCTCCGGGTTTACGCGCGTGGGATCCCCCTCAGTACTTTCGAGGCGTTGATCGCGCGCTCAGGATGCGTTCTGGAGGACCTTCGCCTCCACAACCCATCATTGTCTGAGGCGGCATACCGTGAAGCCCTGCCATCGGTTGACAACATCCGGCTGTCGCCGGCGAACCGCAGCTAAAGGTATGCATACAACTTTAAGCGGCTGATGAAGGACGCTTGCAGCATTTTTTGCGCTTCCCAATCGCTGTCTTCACAGCCTGTTGCAACGTTTTCCGTGTTTACCTAGATGCCACTAGCATGCGCAACAGAAATATAGGAAACCAAAGTCTGGCGGTATCATCATAAACCCTGGATAATTTATCACGGCGAAGGAGGCGTGCAACTCACCTGAAATGTCTTGGAACGAATAAGGAATCGGGTACATACGGCTCGCCAGCGATCGTCGCCCGCAGGCTACCTGTTAGGCAGATGGTTGTGATGAAAATGGCTTATTGTGACATTTCACTCGCGGATGAGAGAAAGATAAGATCGTGCAACTCATTTATAGACAGCGGGAAAGTATTTACTGGCAAAAAATGAGCAAGGGTGCAGCGAAGGGAGCGGGGAACGCACGTCGAGTCATTCGGAGTCTGAGATCTCCTCCGATGCGGAATCTTCTTCCTCGTCCTCATACTCAAAAAAAAAGTTTGCGATCGATGGAAATGCCTGCCAGTAGGAGTCCATTGCTACTTGCCTCGCCTCTGTGATTCGTACTTCGTGTAACTTCGTGCAGCCGGATTTAGATATAAACGATCCGAGGGTTTCGATGGGATTTGGATCGAGAAATGATTCTGGGACTTCGAGACGGCAAAGAGCAGGGAGGATCAAGGTTTCGAGACAGCCATGCATCGGTTCCTGGACTTCCAAAGTTAACGATTCCAGACACATAAGTCTGATATCCGCGGGTGGGTCCCTGCTACCCCCGAAGGACAGTTCCATACTGCAATGGACGAGGTTCACCGTCTGCTGCAAAATCGGAACCCATTCCTCTGGGTATATCAATGTCAGCGTGAGTGACGTCAATTGAGCCCACGGTAGGACGATGTTGGCAGCAGCGAAAAAATTGAGGACCACAGTTCGGAGCACAGGCATCTCGCAGAATTTGAAGAGGGAGAAAACAGAGGATTCATCCCCAGTCGTGGATACGCGTAGTTCCCGGAGCAGCGGTATTGGGCCATGAATAGTCGACAGATGGGATGGAAGAATTTCAAAATTCGCTTGCTCCCAGCGGATTCGGTGAGCGAATAGCGCTGCCAGGGCTTCATCGTCAGGCCAAGAGTTGACTTTGATCAGGAGCGGGCAATGTTTGGATCTGCTAAGCCACAAGTGGACTTGTGCAAGCTCCGGAGTGTTCTTCCCCGAATAGGATATTGCTCTCCAGAGATCGGGTGTGCTCAGGGCGATTTGCCGCCACATTCCACATATCTGTGTCAGAATGGTCGGCGAGAGAAGCCCTTTGAGCGGTGGGTAGGATGGGTAGGTCGGCAGGAAGTGGATGAAGATTTCGGAAACGAGTTCGCTCGGTAGCGTCGAGACAGGGCACTTGAAGGAATCGAGCCGTTCCCGCGCCAGTGCGCTTTCGGTCCGCAATGCGGAAAGAGAATGACAAGGAGAACGCTCGGGCTCCAGATTCTGTACTTCGAGCTCGTCGATGCCAGTGCGCTCTACTGCAAGCTCACTGAGCATGCTGCGAGTTTATAGAAGTACGTGAACTGGCTACTCGACCTTGAGTTAGTGAGGTGCACGATTTTAGCTTTATTCATTTGCTCACCGGCTCCAATCCAAGACAATGAGATCTAGCACAGGCAGAGCAGACGGAGGGTTGTCGCCCAAACGAGTGGAGAAAGAGGCGGGTTTGAGCGCGGGTACGCGCCGCTGGTGAACGTTTGAGACAAGTCTGCAAATCAAAACAACGACAACTCGCGCAACACTGCCACTGATGCCACCGTTTTCTTCCTGCCTTCATCTGGACCGTAAGTCGATCGGACAGCGAGCGAATATCAACCTCTCACTTCACTCTTTTTAATGCAGGCTAGAATCCGCAGACGCTCATATATCTGTGTGGGACAGCGATGGACGCCGTGGCCCGTGCCACAGATCGTGCTCGCATTGTGGATATCGAGGCCGAAATACAGAAACTGAAGCGTTCCATTCGTGAATTTCGATCGGAGCAAGCCATTATACAGGCACGCCTCGAATCCTACAGATATCCGGTCCTGACTTTGCCGAACGAACTCGTGTCGGAGATCTTTCTACATTTCCTCCCAATATACCCGTCCTGCCCACCGCTCACAGGCGGCCTCTCACCAAATAACCTGCTACAGATCTGCCGAAAATGGAGGGAAATAGCCTTGGCTACCGCAGCCCTTTGGAGGGCAGTGTTGCTATCATTCATGCACGACGAGAAAAAACAGGCACCGGCGGTGCAGGCGTGGCTCAGTCGCTCTGGATGTTACCCGCTATCCATCGAGGCCCATCAAGAAATGGACATTGAAGGAGAACTGCTGGACACCATTGCTGCTCATTGCGTTCGCTGGGAGCACGTCAAACTGCAACTTACATTGTCAGATCTCCCGGTTGACAGTTCGTTGCCCATGCTTCGCCAGTTGGAACTGCAGATTCCTTTCAAAAGCTCTCACCCTGTTCTTGGTGCACTTCCCGAGCTTCCGCTCCTGCGCGAGGCCACACTCTGGGATTTCCCTTATTCTTCCGACCTCCTACCATGGTCCCAGCTTACGTCGCTCATATTAATCGCGAGACCCCCGGAAGACTGTACACCCATTCTGCAACAAGCTGTCAACCTCGTGCACTGCGAGCTGATCATCGATGACGAGCGAGGGCTCCCCCAGCCCGATATCCACCTTCCACGCTTAGAAACCCTGATCTTTGGGCTATATCTCGCCGACGACGAAGCCGCGCCGAACTATCTCGACAGCTTCGTTGTCCCTGCACTCCGCAGACTCCAGCTCTCGGAGAAATTCCTCACAATGGATCCGATCGATGCGTTGGCATCGTTCTGTTGCAGTGTGGGTCTGGACTCTACCATTCTCGCATCTCTGATCCTTTGATCCTGTCTGTTCCGGACTGATCCTATGCTTACTTACATTTGCTTACTGTTTCCTTTGCTTACTGATCATCTGCTTATTGATCAGCTTACTGATCACCTGCTTACTGATCTGCTTACTGATCACCTGCTTATTGATCAGGCTGACTGAGCGTTATTAATACTGCTTACTATACATGTAGGATACATATATAAGTAGCTGGTTGTAGTCCTGAGTCCTGAGTTCTTACTGTTGACTTCAGTTCTCTGTGCCTGCCTGATTCTAACAGGTTATGGGCCCCGGCCTTTGAACATCTCTAAGTCTTTGAGATCTTCATCCATCTGCATTTTCGCATTTCTGCATCTGCATCTGCATCTCTCCAAGTCCTTATAGTGTGTGTGACCTTTGTAGATAGGAGCACCAACTGTTGGGACGAATCCTCTTTGCGAGGCAGTCTTTGATCCACCAGAAAACAAACGGTAGTCAATCCGTTGATTTTGGGGTTAGGGCCTAAGTGCCTTACAACTGGGTGTTCATTAGTATCACCTACCTACCTACGTATCATTTCTTCTCCACACACACTCCTGAGGACACCAATTGCCAATAGGCATTGGTTCTAGCTTTCTCTTGATTGCACTTGCACGATGTGGCCTCCTGCGATGTCATCTTGTTCCTCTGTTCCTGCTCCTGCTCCTGCTCCTGTTGCTGCCCCTGCACATTTTTGCGTCTTCTGTGGAGGGCATACCCATTTTCTTCTCCAATGTGACCAGTTTCTGGATCTCACTGGGAAGAAGCCTAAAAAGAAGAAGGGTGCAGCAGCTCCCCATCATTATGCCTCTCATGCGGACATCACCCTCCACTCTTCCTTAGCTCTGGATGACCGATGGACTGCAGACTCTGGTGCAACTTCACACATGACAAATCGTCGTGACTGCTTGTTGAATACACGTCCATACAGAGTTCCCATCACGGTTGCCAATGGAGGTGTTGTTTACTCCGAGCTTGTGGGGGAGATCCGTCTGAGACCGCTGATAGATGGGTGCTATGCCCAAGAAGTCATTCTCACAAATGTCCTCTATGTTCCCTCACTTGCTCAAAACCTCATTTCCACCACCTATCTGTCTCGCATTCATGGCTACTCCATTCTCATGCAAGGGTCCGTTATCACCTTTAGCAAAGATGGAGAGACCTACTTTGAAGCGGACATCAATGAGAGGAACCAGGCATTTGTGAGAGAGGCTCCTTCTGTTGGTTCAGCTTTTGCTGCTTCGGTCACCTTGCCTCTTGATCTGGACCTATTGCATCGCCGGCTTGGTCACCATGCTGTTGCAGATGCCCAGAAACTCTTGAGCAAGGGTCTGGTCACTGGTGCGAAGCTCACTTCAACCCAGAAGCCAGATCCGATTTGCGAGCCCTGTCTTGCAGGCAAACTGAACGCTGGTTCTTTTCCTTCCACTGGACATCGTTCCAAGGCTCCTCTTGATTTGGTTCACTCTGATCTGAAGGAATACACGGTCTACACCCGAGAGGGCTGGAGATATCGTGTTCTCTTCATTGATGATCACACAAGCTTCAAATGTGCATTTCACATGAAGCGCAAGAGTGGTACCTTCAATGCATTCAAAATCTTCAAGGCTTATGCTGAGAACCATTTTGGACGCAAAATCAAGGAGTTCCAGGACGATGAAGGTGGAGAGTACATGTCTAACGAGTTCAAGAACTACTTGCTCGCTGAGGGCATTGTGCGCCGTCATTCGACGAGGAACAGACCACAACAGAATGGGACAGCAGAGCGCGGTAATCGCACTACCGATGAGCACACTACGGCTATGCTTCATGAAGCCAACCTGCCACCGTCCTTCAGGGCGCTCGCAGTTGCGGCATACATTCATGTTGCTAACATGCATCCAACGTCTCACATTCCGGAGAACACCACTCCGTTTGAGCTTTGGTTCAAACGCAAGCCGGACGTGTCACACCTTCGGGTGTGGGGCTGCCTTGCATACGTGCATGTGCAGAAGGATAAGAGGGACACTTCTGGGATTCGTTTCCAGAAGTGCATCTTTGTGGGGTATCCTGCAGAACACAAAGGGTGGACATTCTACAATCCTGTCACCAAAAAGATAGTGATATCCGAGCGCGCTGTCTTTGATGAGCGCTACTTCCCTGGGAACAAGCCTTCTATGATGCGGCAATCTCCCAAGACTCCTCCTTCTGCCTTTGTCGAGCTACCTCCTCGTATCAAGCCACAAGTGGTGCACGATGACGGGGGAGACGACGAGGATAATTCTGGTGTTCATCGAGCACCTCCTGCGCCAAATCTCAATCCCATCGATCCAGCTCCTTCCCCTCCACATTCCGAGCCTGCTAGCCGTGCTAATTCGCCTCCACCTCCTGCGCAATCTCCATCGCATTCTCCATCACCTCCTGCTTCACCTCCTGGTTCTCCAATCGGTATTGCTGCGCGTCGCCGCTTCCACGGTATAGCCACGCCGCACATGCCTCGCCAGGACTGGTGGACAGTCAGGAAACCTAGCCCAATGGTCTCTGACTCCGAGGATGATGTTGAAGAGCTGTTGCAACCAGAGGATGCTCTGCTTGTTGCGCATGAAGGAGACACAGACGATGAGGCGCTTCAAGCTGCAAATGCTGCATCAGTGCATTTGGCTTGTGCTGCTGTTCAATCTGGCAATCCTTGCACCTATCACGAAGCTTTACGACGTGAAGATGCACACCTTTGGGAAGAAGCTGCTGTCTCCGAGATAAACTCTCTCTTGGAGAACTGCACCTGGGATGTGATCGATGCACCTCCTGGTGTAAAGCCCATTCGCTCGCAGTGGGTTTTCATCATCAAGCACAAGTCCGATGGCTCCATTGAGCGCTACAAGGCGAGACTCGTTGCAGATGGTCGTGGCCAGCGTTATGGCATCGACTACACCGAGATCTTCTCCCCTACATCCAAAGCCTCGACGCTCCGCATCATCTTTGCTCTTGCTGCTCAGCATGAACTCAGGCTTCGTTCTATTGACTTCTCTTCTGCTTACCTGAACGGAGATCTGGATGAGGATGTCTACATGACTCAGCCTGAAGGATTTCCGCAGGGAGAACGGGGCCAGCTTCTCAAACTGCGCAAGTCTCTTTATGGGCTCAAGCAGGCTGGTCGTCAATGGCACAAGAAGTTGTGTGCAAAGCTTGAAGCTATTGGCTTCAGCTGTCTCCAGTCTGATCGTTCGTGCTATGTCTTCTTCGACGGCACGGTGCGCATCATCCTCCCCATCTACGTTGATGACGGTATGATTGCTGCAAAGCATGATGCTGACATTGACCGAGTTATTGCTCAACTTGGCTCTTCATTCAAAGTCAAGGATCTTGGTCCCACAGAGTGGCTGCTGGGGGTCAAGGTTGAGCGTGACTCGTCCACTGGAGCGGTGCACCTTTCGCAGCGCCAATACGCTGTGAACATGCTTGAGCAGTTTGGAATGGCTGATTGCAAGCCTGTTCACACTCCCATGTCTCCTGGTCTTGTTTTGACCAAGGACACTCCTCCTGAGGAGGCCAAGCAGTATGGACCGAAATATCTGTCCTCTGTTGGGTCTCTGATGTACCTGTCCACACAAACGCGTTCAGACATCTCCTTTGCTGTTGGGTACCTTGCCCGGTTCAACAGCAACCCAGGCAAAGTGCACTGGGATGCTGTCAAGCACCTGATGCGCTACATCAAAGGCACACTTGATTACCGCCTCACTTATCGCAAAGCATCACCATCATCACATCCCTTCACCACCCACTTCGCTGCAGCAAAGCCTGACTCTCAGCTTACTGCCTACTCTGATGCATCTCATGGAGATTGCAAAGAGACTGGAAAAAGCACTGGTGGTTATGTGCTGTTGATGAATGGTGCTCCTGTGAGCTGGCGAAGCAAGCTGCAGACTACAGTCGCTCTATCTACTACAGAGGCTGAATATGTCACAGCTGTGGAGGCTGGCAAGGAGATCAAGTGGGTGCGCAACTTGCTGTTTGAACTGGGCTATGGAGTGTCTGGAGCCTCTCCCCTTATGATGGACAATCAGTCTGCTCTTTCTGTTGCTAAAAACCCTGAGCATCATGGTCGCATGAAGCACCTTGACCTGGCTTACTTCTGGCTTCGTGACGAAGTTGCCAAGGGCTTCATCGCAGTTGAATACACTCCAACTGAAGAGCAGATTGCGGACATCTTCACTAAAGCGCTTGCTGTTCCCATTGTGGAAAAGCTGCGTTCTATGATGGGATTACGGGGGAGCTAGACGAGATTGGTCTCGTCCCGGGGGAGTGTTGCAGTGTGGGTCTGGACTCTACCATTCTCGCATCTCTGATCCTTTGATCCTGTCTGTTCCGGACTGATCCTATGCTTACTTACATTTGCTTACTGTTTCCTTTGCTTACTGATCATCTGCTTATTGATCAGCTTACTGATCACCTGCTTACTGATCTGCTTACTGATCACCTGCTTATTGATCAGGCTGACTGAGCGTTATTAATACTGCTTACTATACATGTAGGATACATATATAAGTAGCTGGTTGTAGTCCTGAGTCCTGAGTTCTTACTGTTGACTTCAGTTCTCTGTGCCTGCCTGATTCTAACAGTTCATTCTGAAATCGCAGTGCACGCTGGACGAGCTTCACATTACAGGCGAGCGCTCGGTGTCCAGGTCGTCCTACCGCAGGCAGTTCCCCGCCATCAACGTCACATTCAACTGCCAGCTGCTGGAGTGGAGCGGCGATCGGGGGCGGCGAACGACGGAGGACTTCGAATATGAATAGTCGCTACATTTCCTCCCGCGTATTCTGCCTCCGCTCGGTGCTGGTTGGACTGGGGGGCCCTTAACAACGGATGTATCGATCCTGTAGTTACCCATGGCGCATTTTAAGGAAGCGGCATTTCAATAGAGACCTGCGCGAGGCTTCGCTACAGCCTTGGGGTGAAGAACATGAATATTCTAGTGTGTATATTTCTTTGGCCTGGGTAAAGGCGTAACATCACGATATAAGAAAATTGCCACCGGAGGCATGTACAAAAGCCGGGTTCGACGCCATATTTCCTGCCAAGATACCCCACCACTGCACTTTGATTATATTTTCTATGACCTTATCTCTCCGGCAAAAGGAAAGTGATAGGATGGGGCGTTATCGACAACAGGAGATCGATCACAACATGGTCGATGATCAAGTGAGGGTTACTGTCGACAAAAGATTAGCAAGGATACGGTTAATGAAGCGTAGAACGCACATCGAACGTGTAGCGCGTGGGTCAAGAGTAAGAGTCGCTGCAGAGCGCCTCGGAGTCGGAATCATCGGCCGGGTCCTCGCGTTCAAAGTAAAAGTCCGGAATCAACGGAAATGCCTGGCGGTACGAGTCCATGGGTACTTTTCTCTCGCCTGTGATTCGTATCTTGCGTAGCTTACAAGCGGATTTTGATATGAATGACGACAAGGTTTCGATGGGATTGGGCTTGAGAAATGATTCAGGGACTTCGAGGCGGTGCAGAGCGGGGACGACAAAGGTTTCAAGGCAACTGTTAACGCCGTCCTGGACTGTGAAAGCCAAAGATTCCAGACACAGAAGTCTGATATCCGCGGGTCGGTCGTTCATGCCTCCCTGGGCGACTTCCAGACTGCAATGGACGAGGTTCACTGTCTGCTGCAGAAGTGGAACCCACTCCTCTGGAAGGACCCAGCTCAACATGAGCGAGGTCAATTGAGCCCACGGTAGTACGACGTTGATCGCGGCCCAAAAATTGAGAGACGCAGTGCGGAGCATAGGTGCATCGCTGAATGTGACGATGGAGGAAACCGGTGTTTCGTAGAGGGATAAACGTAGGTGCCTAAGCAGAGGCAGCGAGCCTTCGGTGGTCGATAGATGAGCTGGACGAATTTCAAGATCCGCTTGCTCCCAGCGATTAAGGTGATCGAAAAACGCGGTCAGGGCTTCAGATACATCAGGCGCAGAGTCCTCCTCCGTCGCTTTGATCAGGAGCGGGCAATCTTTGGATCTGCTGAGCCACAAGTGAACTCGTGCAAGCTCCGGAGCGTCCTTCCCCGAATATGATATTGCTCTCCAAAGATCCGGTGTGCTCAGGGCGATCTGGCGCCACCTTCTACAGATCTGTGTCAGAAGGGTCGGAGAGAGACGCCCTTCAAACGGTGGCGGGGACGGGTAGGCGGGCAGGAAGTGGATGAAGATCTCGGTGACAAGTTCGTTCGGAAGTGTCAAGACTGGATACTTGTACGAATCGAGCCGTTCTTGCACCGAGACTTTTTCAGCCTGCAATGAAGACAGCGTCCGCTCTAGCTCTAGAATCTGATGTTCGAGTGCTACAACGCGAGCACGATCTAGGTCGAGATGAAGAGGCATCCGATCGTCGATTTTGCGGGTGATAATTTGTTGTCGTCACTAGCGGGCTTGTACCAAAGGGCTGTCATTCAACATATGTAGGTCATGAATGACAAAGACGGTGCTGGCTTACTTGAATTTTGTCGAGGATCCGCACAAGAACTTGATCCTGGAGCAAGTGGAGTCCTGGAGCGTGAATGTCCGGACTCCGCGTCGGACGCTGGTGCGGGCAATCAAGCAGTGTCTACCTGCAGGTTGAAAGCGTAAGTAAACTTGTACGTTTCACGGGTAGTGGTGGATCTGCCCACGTCCTCCGGGCCTCAAGCAAGGGAACTGGGCAATGGGAAAGAATGGGAAGCAATAAAAAATGGCAGAAAAGTGCACGTGAGCTGCACGTGAGACTGTGGCAGCCATCAGCGGCCATCACAGCCCGGAACATATCGGACCGTTCAACCGAACCTCGCTTCATATTCAATCAACACTGGTACTTGTAAACTGGCACTTGCAATAATTGGCTCTATCCAGTATTCCTATTTTGACTTGGAATCGTATAATGCCACACAGAGTTTTTTTTTTTTTGACCTCACTAGATCTTGCGCGAACGTTCAACTTGAACTTTAGTCTTGAGGCTCTTGAATGGGCGCTCAATCGACGTGAAAATGCCCTGTCTTTTTGGCCATCAAATATACATACGGGGTAGAGTTTGTTTGGTACATTCACTCTGTCTCAACTCTCAAGGTCATAGCTCCCTTGAATATTTCGCGTTCCGACCCGGATTGGCGCGGATCGTACCGCACCCTTGTGCGGCTTTCGTATTCTGATATATTTCTCTTCTCTGCTGCAATAAAGCATGGAACACGGAGAACAATATATACTACTGTTAACAAATTCAACAAATCCAAACCACAACTCAACTACAACGCCCGAGGGCATCAAATGGAGAATGAGTTCCAATCCGCGACCGTCAAGCCTTCGAAGCTCGCCCTCATGTCGTGCCGCAGCTGTCCCTTGAGAGAGACAGAGACATCCTTGGGCATGTACACCTTCAACCCTAGAAACGGAGAGTTGCCATCTGCTGATTGAGTACACGCGGGACTCGAAGGACGAGAAGGTTCCGTTGAAGTCGTTGAAGTGTCAGCGTCATCTCGCACAGGGCTGTCTGGACGAGGTGGTCCAAACAATACGGTCTCCTTCGTGTCAGTCGTTATCTTCGACGGCCCACGAACGATAGTTGTGGTCGTAATTGTGGTAGTGGTAGGTTCATCCGCAACCTTTGTGTCAGCTTTGGACATAGACTCGTCGTCGCTCTTGGAATCAATCTTCGCGTTGTCCCCTTTCTTCCGGGCTTTGAGTTCCTCCGCTTTTCGCCGCAGGTCGGCGAGGTCCTGGCCAGCGAGAATATCCAGCGGTATCGGTAGGTTTTTCTCGTGGAAACTTGGGAAGCATCAGAAATAGTCAGTGGAGACGGTGCAAACACAGACTCTGCTTCAGCATCTACCCGTTGATAATTAATGGGATGCATGAGGTTGCGCGCGGGAATGAACAACGCACTTGTCGCCACAGATTCACTGATAGCTCGTTCAGTTATTACTCGAGCAAGTTTGCTCTGGCTCCATTCATTTGTGTTTGTCTGTAACCGGTAAGTTATATACGATCTCACTGACAAGCCGTGCCTTCACGTTGTCGGATATTGGAACTTTATCCAGTCGACACTTGAAAACAGGATCAGCGTGCAACCCGGAATTGCATAAAGGGACGTACATGAACAATGTACTCGCCTGCATCCAACTCCGGAAATTCAAGACTGACACTGCGAGACGTGAAGCGCGAGTGCGAGGATGTGTCCAGAGGTTCCTTCTGCCCTCTCTTGAAAAGGACAAAGTCAAAGTTCCAATAGCAAGGCGGGGAAATCCCTTGATAAGGGGTCATTCGTTTTCATTGAGGGATCATGCTATCGAGGGGTACCTTTGTAATATCGAACATCCAACTGAGCGAGGACGAGGACGGCGGATGCAGTTTTGGACAGAGAGAACGAAACTTGACCACTGAGTTAGTACGCGATGACCCTAATTCCGTAAAATCCCTCACAGCAAACGTCGCCATATCCAAAACCGGAACCCGGGAACGGGCGTGAAGGGACACGAACAACGTCGTGTCTCATTGTCCAAGAGGAGTCAAACAGCCTATTTGATCAATGAAGTCTGCATTTGGGTAGAGCTCTAGCAAGCTGAAGGACGTACCTGGTTCGGTCCACTTGTTCAAAGCACGAGAGAAAGTCCTTGTCTGCGCACACATAAGCCTCGGAATTGGCATCCACGGTAGACAAAACCGCTTACATTCCATCACAAATTTGCCTGGGTCACCGAATACGTGCCCCAAGATAGGCAGTGCATCCATCCATTCGGGAGTCCACTCCTTTGAGCCATCCGACCAAGGTCCGTTCCACTCTGCTTGGCCGCACGGGTTCCGCAGTACCAAAAACCGCTTTTTAATGCCCGACTTGCCCGTGTACTCCATTGTGCGCAGGACCGAGTAGGCATGATTCCCCCACAGCCCGTTAATAGTCGCGTTGAAATTGCCGTTCCGGGTTGGACTGAGGCCCTGAAACGAGCACGAAAAGACCCGATCCCGGTTTGCGTGTAATAGTTCATTGTTCCAAAAGTCGTTCTTGGATAAAATGTCCTGCGTAGATATGAAAGCTTAGGTTCTGTGGCGAACAGGAGATGAAGAGCGAATATACTTTGCATTGAATGAAGCTTGAGACTCCCCTATAGATAAGTCGCTGAATGAGTGACTTCAGTGAGTTGATGATTGCTACCCACCCAGTAAGATCCTCAACACCCTATAGACAGACGTGAGATTGTGTCCGCCGAGCGAAATGAAACATATGGTCCGCAACGCACCTCGCTGGCCTATTGAAAGAATCAGCTAAACTTCCCATATTAAAACGGAAATGACCCGCATATCCGCTGCACAAGGAGCCATAGTCACCGTGCAGTTTTGCATAAGCCTTCTCGACGAGCGGGACCCAGGTTTCGCCCGCACTTCCCGACTTGGCAAAGTACAGCACCTCGCTGCCTTTTCGCGCGGAGGAGTTGTACCTGCCCTTGTCATTCTGGAAGAGCGCTTTCTCGGCCGAGGATAGCTCTTCATATTTCGGAATGGAGGTGTAAAGGAGACTGGAAATTGAAAGGTCATTCGTCAAGGCATGTCCTCCGTGGAAATTGACTCACTCATCGACGACTACGCTGACCCATCGCATGTCGCGCCAGAAAACGAATCCATACACCCCGACTGCTTCGTCGCGCTATACGCAACAGGTGAGTGTCTTGACGGGTAGTATGAACATTGGATACCGACTGCTACACAATATTTTTCCACGAGGCCCTTGACGGTCGACGTGATTGCCAGAGCGGATATGAACCAGCAGTTGGAACACTTCTGGCCTTGTATAATCTCGTTTGAATACGGTCCACCGACGAAAAACTGTGGGTTTTCAAACAGCTCGGCGACACGCTGTACATCTGATGGATTGAAGACGTCCGTGACGACTAAGCCATTGAGGCATTTATCCTGATCGTTTTCAACGTCAAAATCCGGATCGCTGCTCCGGAATAAACGATCAAGTCGACGATAAGGAATGTCCAAGCGCACCGGTATCGTAAATTTCGGGCTCTGCATTGCTTTGCGATTCGAGCAACGTGGGACCTGCACTCCTGAAGAACGCTGTCCAGTTCCGGCGTTGAAAGCAAGCCTACGGTTCCCGAAACATCATGCTGTAGGGTCGGAAGTGCTACAGGGACCTCCACACCAGTCTCGCCCTTGAACAGATTGAAGAAAGTGGATGGCATGGGGAAGAGAAGATGAGGGCGCTCGTGGCCCTTGTGGCGCCTTTATACTGGGAATCACGGAAATCGAGCAGATGTTCCGCGGTATGAAAGTGAATTAATAGACCCTATTTTGCGTAGCAGTGCGTGAATTGCTGTAGGCGCTGCACAGGCACACGTTGCCGATGGTCCGGGAAATAATACTGTAAGCGTGTGGGTCCATCGTATACCAAAGGCCGTGGCTCCAATAAGTTAGGCTTCCAGCCCAAGAATGGCCCGGCGAGGTCATGCGACCTGTAGAATATTCCGCAAAACCCTAATGCTTCAAGAGAAGCCGATAAAGGCTTCGGGCCCCTCGAAACTGGGTCGAGTACACCGAATTGGGAGTTATCATCTTATTAAGCTTGCAATGAAAGATTGAGGTGTGCCAACAGGGGCAAAATCGGGATGAATGATCACCAGAATGTCGGATTGGTACGGATTAGGTGCAGCTTGCTGTAATCGATGTGCTCGAGGCGCCGGGGCGTCTCCGGCAAACAGCAGTAGCTGAGTACCGGCTGTAGGCCGTCGGCGGGCTCCGAGTGGGCTTGGGCCTTTGCCGACGGTCACCGTCGACGTAGAGGAGTACACTTCGCGAAATTGGCCACGCTTTCACACGTCTGTCCCAAAAGAAAAGCGTGATCACTTGTCATAAACAGTAAGAAAGTGTTTTACTAGCAAATAAAAATGAGAACGGACGCAGGGAATGGAGTGGGAAACGCACGTGGGGTCGATTAGCACTTGAATCGTTTTAGATGTCCTCCGACGCGTAATTTTCTTCCCTGTCCTCGCATTCGAAAGAAAAGTTCGGAATGGACCGGAGTTTCTCGCGGTATGACTCCATGAGGACCGATCTCTCCCCCCGTGAATCGTGATACGGGCTTCATGCAGCTTGCAGCGAGATTTCGACAGGAATGATGTGAGGGTTTAGATGGGATTGGGGCCAAGGAAGTCTTCTGGGACTTCGAGACGGCGAAGAACAGGGAGGATGAAGGAACCAAGACAGCCGTCCATCGCCTGCCCAGTCGTCAAGGTCAGATATTCCAAGGATGGAAGCCTGATGTCCGAGTCGGGCCCGGTTCCTCTTCAGCCTCAAACTTCCAGCGTACAATGGACGAGATTTGTTGTTTGCTGCAGAACCGGTTCCCCCTCGCGCGGGAACATTTGATTCAATGTTAGCGAGGTCAATTGGGCCCATGGTGATATGAGGCGGGGAGTAGCACAGAAGTCGAGGACCGCTGTGCGGAGCATTGGCGCATCGCAGAATGCGACAATATATGGAGTCGACGTTTGGTTAAGAGATAAACGTAGGTGTCGGAGCAGAGGCAGCGGGCCTTCGATGATCGGTAGATGTGTTGGAAGAAGTTCGGAGAAATCAACTTGCTCCCAGCGAGTACGGTGAGCGACAAACGCTGTCATGGCTTCACATACGTCGGTACCAGGGTGGATTTTAATGGAGCGCGGGGCACAGCCAGATCTGCTGAGACAAACGAGGGTCGTTCCCGGAGAATGAGATCGCTCTCCAAAGAGCGGAGGTGGTAAGGGCGATTTGGCGCCATCTTCTACAGATCTGTGTCAGAAGAGTCGGAGAAAGAGCCCTTTGAACGGCGGGGGGGAGGGGTAGGTCGGCAATGAAAGAATGGAAATTTCCGAAATCAGTTCGTTTGGTAGGGTCAAAACTGGGTACTTGTAGGAATTGAGTCGTTCCTGTGCTGATACTTTTTCGGTCCGCAATGCATAAAGAGATCGCTCGAGTTCCAGGATCCGGGTTTCGAGCTCTTTGATGCCAGCGCGTTCTTGCGCAAGCTCACTGAGCACATTGTGACACTATAGAAGGATGAGGGCTGCACTCTTTGTCTACTGGAGGGAGTCCACGATTTCGGCTTCAGTTGCTCACTCAATGACACTGCCGTCAGTCTCCACGTTTATCCAGGGCAAGGGGCGCTGGAACCAATAGTAGGGCTTGGAAGGATAGATGCAGAACAGACAAACTGTAGGTGAGGCGTGAACGCTGGAGGCAAAATTTGGATAAAAGCAAGGACAAAGTAAGCTACACGGCCACTGATGCCGGGGTCTTGTTTGTTCTTCCAGGCTCGTCTTGCTACGACGACGACACAACGACGACAAGGCGGCTTTCCTTTCGCAACCAACATCTCAACATGGCTCTCCGGATTGCGGCTATCCTCTTAGTAGCTTCCCTCTTGTGCCAGCCGGCCAGTGCCAAAGCTCAGACTGTACTCGATGGTACCCGCGGCGGCTCCGCAGCATTTGCCCCCGTTGGAACCATGGAGGTTCTCTCCGAGACCTCGTTTACAGCGCTTTCACACCCCGAGTTCCCAAATTATGGGGTGCGCATCAAGAAAAGCAACTTCTGCGACAAAGGCGCAAAGTATGTGCTGAGTCCACTGGTGTCGTTGATACGGATCTGACTTGGAGACCAGCGCGTACACAGGTTACATCGACATCCAGGCTCGACACTTGTTCTTCTACTTTTTTGAGAGTAGAAGTAACCCGGATACCGATGATGTGGTCTTTTGGACCAATGGAGGTTTGTGCCGGCTCGACCGCGCTCCTAGATATATTGTCTGACGTTTGATAGGCCCTGGATGCTCGTCTGCGGTAGGCTTGCTCATGGAACTGGGCCCTTGCCGAGTAGTCAACGCCGAAAACGGAACGATACATAATCACGAATCGTGGAATTCAAACACAAACTTGTTTTTTGTGGACCAGGTATTTGACGCAAAAGACACGCAGCAAAAAATCTGAGGACTTGTCAGCCTATTGGTGTCGGGTTCTCTTATGCAGAGTATGGCGAGTATGTGGTGCGTCCCCAGTGGTTCCAAATACGATTGCACCCTCTGATTTCCCGCAGAGCACAACCGAGGATGCCGCACAGGATATTGCTGCTTTTGTTGCGATATTCTTTGCGCACTTCACCAAGTTCCAAGGACGCGGTTTCCACATGTCGGGTGAATCGTATGCTGTATGTCTTCCTTCTATTCAGAGATTTCGAACGGAACCGACCCTTTGGCTTTTTTTCAGGGCAGATATCTCCCAGTTTTCGCGGCGGCAGTGTACGACCAAAATCCGCGTCTCATCAAGGCTGGTATCCCACCTATCAATCTTACTTCCGTTTTGATTGGTATGTTACTCGTCAACTGGCCTGTGCGTATGCAAACTTGGTCCCCTTCTCGCAGGAAATGGGATGACCGATGTCCCCACCATGATGCCCACCTGGTAAGGTTTATCACACAGCTGAACCCGTGGCTCAATTTCCTCGCCAGGTATGAAATGCAGTGCACCCCTGCCTCGGTCGCTCCCGTTCAAGACATCCGGTGAGTGCTTGTCGACGCGACACTAGCTTGAGCTTATGGGAACAGTACTTGCGTTGAAATGAAAGCCAAAGTACGTTGCTGAGCAGCTCATGAATATCACTGATACCCCGTTTTCAGATCCCTCGGTGCACAAAATGGGTAAAGGAATCATGCCAGGACCAGTTCGACCTCATCAACTGCGCCGCCGCTATATCATTCTGCTCCGCGTCCATAATGGGCCCCTACTTTGCCACGGGTATGATTCATCCTGTTCTGAAATGTGCATTGAATAACCTACCCATAGGTCTCAACATGTACGATCTCACCAAAAAGTGTGGGGGCGGTGACTCCGGCTTATGTTATGACGAGATCGAGTAAGATTCTTCCCTGAGACCCCACGTTCTGCTCACCCCTCGTAGTGAGATCGCCAAATATCTGAATCGAAAAGACGTGCAGGCCTTGCTGGGCGTCGAAGTCTCCAAGTACGAGTCGTGCTCGGACGCGGTCGGGCGCGACTTCGAGTTGACACTCGACATGATGAAAGGTGCCAAAGACTACGTGGGCGCGCTCCTCGAGCGCGATATCCGTGTCCTCATCTACGCCGGCACATACGACTGGGGGTGCAACTGGGTCGGCAATGAGGCCTGGACGCTGGCGCTTGAGTGGAGTGGCCATGAGGAGTTCAGTTCGCAGCCGCTCAGGGAGTGGTCGGTGGATGGCATGAGGGCGGGGAAGACCCGACATGCGAGGGGACTCACGTTTGCGACCGTGGATGCTGCTGGTCATATGGTGTGCAGACCAGCTTGCAGGCGGTATTTCACCTCTGAAAATTTTCGCAGGTACCATACGATAAACCAAAAGAGTCGCTGCAGATGCTGAATCGCTGGATCGCGGGGCAGCCATTGTAACCTTCGGTGCTGGGAAATTTTATTCTGCTTTTACTCGAATACTATATGTCTATTTTCTCTGGATCTATACCACTTTTGACTTTCCGCCGCAACGTGACTTCCCGATTTGGGCATTATTTTCGGCACATTGGCGTGCCGTCCAAGTCTTGCCTAACACACACACACATCACTCTTCTTCTCTTCTCCCACCACGCCGCCCGTCCTTCACGCCCGCCGACATCCCTGCTTCACGATGTTTCAGCTTCCTCTGCCTGCCATCGTACGGCTGGATTCTGTTCCTTCGTTGTGCGGCGCAGCATTTGCGCGGCGAGACTCTTGATGGCCATTTTATGTGGTGCGTGAATTATCCGTTTTCCCTTCCCCGCCTTGTGTAATTTGTATTTACATAGAGCTATAACGAACTATGTAACACCTTGCTACATTCCTTCGACTGTTCCAGGCCAAAGCCGTCAACTACGAGTCTCAAAGTGACGGAGTCATCTGCCGCGCTCTTCTCCAATCTCCCCTTCAAGCGGCCTCTCTTCGGCCCTCTACGTTCGACCAGCCACGGTGCGGTGCTGCTGCTGCTCTACAGCTGCTCACTAGCGGTATCGCTTTCCATCTACAACGTCCTTTTCTTTGTACTTCCTCCTGACGGTGTATATCACACAATCTCCTCTATACCTCCTCTTGCCTATAAAGAAGCCTTGAAATACTTGTGACACATTCATTTCATGCTAAGGACGAAATGTGTTGAGTCAAGGACATAAACACGTCTTTGGAGATGGCGGAATATAGCATTCAGGGTGTGTCATTGCGATGACATCCCTCACATCCCTCGCACCATGCCGATCTGCCGAAAATAATGCCCAAATCGGGAAGTCACGTTGCGGCGGAATTGAAAAATCTTATCCATACATCATGGCGATCAGCGCATCATGACGCGCGTCAGCGCCATCACCGATAGTGTACTGCCACTGATTGATTCCCACATGTTGAAATTTGGAGCTTGAAATCGCCAAACTGGAAATCGCCTCACTGTGTATAGGTATCAGGCCAGCTGGCCAGGTTCTTTTTGGCACGTTCCCAATGTTATCAAGGCCAGGAGGCTTGTTTCCTCTGTACTTATGTCGAGTGTGTCCCGCCGCCCCGGTATACTGTATTCTCGTGACTCAACCAACAAGCGTATGGGAGGCGGATTGATTACGTGGGTTCGAATGGTGGACTGATACATACGTATGCATTGACGGTGAAGGACCATTGCAATGTTGAGGCTGCCCGACATCCACAGTAAACCCGCCAGATAATTACAACATCGGCCTCCGTAAACGCTGTGTTGCGTTACTGCAATATTGTCAGCTTCATCCTTCGTACGCAATCTCCATTCCTAACACCGCACCGGTGCCCTCGTAATGCCAATCAGGAGGCGAAGTTAGAGCGTAAACCGACGCCGTTGACTTACAGAGAGCCCGAAGTAATAGCTGCCCATTTCAGGAGCATCGAGGTTGCGTCAACATACATCGCGCTGTTTTGGGTTTGCCAAGGATCGGCGCTGTCAACATCACTGGCAAACACCTCGAACTATGTATGGTATGTAATGCCTAAGTCCAAGTTTTCCCGATTCAAGCTTTCATAAAATGTACGGCGTCTTGGATATGTAAGCCATGCCCCGGAAACTCGAATTTCCGATAAGAAGCCCCAGTGAGCTCACAGAGACTCCTGTGCTACCCAGCTTCTGTGCTTCTCGAGCACATGCTCCCTAAACAGAGTTGCCGCCCGTTAGAGTTTATCGTCCGAAATGAATCGGCGGTTCAACGACGCCCCCGACCGTCGCAAATTCCGCCTCAGCCTCCCAGAATGAAACGTCGGCGCGTTGCCGGATCTGCGCTAGCTCCCCGCGAGGCTCCACCTCATGCTGCTGGGAGTCCCAGCAGCACTACGGCACAGTCGTTTCCGAGTCGATGTTCGTAAAAGAAAATTAGGGCGTTCACAGTAGAACTTTTTCGGCCCTTTTTCTTTTTGGATTTTACTCATTTCTTTATGCAGGGACTTAGTTCTTTCGCTTTTTTACCCTTTTTACATCTCTAAGTTGAAAAGGGAAAAAAAACTGGGAGAAAACCCGAAGGAATGCAAAAAAGGGAGAAAAAAGGGAGCGAAAAAGGGAGGAAAAAAGTCTACTGTGAACAACCCTAATCAAAAGAAAATAGAGGGACAGAAATGAAAAGGTGGCCAGCTGCGTACTGGGATTATTCAACTAAAACCGCGCGCTGTGTATGCTAGTATGCCGTGCACGGTGACCCCCGGGGAGACGTGACGTATGTACGTTGATCGCACGTGATGTTGAGTCACGCCAAATTCCTCTCTTGTCAAACTTCCACCACAACACTTTTGCGGCCACTGCGACGCGACGTCGCGAAGATCTATGGCATTCCTTAAACCAGGGAATGCGAAAAACGCCGCATTCGCTCCCGACAGGCTCCGCCAGGAGGATCTACCGCCCTCTAACCGCCCGTTGACCACCCGCGAATCCGGGTCGTTTATTCAGCTGGCTGCCGCACTTGGGGATATTTGGAACGCATTTGGACCGCCCTATCACCTCCAAGGTCCCGCACGTTCAACATCAGGCTTGGCCAGGCTCTTACCGAGGTCCGACGAGCGATTTCCGTCCTATCAAGACCTGATGAAAACCTCGGCTAAAGATACCGACTTGACTTGCTGTCTTCCGGAATGTTCAGCTTCACTCCTAACGCCGTTTATGTGTATTGCGATCATCGCACATATGGGTGTGTTCTCGACCATACTCTTCGGGAGCTGGATTGATCTGAATCTATAATATACAACTTGTCATCTTTTATTTTCAGGTTCTGTCACCTCGGCATTTTAGACATCTGCTTGTTCTCGTTCGAGGCGCGGCTCGCTGGCAGCGGCGCTGGAATTCGTGATGCATTATTGAACACAGCTTAGGCGGACGAAGCTCAATTTACGAAACCTGCATCTCCTGAAGTTACTCTGAGCGCTTGGATCGACATTGTAAACGAACGCTGGCTGGCTGATGTAACGATAACCTCACCACTGCCCTGTCTCAGCGTTCTACTGAATTGGAGCCGGCCCGCAAGCCGATTTGGATCTCACTGGTGACACGACCGCCCATCTGTCAAAGTCCAAAAAGTCTTCCGCGTTCCTCGCCATCAACAAAACCTCGAGATTGATAGTCCTTTGAAAAGTTGTGATATGTCGGACGGAGAATAGTCTGTTTGGCGGATACCCGACCAATGAAATCGTGCGTTTAAGCCTGCCCCGCTCTCTTCCCTTCCGTGGGATCTTGACGTTGTGCAACAGCTCAAAGGCACGGCTCCCAATAGCCGATCTTTAATTTAATCCCTAAACATTCCAGCCGCTCAATCCTAGTTGGTTGACGGGATGGTGTGGATGCATGCGACTTTTGGCATGTCCCGTCATTACAACATCTGGCACCAATGCGATGGTTCCGGACATATGATTGCCCTCAACAAGGGGCGGCTATGTTGAAAGACACATTCTCCATGTCCTAACGGGCGAGGCTCCTACCGATGGTCTCCCCGCCGATCGGAACGCCGGACGTAATCAGTAAGGTACTTTGCCCTGGATGGGTTTCGTATGAAAGTGAGATCCTTCCTTACGGAAGTCTGGACGGGAACGGGAAGCAACTCGGCCATCGAAGTACAGATCTCCACCGCCATAACCGCCGGTATATAAGGGCAGACGTCAGTCTCATCTTTCTGCACTCGAACGATGACTCGGCCCCGTGTGCTGGTTGGGGTGTTGGCGCTCTCCCTCACTCATGTTGGTCTTAATGATCTACACTTCAGACCCATACTAACTCTTGCCAAAGTCATGCTCTGCTTCTCCCAACCACATTCTTTCTACCCACAACCGTCGCCAATCCATCCCAACTTCGCTCCCCGGTAATTGGACCTCCAAAGGATGCTACACGTGAGTGTGGGCTCGTACGAGATTTTCCAGTTTATCGAGACCTTCCCAGCGACGGTCAGGCTGCAGGCCGTACTCTCACCGGTGCAAGTTTTACCAATACAACTGGTATGACCGTCGAGGTTCGTCTCCATTACGTTTGGGCGGCCCAACCGAATCGGAAATATAACTTCTCGTCCTTCCCGCAGAGCTGCATCAACTTTTGTGACGCCAAGAATTTCATTCTGGCTGGAGTCGAATTCGCGGTCCGCATTCATATCCTCTAACTCCACCGTCTCTGACGATTTTTTTTTGTGCTTCAGCAAGAGTGCTGTGCGTAGTTCATTTAACTACCTGTCCAACTGGAGACTTGACGCATGGCCATTTGCAGATTGCGATAACTTTATAGAAAATGGTGCCACAACCGCGCCCCTCACTGACTGTTCCATGGCATGCACGGGAGACAACAAAGAGACTTGTGGAGCGGGGAACCGTCTCAATGTTTTCACCAGGCTCGTCATTTCCTGCCTCTTATGCCCGTCCTCCCACTAACTTTGCCGTAGTGGAAAAACGCCCCCTCCACCACCCACGATTCCTGCCAAAATCGGAAATTGGACTTCTCTAGGCTGTTATAAGTAGGTAGTTTGCTGTCAGCCGTTTCACGCTTGACTTCCCAATTCATTTCAGCGATAATGTAAACGGCGTTCGTTCGCTGCCGAATGGGCTCGCAGTGGCAAGCGCCTTCTCCCTCGAGGGCTGCACTGCGGCCTGTTTCGCGGCCGGTTACCCGTTCTCCGGTATCTCCCTGCAGTCTCCCTCCATACTCGGTGCTAATCAATTATTCCTGCAGGAGCTGAATATGCGGACGAGTGCTGTGAGTTAGATTGTCGCTCCTCGCCTCCGCTTTGTAACATCTCGGAACAGATTGCGGAACCAGCATCAGCACTGGCGCTGCCCAAACCGCTGCTACTGACTGCAATATGCTCTGCGCTGGAAATAGCCAGGAGCTGTACGTCCGATTGACACACCTCGCTTTCGCAAGGCGGCTGAGTGACCATTTTAGCTGTGGCGGCCCGAATAGGCTTTCCATGTTCAATTACACCGGGGCAGACCGGGGCGGTTTGGTGGGACCTGTGGGAGGTGGAGGCGGCGGAGGTGGCGGCGGAGCAGGCCCTACAACCGTTTTCCCCGTAACAGATCTGCCGAAACCTTGGACCTACGTCGGGTGCTACGTGTAAGTAAAAATATTGGGCAGTTGAACTTCACTGATATATCCATCTCCAGGGACAATGCGCATGGCCGGATCGTGGCCAACCAGGAACCAGACAATGCCAAATTGACCATGGAATCGTGCGTTCAAACGTGCAGTGCTCAGAATTTCACCGTGGCTACCGCAGAATTCGGGGTCGGTGCACTTAATGACCATTTTCGGATGCTTGCTGACCGTTATATGTACCTAGGTGCAATGCTGTACGTCGGCTCTCAGAACGGATGTCCATAACTGAGTGTACTAACCATCCGTCCCAAATTTAGTCTGCGGGACCGAACTCATCGCTGGCGCGACAGCAGCACCCGAGTCTGATTGTAAGTCGGCGCGTACGGCAGTGACGGCCAGATGCACTAATCATCAACCCCAAATTTAGGCAACATGGGATGTGGCGGCAATGCAACGTACGTCGGTCAAATTCCTGATGTAGTTTTGGACTGAGAGAGCATGCGTTACAGCGAAGCTGTATGTTTTCATGGAAACAGGATGGGAGTTCACGGCTCATCACTCTTTCTTTGAACAGTGCGGTGCTGGCAACAGAATGTCCGTTTACTCGACGAGCCAAAATGTCACGATCTTGCCTGTCCCAGTAGCTCTGAACAGCACCGGATCATGGTCCTATCAAGGGTGTCTCATGTATGTCTCAATACATTGCACAACTCTTCCAGTGATCCTGAGCGGTCGGCGATGATAGGGAAGAAGTCGGTGGTCGGGCTATACCTTGGCAGGTGGGTTTCGTTTATTTTCTGCGGCGCGACGATTCTGAGGAGACACCGACAGCTTATTCTTCCGACCACAAATTCTCCCGAGACCTGCCTCGGCCAATGTGCAGCTTTCGGTTATACTGTTGGTGGAATGGAATATGGGGAAGAATGCTGTACGTTCTATCCTCCTGGAAGTTGTGGGCTTTTCTGATCTTCGGCGGCAGACTGCGGTGATCTCTCTGACGTTAAAGCTGCGGGTGTCGGCTTCGCACCGGAAGCTGATTGCAACCTTCCGTACGTCGTTTTCACTATAACTCTCAAGATCAACAATGAACGATATGGTTGCTGGCAGTTGCCCCGGTGATCCCGTACGTGCATCTCCAGCTATTGTCGAGGTCAATACCGACGATAAATCGATAGATTCACTTGTGTGGTGCGGGAAACAGAATCCAGTACTATACCTGGACTGGCGCGCCTCCTTATGTGTGGAACACACCCAGCAATATTGGGTATTATGACGTGCGTCGCACATTTCGAACAATCTAAGCGTTTGACTGACATCTTGCAGTTCTTGGGTACGCTTGTTTCGATCCACTTCGCGGTCGAAATCTGATTGATTACCTTTGTTCCATCTTTTAGTGCCAGGGTAGGTCATGGTCACTATCTTGCAACAAAAACTGAACAGAGTTTACAGCGTGGTTGTTCCCCTTATCGCCACCGTTGGAATCAACGGAAAGGTTGTCTTCCTGGAGAAGGACGGCACATCCGAGTTCGTTTCTCGTTGTTGTTGAACACGAACATCTTCTGATTGCTTCCCAGGTTCGACAACTCTACCGGTGCATATGAGCTTGACCTTAGCTTGGTCAACGACTTTGACAAAGCCTGGCGCACCATGCACGTCAAGTCCGATGTCTTCTGTTCCGGGAGCGTGATCTTGCCGGACAAGGGTGGAAGAATTCTGAACGTCGGAGGCTGGTCGCTCGATTCGACCAAGGGAGTCCGCCTGTATACTCCGGACGGCTCCGCTGGTGTGAACGGAACCAATGATTGGGAGGAGAACTTCAACGAACTCAAACTGCAGAGACAGCGCTGGTATCCGAGTACGCCTCTCTTTTTCTCCGTCCAATCATATAATAACCAATCACAACCACAGCTGCTGCTGTCCTCGGCAACGGGTCCGTCTTGGTTATCGGCGGTGAAACTGGCAGTAACGCCTCTCCGCAACCCAACTTGGAAATCCTACCTCCTCCCGCTGGAGGCGATACCGTCATCGACCTCGATTGGCTTGCTCGTACGGATCCCTACAATCTCTACCCCTTTGTGTTCGTCCTTCCTAGTGGACGGATCTTCGTTAGTGAGTTATTCCACGACCCCTGCTCTGTTCTCTACTGACTCTTCGACAGTATATTACAACGAAGCACGCATCCTTGACCCGCACACATTCGACACGGTTGTCCAACTTCCGAACCTTCCTGCGTCCGTGAACAACGGTGAATATCCATCTTCGTGTCCGTTCATCGTATCTGATTGGGTACATTCCCAGCTTTGGGCGGCCGCACATATCCCTTGGAAGGCGCCGCAGTCTTGTTCCCTCAACATGCGCCGTACACCGACCCCGTCCGCGTCCTGACGTGCGGCGGAAGTGCACCCGGTGCCGGAATTGCTCTCGACAACTGTGTGTCGATTGAACCGGAAGGCCCCAATCCGACGTGGACGCTGGAGCGCATGGTAAGCACAACGCGGCCTTCAATTCAGTGGATGTTGAAAGACGCTTTGCAGCCGTCCCAGCGAGTTATGCCCTGCATGGCGCCCCTCCCGGATGGAACATTCATGATCATGAACGGTGCCCACCAGGGACTTGCCGGCTTCGGCCTCGCGAACAACCCGAACCTGGGTGCCTTGCTGTACGATCCGTCCAAACCCGTGAATCAAAGAATCTCAATCCTGAACACCACCATCGTTGCCCGTCTGTACCACTCGGAGGTCAGTGTCTTGAGCATTTTCTAGCGATATGCTTTCATTTACATTCCATACATAGGCTATCCTGCTTCCCGACGCTCGTGTGCTAGTTTCTGGGTCTGACCCACAGACGCCGAACTACCCGGAGGAGATGCGGATTGAGGCGTACTACCCTCCTTACCTCACTGCCGGACACACTCAACCCAGCTTCACAATCGCAACCACCGATTGGGCCTACGGTAGTAGCCACCCCATCGTCGTTACCTTGCATCAAGGATCCACCGCTACAATGAAGGTATCGCTCATCGCAGGTCAGTTATATAATACAGTTCACTCTTCCAAATATATCCTAAATGCCCGCCAGCTGTTTCCTCGACCCACGGCAATGCGATGGGCTCCCGTACCATCTTCCCCGCTTTCAGCTGCGCGGGCAACACATGCACGATCACGGCGCCACCGAACGCATTCGTATCTCCTCCCGGCTGGCACCAGCTGTTCATCCTCGACGGCCCCACCCCCTCCCACTCCGCATGGGTTCGGATCGGCGGGGATCCCGCGCAGCTAGGCAACTGGCCTGACTTCCCCGACTTCGTCGTGCCGGGTGTTTAATCGCGCCACCCCACCACTTTCTCTCAATCAGTTAAACGGACAAGTTACGGACAAATTATGGAATGGACTTGGATTATGGCTCTATCTACCCTTCGTTTTCACTCCTCTCTCTCTGCCCACACCGTATTTGTAGACGCTTAAACCTAACTCGGCCATTAAAAGGCTCGCTTTAAATAAATCAAGTTATATGGGTCTTTCCTCTGTCGGTCACGCCTGTAAATTTGTGGTATGGAAGTCTGGTTCTTCTCTCAACTGTCAGCTGGTTACTCCGCTCTCGTATTCATGGGAAACGATTCTAGACAATGCACCTGTGTTTGCGACGTTATATAAACGATCTCATGGATGGATGCACAGTATGCTTACCTCCCTGACAGCCTTCCTTGTTATCGCATGCGGTTACAGGAAAATTCAAAGCATTCGAACAGTTCAGATAATCAACATCGAAGCGGCCGATGGAGAGCTTGCACGGATCCCTGACAGATTGAGGACAACCGCATCATCTACTAGAGCTCTTAAAAGTCCTCGTCCAACGCTCCAAGTCCCGTCTCAGCATGGCCCATTCAAGTGGAATCAATGTGCTTCCAACTTCGAAGCCAAGTTTGAAACTTTCAACGGCTGTCAACAGGGGGCCATCGGCTCGCTGCAGTTTGGGCTGATACAAGAATTTAAATGCGCGACTCTCGGGATCAGGCGAACAACTACGCGCCCAACCCGCAGATTGCAAAAATCTTGGACGTGGTTGAAAAAAAAAAAATCGAACTTTGTACATGTTGCGCACTGTTAGTAATCACGGCTATTGTCTCGGCTGACCAAACATTCCCCTCTTGACAACCGTCCACACCCCTGTTTCTTCGCAGCACTCTGGCACAATCCGGGCATAATTAAAAGCACAGCTCCGATGTCACCGCGTCCATCTTGCTTTTACTTGACAGGCCCAGAGTCTCGACACAAAAGAACAATCCGTAAGGATATAAATTTTCACCGACTTCAAGTTGGAACTCATCTCGATTGAAGCTGAGGTCAATCAGCGCAACAAGGACGGCCCAACCTGAAACAACATCCACCAATCTGTCCGCATTTCCTTGGGCTAATAGAGTATCGTTACCCTCTGAAGACATTCTATCAGACATCCGTCATGCCCGAGTACCGCCCACCTTGCTATCAGGCTACAACCTGCTGTTCTGCGACAAATCCCAGATTCTTCGGACCGCGCTCTATCCTGTTATGTTATACTGCACCCACGATAGATGCATCGTTATCGGCGGCCGCTTTTTCTGCTTCTAAACGCCGAGTATCTCAAACAGAAGCCGACTGACCTCCCCTCGACTTCCCACTGGCACTGTGCTCGCCATGAGGCGGCCTCGCATGGTTTAATTATACCGCCCATCCCCGTCGTCCCAGCCCCTAGCCTGTTCCAAGACACTTCTATCCCACACAGAGATAGCGCACCACCAATCACGGACGAATTTATTTAAAATAAATGCCGTCCAGAATCCAGCCTATCCCCGAGTGCGCGCCGGAGATTCGCCCAGTGGTAGCCTAAGAAAGCCGCCGCCATGGTCAGCGCTATCGCCACTGTCGGGCAGTGCGGGTGATTGACGCTACACTACGCACACGGCGAAGTGATATTGGTGGACATACTTGATATTGGTGGCTTGCAGGAACAACGATCCTTACCTTGTCCTTGTCGTTGTCGTTCAAAGAATACAAACGCTCGTTCCATTCAATCCGACTTCAGTCTTCAATCCCAATACAATATACAATAACCCCAATAACAAGTACCAAGTAACGAAAACGAGCGGTGGCGATGTGGGAGTAGCGAGTAATGAGTAACGAACGGGCATGTGTATAGTATCCGATGCGGACAGGGCGGGGGTTGTACGGAGGTCGGCGAATGTACAAGACCGCGTACGAGCGCGGGGAGGTACGACGCGAATACGGATACGAGAGAGGGGTCGGGTGCGCTTGGGGGTGGTGGGTAGCGCAGATTGCGGGCATTCGTACGTAAGAATGTACACGCACGATTCGGATTATAGCTATACCGTACGTGGAAGACCGAGAAAATATCTACGGGAGGATTGGACTGTATATATATCGTAAGAGACAAGAGAAGTCCAATGCAGGATAGTAGTTGTTAACAATGTGCAATGTGCAATAGCAACGCGTGGATGGTAAAGGTAAAGTGAGGGAGGGGAGGGGTTCATGGTGTCGCATAGTCCGTTCAAGCAAGCAAGTTATGTGCCGCAAGATGGGGTGGGATGGATGGGCGCGGAATTAGGGGGGCGCCGCGCAGCACCGGGAAGAATGTACGATGTATCAAGAACGCGGTGGGAGGAGGTAAACGACAACACAGGCGTCGCTCAATACGAGAAGATCATGAGCCACGGGTTGAGCACGATAGGGAAGAGGATGTGTCCGCCGCATACGATGCTGCACGCAAGCAAGCAAAAGTTCAGTCAGAGCGAAGACCAGACAAGGAAAGGAGGGACGCACGCTAAGGGGAGGATGACGGCCCAAGACGTGCCAGGGATCTGCCACGCAGGCGTCACGACGGGCGTCGAGAGCACGATCATCATCGCAATGAGCGCGAAACATATGCAGAACGCCATCCGGAAGCGCTGCCATATCCGCGGGACCTCGATCCAGAAGTTGGACCGCTCGACCTCCTGTGACGTGGCAGGACAGCGATGATCAGCACCGAGGCATTGTACCGAGACGGGGACAGACGTACCTTCTTGGTGGCACCCCACTGGATGTTGTATGAGAACATATGCGCGAGGAGCGCGGTCGTGAGGTGGATGGACAGCCCGCCGAAGAAGAAGAAGCTGGAAAGGTAGATACAGATACCCAGATCAGCGACCCGTAACGCAAATCGGTATCGGGAAGGGCACGCACAAGAACGGAACCCACGTCGAGTTCTCCACGAGCGCCGCGAGGATGCTGCGGTTCCCGAGGCGATACTCGAGCAGCGTGTACCCGATGTTGCCCGCGCCGGGGAACACGACCATGCAGGCGAGCCAGATCTCGAAGCTGTGCATGTAGAAGCCGTCGACGTTGAGCGCGAAGCCCAGGAGGAGGTAGTTGAGGATCGACAGCACGGTCGACGCGGCGATGCCGTAGTAGGAGAACATGTAGGAGCTCATGCTGATCTTGTAGTGCACGGGCGCATCGGACCAGATGAATGTCTGCGATGGGGGCGTGCGTGAGCAAATCGAGGGTGCATAGGAGAGGGGGGAAGGGAAGGACGACGCACGCGCAGCTGTTTCGTGATAGGGCCCATGCGCCACCAATCCTTGAGGGGATTGAAGATGAGCTCATTGCAGCCTAGAAGGAGCGCGCAGGGTGAGACCGCTGCCGCATTAGACATCTAGCGAATTCAGACGTACCATAGGAGTACTTCTGCCACCGATTCAGCTGCGTCGTTGCAGATAAGCATACCATCGTTCGTCGAAATAGGAGAGAGAGAAGCGGATACCTCGTCGTCAACAGTGAGCGAAACACCCTCCTTGAAGCCGCCCTCCGAGTAAGTCGCCCATCGGATGATGTACCCTTGCAGCTAAAATCGCAAGATGAAGTGCGTCAGAAAAACGCGGACGCGAGTAGCGTAGGGAAGGGCGTAAACGCACTTGAAGTCTTAGGGCCATATCGAAGTCCTCCGAGACATTCGACTCGGACCAGATCTTGGTGACACCGTCGTCCGGGTCGACAAACGCCGCGTCCTGAATGGCGCTCCAGCGCAGGAACGCGTTGTGCCCCACAAAGGGCGCGACCTCGCCGTTGGCGCAGCCCATGGAAATGCACTTGTTGATCCGGCGCGTAAAGTGCGCGATCCCGTTCTCAAAGTAGTGGTGCGCTACTTGCATCACGTCTAGCGCAAGAGAGGGGATAGTTAGCATTCGCTTTCGCTTTCGGTTTAGGGAGGCGAGCAAGAGAAAGGGGCGGGAAGGGAGGGAGGGAGGGCTTACCGGATTCGTGCTGGATAATGGCAACCTCGGGGCACTCCACGAGCTCCCTCGCCGCATCGCGGAAGCAGTCCTGGATCCCAAGTTAGCATTGTAATCCCGAACAGAAGCGAGCGAGCTAGCGCGCGTACCTCAGGTACGATGGTGTCCGAGTCGACGATGAGGATGACGTCCCCGACGCGGCACGAGCGCCCGTTGCTCGCCCACGGGCGCCACCTGCGCCCCGTCTCCTCCCACACCTGCTCCACCGCCATCTCCAGCGCGCGGTCCTCCAGACACTCCCACTTGTCTCCCCCGCCCACGTGCTCCTCGCCCTCCGCCCACCCGAGCACATCCTCCCCCGCGCGCTCCCTTGCCTCCAGCTCCGCGAGGTGCGCCTCCATCTTGAGACTCAGCGCAAGCCCGTAGTTCATGTTGCTCGCCTTCTTGAAGCGCCCCGCCCGCTTGAAGCCCGTGGGGCTGCTCTCGTGCTTGGGGCGCGCGACCCACCCGATGTTGTGCGTGGCGTAGAACGCGATGCGCGCCTCGCGCTCGGGGGCGTCGAGCAGCTGCAGCCCGTCGTCGTGCACGAAGATGCTCGACGTGCCGCCCTGCCGGGCGTACGTCTGCATCGCCTTCTTGAGCGAGTACACCGAGGGCGCGCTGTGGGGAGGCGGGATTATGTCAGCGACCCGGTGGCGTCATTAAAATAAAAGTAAAAGTGAAAATGAAAAATGAAAGACAAAATGAAAAGAACATGAGTTAATGGTCCGGTGGCGATGATCGGAACGAACGACGAAGGGAAGGAAGGTGTGGGTGGGAATGGAAACGACGTCGTGAACGAAGCACGGAACGCCAAACGGACGCTGAGAAGGAAGCACAAAAAACGCGCGGCGCACTCACATGGTCTCCTCCAAACTCTCCTTGTACACGGGCAGCTCGACGGTGACGTGCGGGAGCTGCGCGTCGACCGCGGGGTTCGCCTCGGGGCGGATGGCGGAGTAGTACCGCGAGTTCTCGTGGTACTGCGCGACGGGGCCGATTCTGTAGGAGGGTTAGCGTTCGTTCGTTAGCGAGAAGTTGGGATGGTCATGTAATAGTTGTTTGGGAGATGTGAGATGTGAAATGCGAGGTGGAGTCGAAGCAGCGGGCGTCGCCAAAGCAGCAGCGCCGCTGTGATGCGAGGCAGCGCAGTGTGAGGTGTGGTGGAGCCGCGCGAAGCACGACTACCAGCCACTGACACGGACCCCATTCCCCGCGGCCGCGGCGTACTCCCCCCGCAACCCGCGACCGGCCTCATTTCGAAGGCCGCCTCATTTCGCATTTCGAAGACGAAGGCAGCCTCATTTCGGAAGGATGGAATGAAGGAAGGCGAAGCAGGAGGCAAAGAAGAGAAGCACGCACACGAACGAGATGGTGCTGACGACTTGGAGCGCGAAGAACTGTGGGGGAAGGGGGAGACGTCAGTACGGTGTGTTAATGCAAGGGTGTAAGGGTAAAGAGTTAAGCAGTTAAGCGAGGGTGAGCTAAGGATTGGCGGTGGTGTAACGATGGGGTGTAAGGACGGGATGACGGCAGGGACTAAGCCTTGAGCACCCCGAAGGTGGGTGCATGGCAAGAAACACGAAGGGGAATTGTCGCAAAAAGACCCCCAAAAAAAACACGAAAGAAAAACTCACCAACGACACACACACCAAGAACGGCGCCGTCGCCATCAGCCCGAAACGCCGATAGTCCCCGTCCAGCCGCCACTCCTCCAGCAGCGTCGTCAGGCCGGACGCTACGAAGACTACGAAGAATCGTTAGTATTAGCGTTAGCATTAGATTGGATTGACACGGCGGGGAAAGAGCGGATGAGGAGGGGAGGACGCGGACGAGGAGGGAGGGGTGATAGGACGACATGGGAAGGAGGGAAATGGGATGGGGGCGAAAGGGAAAACGCGGACGACGGATACGCGAACGCGCACGACGAAGTCGGGTCATATGATAGGACGACGAAGTCGCGTCATATGACAAAAAATCGGGAGCTCGCAGGCAAGAAAAGAAAGAAAAAAACTCACAAACACTCAACGCAGCCCCCACCCCTCCATAAAACGGCGCGAACAGCCGGATAGGCCGCGCAGCCCGCCCCGTCTCCACCTCCTCTTCCTTGCGCAATCCCTTTTCTGGGTCCGTGGGCGTCGAGGGGGTTGCCGGTGCCGATGGTGTCGAGGAGTGAGCGGGAGAGGAGGGGGAGAGCTTCCAGCTCCACTTGCCCTTTTTCTTCGGCGTCGGGGCCGTTTTCGGCTTTTCCGATTCCGTTTCCTGCACCGTCACGAGCCCCTTCTCCGCGTCCGTACGCGGGGCGAGCTCGACGTCGGACGCCGTCACACTGGAAACGCCCGTGCCCGTACTCCCCGAGGTGATGATCGAATTGCCCATCGTAAGCACCGACGCCGACGACGGGTGCACGTGCGAACGCGACTTCCACACGAGCTTCATGAGCTTTTCCTCAAAGTCGCTGCAGAGGGGGACGATGGCGTCGATGTCGTCGGACCAGACGAGGAGGACGCGTTCGTCGCGCTGGGAGGGGAGAATTCATTTAGCGTTTATTCGAGTTAAGAGTTAGGGGAGGGGAGGGAATTACGAGTTAATATTCGAGGGTTAGATGGGAGTGGGAAATGGGAAATGGGAAGGAAAAGGAAAAGGACAGGGGCGGGGAGATACGGAAGGCGCGGGGAGGACGGGGCGGGGCGGGGTACAGGGGCGGGAGATGAGGAAAGGAAGGCGCGGGAGGGACGGGGAGGACGGGCAGGGGTGCATAAAAGCAGCCGTAGCTGGGGAGGGAGGGAAGGGAGAGGAACGGGCAGCGGAGGAGCGGGCACGAGGAGCGGGGAGCGGGGTATGCGTGCAACGCGTGCCAGGGAGGGGAGCGGGGTACGCGTGCCGGGGGGGACGTGTGTCACGGGCGCACGGGTGCGGGGCCGATATGGTAAAGGGAAAGGAACAAGAAAGGACAAGACGAAACCCACCAAAAACGCGCCGCACTGCTCCTTCTCCGCCTGCGGCAGGTGGTTCATCGTGTCGAGGATCTGGATGCGCGTGTCGCGGTCGATGTAGATCGCCTGGGCGTCTTCGGGGCTACAACGTATCGCAAGTCAGCATTGCGGGTCCGGATCCAAAGGGAGAGCAGGGAGAAAGGGAAAAGGAAAGCAGGTGGGGAAAGCAAGCGGTGGAGGCGCCAAAAGGAAAGCAAAGTAAAGCGGGAGGCGGAGGATCCAATCCATCTTCCAAAAAAGCGGTGGGCATTGCGGATGCGAGTCCATCTCCAAGCAAAGCGGGAGGTGGGGGATCCACATCCAGACAAAGCAAAGCGGAAGGTAGAAAGGTAGAAATCCAAGAAAGCAAAGCGGTGGGCGTTGCGGTCCTCCTCCCAAGAAAGCAAAGCGGGAGGTGGGTGGGGAAAGACAGCGGTGGAGCAGGGAAAACGGGAAAACGGGAAGGGAAAACGGGAAAGGGAGAAATGAAGAGAAAGCTTACACGGTAGCGAGCGCCGCATGCACCGCTGCGCTGCGCACCTGGGGGTGGTGTCAGCATATCGGGAAAACGCTTTTCATAACCCTCATAACCCCGTATGAAGGCATGGAGGGAGGGAGGGGGAAAGGGAAAGACAGACCTTGATAGCGACGAGCGGGTTGAGGGCGCGGACGGCGGCCTCGAAGGGGACGAGGTAGGGGTTCTCGTAGGGGAAGACGCGGAAGTGGCCCGGCTCGACGCGCAGGCAGACGCCCGCCGAGATGTTCTCCTCGGACGGCTTGAACCATGCGTCGCCTTGCGTCTAGGGTCGTCGTCAGTATGCGATGTCATAAGAGGGAATGTAGGAATGTATGGAATGTATGGAATGTCAAAGAAAAGACGCGGCGACGAAAGGAACGTCGTCGAGCGAAGAGAAGGAAGGCGCAGACTCGGAGACTCGCCTTTTTGAAAAGATACTGCACGAGCGCGTCCCAAGAGTCATAGTCCATTATTGCAGAGGCCTAGGGAGCAGCCTTGACGGTAGAGTAGGTAGAATTAAAAGAGCAAAGACCGGACGCGTGAGATGTCGTCCCCTGGGCACTTAAGAGCACTTCGGCTTCTTCGTTCTTCCTATTGACGGGGGCAGGAATACGTGATGGGCCGAATGCGCTTGCGGTGTGGTGACTGCCCCTAGATCTCGCCGAGCCGTGACAGTGCAAAGGAAGATCTTGTCTTGTCGCATTGCCCCGCAAATAAATATCGCATCCCACACGCACACGCCCCAGAATTGGCCCTACGTGATCGGATTCCGGGATGCATGCCAGAGACACTTCAGAACTTCTGTTCCCTTGATTGGTGATGCCTCCTGCCTCCTGGGATTCCTGGGATTCCAAGTCTTTCTTCGACACCAGAATACACACGCCGCCATCCCAATCGATACCGTTATCGCCCTCGGCAACAGGGTGGTCCCCAGCCGCGCCCGTCGCACCAGCGCGATAGAAAACCGGGAATTCATCCACCCCAGGACCCGAACTAGTGCAGGGCTGAGTAACTCTTGATACGATTTAGGCTTGCCATTGGAGCAGCGCTGCAGCGCGCCTTAGAGCGAGGCGAGCTAGCACTTGCTTCTGGAACAGGAACACTGATGCCGGGCGCGGGTTCGGAGTTTGACTCTGACATGGTCCTTGTCAGCGCGAAGGAGGGCCAGCTAATCGCCGCTTGTGTGCGCGTGTTGTCCTACCTCGTCTGATGCGATCATTGTTGCCTGGTCCGGCGCTTTTCCTTTTCGCCAGACGCCCATGACACCATGTGCGTCCAAGGCCATTCCGGTCATCACCCAAATGCCACAGACCATTCCGCCCGCCCGGCTCGGGGCTCGCGACGTCTCCTGTGTAACATAACGCTAAGGAACATATCACAGGCACTGTCACCCGCTCACTGCTGTTGTTTGTGCCTCTCCGATGTCCAGTGTCTGTCTGTCTTTTAAAATCACTGCCGCAGCGCAAACTCAAACCAACTTTGCCATCAAGGCTCAAGCATGATTGAGTCTTGACAGCACTCACTTTCACTTGCATCTGAGTCATTTTTCCCGATTTCCGGTGCAAGAGCAAGATTGCGAGTCGCCGTTGATACTTGATACTTGATTGATCCACATCCAGCGGCTTCATGTTCCCAGCCGGCGCTTCGCACCTCCGGCGTCCCACTCCGATGCTCTCGTATCTCCTGGACGAGAACTGGTTTCAACCAAATTACCAACAATATTGTCTGTACGTACGGCGTTTGCATTCTGAATCAGCCCCTCGACTCGCGTCGGCGGGTCGGCGCGCTCCGGGTCGGCGTTCATTTTACCTAATACCTCAGATGTTGAAAACCGCGTGAGATGTCGCAACTTGAATTTGCTGCAGCTACTTTACAGGTACGGCGACGGACGGACGGACGGATGAGATTAAATCTGACCGTACGTGCAATTCAGGACACCGAACCTTCAAGCTTCAAGCTTCAAGTCCGAGCCCTCTCTCTCTGTTCAAAGTTGGGCGACGGTCTCAGCAGAGTCAGCAGAACGTGCGTCTCCATATGTGCTGAGACCGAGAATATCTAATTGACAGTCAACGAGACCCCCCGCCTCGAAAAAAAAAAAGACGAACGGTCCACGATATGGCTCTCGAGGGAATCGAACCCCCGACGAGCACTTGCACAGTTCCGCACAATCGGTGCTCAGTCTCCGACAGTCCCAGGACAGTCCCCTTAAGCTTCTCGTATTAAACTGGAGGAGATATTACAGCTATGCACTGTGCGGTGCTAGCCGCGCAGTTCGCCGCCTCGGGGAAAGCTTGTTCAATATTCCTTGGGGAAGTCGACATACGTATGTTGGTTTTACTTTCACTTTCAAGGACGGCTGCGACCGGACTGAATTTTCTCAGTACATATCCAATGCCAGCATCCAAAGAAAGAAACAAGCAGCTTATCGCCCCCTCCCCGAAAAGCCCGAACAAATTCGATCTGCAGGTATCCAAGCAGTTTCAACACCCATTATGCAGCTCTTATCGCACCGACAGTCAAAACGGATGGATTGGTTCAACCCATTTCTGTGCCACCTCCACCGGCTGGGAAATTTGCTCGCAATTGTCGCGACCGTGTACGGGGATTACTAGACGTACTGTATGTTCTCGTTCTGTGTTCAAGTCAAGTCCTAACTTGGAGCCAGCATCCGAAGGAACGAACGCCGAGCAACCCGACCAGTCAAGTACATATCCAAGCAGTCGTTTCAACAGCCGTTATTGATATGGCGGTCTTATCCCACGGACAACCTTGGAGGTGGTTCTCCTCGTGAGATTTCGCGGATTGAATTTGACACACAGTTACTTTCCAGGTCAGTAAGTACTGTTTAAATGGGCGGTGAAGGACGGACACAATCGAATTTGACCGTGCGTGCACGCCAATCCAGGACATCGAACGTACTGTACAAGTTCGAACCATCGCTTTTTCCTATGGAAATATCGGCAACGTCTAGCGACGGCCTGCTGAACGTGGTTCTCAACATATGCCGAGACCGAGGATATCTAATAAACACTCAACGAGACAAAAAAAATAACGAACAGATTATGGGGCTCGAGAGAATCGAACCCCCGACAAGCACTTGCATACTTCCCCACTGGCATAATCGGTGCTCGGTGTCCGACAGTCCCTTCTCGTATTAAACTGGGAGATATTACAGGTCGTTAGACATGCAGCTCGCCACCTCGAGGAAAGCTTCTTTCGACAAGAGTTTGGCGTATGTTGGTGTTACTTTCACTTTCACAGACCGCGCCGACCGGGCTGGGATTTTCGCGATTCCCGGGGCGGTATGATGTGATTGCTCTGGAAGTTATTCTCTTTCTGTTCCCATAAAAACCATGCCAACATCGGAAGAAAGGAAGGAACAAACAGCTTATCGTGCCCCGAGCAACCCGAATAAATTCGATCTGCCCAAATGTTCAGTTTCACCATCAACATTTGTTATGCAGGTCTTATCGCACCGACAGTCAGAATGCATTTCTGCACCACCCGGTGTTCAATCTTGTTTTATTCTGGGTGATATCGTAAGGAGGGGCGTAATTAATTTCGCTGAAAATCAGGTACGTTCATCACCTACAAACAACACCGGACGCTCTCCCAAGAGGATATAAGAGGACACATTGCGTACACTGGCAGCGGACGGTCCATACCCGACGTGCGTCTTGAGATGCCGACGGGGTACATATTATACAGCCATCATTAACCCGAAGCCGAGAACAAAGGGAACAACGAACAGCTCTTATCGCGCCGGGCGGCGACAGGCGGATTCAGACGGAATCAAATTTAATTGAGCTGCCACGCCCACGCTCGGCAGGGACGTGGTACGTGAACGTTCATCCCTCTGTCTGTTTTTCTTTCATCACAGGGGATACTCACAAATTACGAACATGCTTTCATGCGGTCCATGCGCTTCAAGTTCTAAACGTGTGCTGTCCTCCGCTCTACCGACGTTACAGACATAATTAACCCACACCCGAGATAAGCACGTAACAACGCGTGCCTCCAACAATTTGTGTCGTCCTCCCCCAATATCAATTCCACAGCCACTGTCCATCTAACTCTGCACCGCATCCCAATCCCCGCCTCAGACCCATCCAACAGAGATTGTTTTCAGCAGTACTATGCCCCGATTTAACATTACAGTGCGGACATATCTAGACGCGCGCGCGCCCACACAGCAATGAACTGACGTATTTACGTCCTCGTCCTTGTCTCACTGCACTGCCCAGCTGACCGACAGATCTATGATTTATGATTTCTTGTCCGGATTTGGAATGTTGGGTTGATTTCAATCGGCGCCCAATTCGGATTCCCGGCGTTCAAGTCGCATCCATCTCCGATTCGGGCAGGTCATATCCATCCTGGGCGATGGGGATCAACCAGGGGAATCCCGCCAACCCTGCGCGCCACCTGTCAAACTCGAAGACCTCCCCGAAAAACAAGTGAATCCAAGAATACCGCCGCCACAGACACAAACACGAGAGAAAAAAAATGTCAAGAAGCCGCCGCCAGGCACAACCGTTCTCGTACATGCGATACGATGTGCTCGCTCCCGAGGAGTCTGGATCTGCGACATAGACGCCGCGATAACATAACACACGTTGCATTAAAAAAAAGGGCGGCAGAAAAGGGCGGCAGGCACCGGGGCAAATAAGCCCTTCGAAGGTCGGTGGGTGTGCCTATCTATCTAGACTCGGGAATTAAGTCGAAGTGGAAGTAGGACGTAGGAAGTCGAAGGGCCCGACGCTCACGACACTGACCCGGGGGCAGAAGGTCGCGCCGGACACGTCCTGTCTGCGTCCCGCCGGAATCTCAGCTTGCTTGCCTCCATTATTTCAACAGGCCTAGGCCTAGGACGTGCAATCCTCCGGGATTCAGGTGGGACGGCGCACCGAGATGTCCAGGCTCGAAGCACCGAGAACCACGCACCGGAATCCGACGTGGAGGGTGGGAGCCAAGACAAGGAAGCGCGATTTGGGCGAACTTCCAAACAGAGTTTTCGAGACAGTCTATTCTAATTTTAGTTCTGCGCCGTATCAAATGTCTAACGCCATCTATCAGCAGCGCGCCAGCCCGTCGGAAAGACGGCCTTTTCCGTTTTAACCCAGCTTCCCTACGCCACTGACAGGTCTCTGCGCTCCCAGGCGTGATTCTCAGGTATGTTTCCTTATGTTCAGATTGTAGCTGTGTTTCGCGCTGGCGCGCATGGTGCAACGAAATTTTTAGGATCGAGGATCTGATGATGAACGAGGTAAGCAGCTGCCAATCCGCCACCCCCACACAACAGCTACTGTTCAACATAGAATCCAGACCAACACCTGATTACGATTGCCAATCCGCCACCCGCACAGCAGTTACTGTTGAACATAAATCCAAAAGAAGGACTGATTGTGATTCTGATTATATTTGGAACCGCACCACCCAACCGACAGAATCAGGCTACTTGTCAATCTCGCGATGGATCATGTCCGGCCTGGGACAAAAGCGTGACCGTGTTTGACGGTGACAGATAAGTCGAGTTGAACATGGGTGAGAAAGTCTAATTTGAACAGTGATGGCAACAGTTGGCGCCGGATTGGGCCGAACCAAGTTTGAACGAGGGGAGATCAACGTCTCTGTTGAAGTGGAGGCAAGTGAGCCACCTATCACCGCAGTCATCATCATTGTCGCCTGGAAGATGTCCAGGACGTGTAAAGGGAAGGCCGTGCTGTGGAGTAATGTGTGGAATGTCGGTACCGACTCGGACGATGACGGTTTTTTCCATTATGGCCACCTACAGCCGCACTGGGCTCGTCATCTGGATTCTGTGCACCACCACGTCGCGCAGAATTCTGGCACCAATGCTTCGGTGTTGTGGAATGTGCTAGTCGGCGGTACAAATTCCACCCGACGTCGCGTCCACCATTGAGTCGCCTGGCGGTTCTAACTTCGCCGGATTCTGGCGCTTATTCTTCTGACAGCAGCGGCCTGAACTAGAGGCAGTTCCGCGGCGTGTATTTATTTTTGTCGGGCCATAGGGTGCTCCACCATTTGCACATTTACCACACGGGAACAAGTTCCCTTCCATTCAACTTGCGTGGCATGAAGCATTCGGTGATCCACCATTCAATCGTGCTTTTCTGGAATGTGTTTTAGCTCGAGCCGTAGGGGACTGCACCGCTGATCGTGCACCGTGAAACATGTCCGTTCCCACAAGCAGGCGCGTGGGTTTTTCCCGAACCGTCAGGTATCATCTATTATCGTTGTGCGAGTTTCGAAACCCGTGATGCTGAGTCGGCGGGGGGTTGCAATCGTTGTAGGCTACTGCGTACAGAGATTCACTAACGACGGTAAACAACTGGGCCAAGAGCGTTCAGAAATCCATACGCGGCTGTGGAGTACTGTCAACTGCCCATTCCTGATGTGTTTCACGGGCAGTGTTCGCCCAGGAATCCATTGAAGAAAAGGCGGTTATTTAGCGTCTATTTTATCTCGAGCCATTCGGTCGCCCCACAGTGTGATACCCAAAAGTCCAGCGACAGGCGGAATAGACGACAATTCTCCAATATCATAACCATACAAGTGGTGTCGGAAATTTCTGAAGTTCGGTCCCTCATCTGCATGCTCCATGCGCCCGACAGTCAAATCAGACAAGCCTCGTCGAATCCGATCCCGGATCCTGAAACACACGATTGATAGAACCGCTGTCTTCCCGGCTTATCTGTTCGTTCCTTCGCATAACCGAAGCGAACACGCACGCGCTTCAGATTCAGAAATGCGTGCGTTGCGAAGGATCACGTCGAACTTTAGTACTAATACGACAGCAAATGCCAGAGAGAACTGCTAGAATGCACCAGTCGGAGTTATTCCCATCTCTCGGACCTTCTGCCACCCTTGTCATTCCAGTCGCTCTCAGAATCCACTAGAAGCCCGGGGATGCATTTCCTCTGCTGAGGCACTCACCCCGAATAAAACAGGAAGATGGACCGAGATCAACCTTGGACTCGTTCTCTGCCGTGGGGAGAAACCATTCATGAATTGCGCAAAATATCCGACCGTGGGATAAAACAGGAACCAGGGGGCGAAGTATGATCAGGTCCGCGCAGAGCGTGGTTATTCGAGCCGAGAAGCGCACTATCGGGCCAAGAGCGATGGTTTCAGTTCATGGTAGTTTTCGTGTTCAAATTAGCTACGAAAATATGTGAACTGAGCCGGGTGCTGCGCACCTGAATTCGCAGGTTTCCCACGGTTCGAATCCGGGCGAGGTCGTCCATGTCGTCGTTTCCTTTCGTTATTTTGTTCACCAGAGCATTGGCACTAAATAAGCATCTGAAGGGGAGGGAACAAGATCTGCTGGTGCCCCATTTCCCGTTGGACTTCATTGTATCATCAATGTATGTGAGTTCTCGGATGGACTCCGCAAGGACTCCGGGCCAGGTCATTCCGTTTTCGTGGCATTTTCTTTTCCCTCATTTAGTCAAGAGAAGGTATGTTACTGAACAAGGTCGAGGAGATAGGACATAAGACCTGGGGGTGTCCATCTGGCGGAGTCTGTGTCCTTTCCCCCCCTGTCACTGCTAGCACTGAGCAAGGTTGAAAACTGAGCCAGGAAGACCTGATAATGAATGGTCCACACCCACTTTTCTTGTGCCGCACGGTTACACATTTATGTGGGTGCTCTGGGTTCGGTTCCGGGCTAGGTCATGATCATCGTCTGTGTCCGCTTTTCCTTTTTAAAAAAAAAAGAAATTTGCTCATTTTATCTGCACAGAAATGCTTGGCCTAGGCAAGGGTAAAGAAGATGAGTGAGAAGACCTGGTGGTGAACGGTTCAAGCCCCAATCTCTTGATCAAGAAGCATTCCATTTATGTGGGAGCTCCCGCTTCAATTCCGGCCCCGTTATTGTCCCTTCCATCAGATTTTTTTATTTCATACTTTAGTGTGGAAGTGCTACGAGCAAGGTGGAGGGACAGGGATAGAAGCCCTGGTGGTGAATGGCTCATCCCTCCTTTCCTTTGTGACTCTTCATCATGCGTTACGTAGGTTCTCGGTTCGATTCCGAGCCAGGTCATGTCAATGCTTGTAACACTTCTTTTTGCTCCTTTTATTGACCAAAATGCTAGGACTAAACAGGGTTGAGAACAGAGGGAGGAAGACCTGGTGGTGAATGGTTCCCACCCACTTTCCTTGGGCACCGTGGCTTACGAGTTATGTGGGAGTCCCCGGTTCGACTCCGGGCTGGGTCATGGGCCTTGTAGTAGTCATTTCTTTTGCTCGTTTCATCCACAGGAATCCCACCACCTAACCAGGTTAAGAACAGAAGTAATAAGACCTGGTAGTGAATGGTTCACACCCACCTTCATTGGAAGCTTGTATCTGGGAGTCCCGGTTCGATTCCGGGTCAGGTCATATGTCGTCTCTTATCTCTTTTCTTTTTCATTACAGAAAAACTAGCGCCTCGCCAGGCCGAGAGGGTGAGTAGAAAGGCCTGGTGGTGCATGATTCACACCCCCTCCTTTGCACAATACGCGGGTACCGTGGGAGCTCCCGGTTCGATTCCGGGCTGGGTCATCATTCCCATTTTCATCATTTGCTCATTTTATTTGTGCTGCAATTGCCGGAACTAACCAAGGTTCAAAACACAGGTAGCAAGACCTGGTGGTGAATGGTTCACACCCACTTTCCTTGGGGGCACACGGTTTCGCATTTATGTGGGAACTCTCGGTTCGATTCCGGGCCAGGTCTAGTCTCCCTAAGTCAGACAAATATATATATATATATATATTTAGGCCAGGTCATTATCCTGGGTATTGCGCTTCTTTTTTTGCTCAGATTGTTCGAATTTTGTCAAAGAAATGCCAGCACCAAGCACACCTAGCGAAGTTAAGAACAGAGATAGAAAGACCTGGTGGCGAATGGTTCACACCCACGTTCCTTTACGAGTGAATCTGAGCACGATTTCGCATTCATGTGGGACTCCCCGGTTCGACTCCGGGCAGGTCATAGACCCTGCATTCATTTGGAAACTTTTTTCCTTCGTTCATCCGCACTCATATTCTCATACCAAGCAAGGTTGTGAAGAGAGGTAGGAAGACCCGGTGGACACCCCCACTCCTCTTGTCCGAGAGAAGTTGAACACGATTTCGCATTTATGTGGGAGTCCCTAGTTCGATTCTGGGCCAGGTCATACCCTCTCATCTGCTTTTTGCTTGAACTTTATTTGCAGAAATACTAGCACCCAGGCAGGTTAAGAACCCATGCAGAAAGACCTGGTGGTGAATGGTTCACACCCACAACTCTTACTCCGTACAGCAAAACTACTGTGGGAGTTCTCGGTTCGATTCCGGGTCAGGTCATATTCGAGTCTCTCTGATCCTTTTTACTCCCGTTATTCACCAAAATGCTGGGACTCAGACTGGTTGAAAATGGAGGTAGGAAGACCTGGTGGTGAACAGTTCACACCCACTTTCATTGGAAGCTTGCTCTCGATTTATCTGGGAGTCCCCGGTTCAACTCCGAGCCAGGTCATGCACTGCATGTGTCTTGTCATAGCCTTTTTGGTTTTTATTCACGAAATTGCTAGACATAAACAAGGTTAAGAACAGGAGTTGTAAGACCTGGTGGTGAATGGTTCACACCCATTACCTCTACGACAACGACAATATTAAAAGTCGTGTGGGAGTTCTTGGTTCGACTCCGGGCTGGGTCATGATCATCGACCTTCAGCCCCTTCTTTTTGCCCATTTTATCATAGAAATACTGCACTACACCAGGTTGACAACCAAGGTAGAAAGACTTGGCGGTGAAAGGTTCACACCCACTCCTCTTAGTGACTCCCGAGTGAAAAACATTACTGTGGATCTCCCCGGTTCGATTCCGGGTCACATCATAGTCATTATCGGTGTTTTCTTTGGTTTCATCCACAGGAATGCCACCACATAGCTAGGTTGAGAACAGAAGTGATAAGACCTAGTAGTGAATGATTCACACCCTTGATGAATGGTGATGTTCACCGTCGATATTTGTGGGGCTCCCGGTTCAATTCCGGGCCAGGTCATAACGCCGCTGTAAAGTAACTCTTTTTGCTTATTTTATACGCAGGAACGGCAGAACTTAGCAAGGTACGAGAACAGAGAGAGAAAGGCCTGGTGGTGAATGGTTCCCTCCCACTTCCCTTGGTGTCGATCCAATGCGGGAGTCCCCGGTTCGAATCCGGCTAGGTTATTGCTGAGTTGTCGACGTTTCTTTTCCTTATCTAGTTGACAGAATTGTCGGAAAAAGCAAGGTTTACAATTAGAGTAGGAAGACCTGGTGGTGAATGGTTCACACCCACTTTCCTTGAAGCTGTGTCTTGATGCCACTTGTGCGTGAGTTCCCGGTTCGAATCCGGGCTGGGTTATTCGGTCTTGTTTTGTGTTCTTTTTGCTCCTTTTATTCACCAAAATACTAGCTATACAAGAGGTTGAAAAGAGAGGTAATAAGACCTGGTGGTCAACGGTCCACACCCACTTTCCTTTGATTTTCAGGATATTGGTTACGTGCGAAGTCCCGGTTCGATTCCGGGCCAGGTAATAAGTCCTCTTTGTAGTATCTCTTTTTTTTTTTGCTGGTTTGATCCACAGAAATGCTTGCACCTATTTGGCACCTATTCAGGTTAATAACAGAGGCAAGAAGACCTGGTGGTGAATGGTTCACACCCCTACCTTCTGTCACTCCGGAAAAAGGCAAATTTTGGGGTCCCTGAAGATGTATCTCAAACTCTTAGTATCGGTAACAGTATAAGTAGGGCTAAAATTGTACCAGAAATGTAGCAAATCTGGGGCACTGAAAGGGTTACTGAAACGGGAAATTTCGGGATTGGTATTTGGCCACCCAAAATGTTCCGTATCAGGTGCAATTTCGACTCAACAGAAACTGCTCCTGAAACTTTGAGTTTCACGAGCAGTTTATTGTCCACCAAAGACCATAGTTTCAGTCACAGTTTCGGATGTTGCCGAAACTATTGTTTTCAGTGCGGCGGGCCGGCCGGTTTCAGGAGTCCGAAAAACAATAGTTTCGGTAACAGCCGAAACTGTGACCGATACTATTGTCCTCAGTGAACAATAAACTGCTCCCTGAAACTCAAAGTTTCAGGAGCAGTTTATGGAGAACGGAAATGGCGCTCGAAACGGTAAGTTTCAGATCACCAGATACTGATTCCAAAACCAATCATTTCAGAAACCACTTCAGGCGGCCAGAAACCCTGCCTTTCAGGTACAGTTTTCGTGCTACTAATACTGTTACTGATACTAAGAGTTTAAGATACATCTTCGGGGACGCCAAAATTTGCCTTTTTCCGGAGTGTGTGTCGGCCAACCAATCCACGTGTGCGGGAGTTCCCGGTTTGATTCCGGGTGGGGTCATTCCTCTGTCTCTGTTATCCTTTTTGTTTCGTTTGCACTGAATATGCCAGGACTAAACGAAGGTAATAAGCGAGTGGGAAGACCTGGTGGTGAATGCCTCACACCCACTTTCCTTGGGGGGGTTTCACATTTATGTGAGTTCTCGGTTCGATTCCAGGCCAGATCATGTGCCAATCCTAATAACACTTCTTTTTGCCCAGTTTATGGTGGAAACACAGCACTAAACAAGGCTGATGAGAGAAGTAGGGTAGGAAGACCTGGTGGTGAACCGCTCACACCTACTTTCCTTGTGTTGCTTGCGATAATATGTGTTGCGTGGGACTTCTCGGTTCGATTCCGGGCTAGGTCATTCACTGTGTCTTACGAAGTATTTTTGCTCATTTTATTCGCAAAAATTCGAGGACTAAGCAAGGTTGAAACAGATGCAGGGAGACCTGGTGGTGAATGGTTCACACCCACTTTCATTGGAAGCTTGCTCTCGATTTATCTCGGAGTTTCCGGTTCGACTCCGGGCCAGGTCATCTTTTACCTGACACTTCTTTTTCCTCCTCTTATTCACCAAAATGCGAGAATTAGACTAGGTTGAGAACACATGCAGGCAGACCTGGTGGTGAGTGGTTCACACCTTCGCTCTTTGTAACGTCATCAGACCTCGAGTTGCGTGGGAGTTCTCGGTTCGATTCCGGGCCAGGTAATGGCTTTTAATCCAGCATCTTTTTGCTCCTTTTAGTCACAAAAATGCTAGCACCCAGTCAGGTTAAGAACATAGGTAATAAGATCTGGTGGTAAATGGTTCACACCCACTCCTGTCGACTGTTGACTTACAAAGCGAGTGCTGTGGGAGTTCTCGGTTCGATTCCGGACCAAGTACTAGTCATAGACAAGAATGTGCACCGTTTTTTTCTTTCTTACTTCATTAGTGTAGAGACGCTAGGACTAAATGAGGTCAAGAAGAGAGGTAGGAAGACCTGGTGGTGAACGGTTCACACCCACTCCTCTTGCGGGGTTACGACTATCAGTTTATGTGGGAGTTCTCGGTTCGATTCCGGGCCAGGTCATTATCGCCGTCATTGTAGTTTCTTTTGCTCAATTTATTTGCGGGGAAATGGTAGAAGCACTTCAAGTAAGCAAGGTTACAAAACAGAGGTATGAAGACCCGGTGGTGAATGGCTCACACCCACTCATCTTGGTGCCCAAGTGGAAATGTTACTGTGGGAATCTCCGGTTTGAATCCGGGCCAGGTCATGGAGTCCTTCATTGGCATGGTATTTTTGGTTTTTTTATTCATGAAACTGCTAGCACCTGGTGAGGTTGAGAAGATGAGTAGGAAGACCTGGTGTTGAATGGTTCACACCCACTCCCCTTGGTGTCGATCCATGATATATAGTTGTCCGGGAGTCCCCGGTTCGAATCCGGGCCAGGTCTTTCTCGGGGTCTTTAGAAACTCTTTTTTCCTGTTTTATCCACAGAAATGCTCGCACCTATTCAGGTTAATAACAGAGGCAAGAAGACCTGGTGGTGAATAGACCACACCCGCTCGCTGTGAACGACTGCTTCATGAATCATGCGGGATTCCTCGGTTCGATTCCGGGCCAGGTCATGCTCCATCGCATGTCCCCCTTTTCCTCCCATTTTATCGTAAAAATACAGCATTTAGCAAGGCTGAAAAGAGAGGTAGAAATACCTGGTGGTGAATGGTTCACACCCACCTTCCTTGCGCATTTCTCGGTATGTGTCCTGTGGGAGTTCCTGGTTCGATTCCGGGCCAGGTCGTTTATAATTTCGACTTCGTCTTTTTCCATTCTTGTGGTTCAATTTGTCGTGAATAGGACTAAGCAAGCTTGAAAGATGGAGTAGAAAGACCTAGTGGTAAATGGCTCACACCCACAATTATTGGGTCCTTGCAAAGCAAGTACAGTGGGAGTTCCAATAGCTTTTTTGGTTATTGTCTTATCCGCAGAACTACTCGCACTACACAACCGGATACGAACATCTGGCGGTCAGTGGTTCACACCTGTCAGGTTGTACCTGCACATTCGGTGTTCAACTCCAGGCTGGGTCGTAAGCCTTTTGCGCATTTTCCTCAATGCTAGTACTGCACAAGCTGAAAGCCAGTATAAAAAAAGACCTGGTGGTGAATGGTTCGCACCCACTTTTCGTCAAAACAGAACCGCAGTCATCACTTGGTGGGAGTTCTCGGTTCGAATCCGGGCCAGGTCACTGTTTCTTCGTTGTCGGGGCCTTTTTGGTTTTGTTCATGAAATTGCTAGGGCTATTCTAGGTTGTAAACAGAGGTTAGAAGACCTGGTGGTGAATGGTTCACACCCACTTTCCTTGTGGTCTCTCTAAGTTGCATTGGCATTATTGCGTGGGACTTCTCGGTTCGAATCCGGCCTAGGTCATTCTTCCTCTTCGGACGTGTTCTGTGCCATTTTTATTAGCACAAAAACGAAGACTAGGACTAGGAGAGGCAGAAAACAGATGCAGGAAGACCTGGCGGTGAATGGTTCACACCCACTTTCCTTGGTGCCGGTCCTCGTTGTCATGTTGTGCGGGAGTTCCCGGTTCGATTCCGGGCCAGGTCATAAGGCCGCTACATATAAAGAAACCTTTTTTCTCGTATTTGCAGGAACATCAGCACCTAGTCTAGGTTAAGACCGGAGGTAATAAGACCTGGTGGTGAACGGTTCACATCCTCGTACTCTGCGATAGAGCCAGACAAATGTATTGGGGACTTCCCGGTTCGAATCCGGGCCAGATCGTGTTCTCTGATCGCTCTGAGTTCTCTTTTTGCGAATCTTATCGACAAAAATGCGGGGACTAAACAAGGCTAATAACAGAGCCGGGAAGTCCTGGTGGTGAATAGATCACACACGCTCGCTGTGAAAGACTGCTTCATGAATCATGCGGGATTCCTTGGTTCGATTTTGGGCCAGGTCATTACACTTCAAGCACAACTTTTTGCCCATTTCAGCGTAGAAACACAGCACCTAGCAAGGTTGAGAACCATTGTTTATAAGACCTGGTGGTGCATGGTTCGCCCACTTTCCTTATACGAGAGAATTTGAGCCTCGCGTTTATGTGGGAGTTCTCGGTTCGACTCCGGGCCAGGTCATTGTTCTTTCGAGCTCTTGTTTTTTCAATTTGTACCCCCCCAAAAAAATACAGCACTGAAAAAAGGTTGAGAGGAGAGGTGCAAAGACCTGGTGGTGAATGGCTCACACCCCGCTCTCTTCGCGCAGTACTCTAATGAGTGTCTGTGGGAGTTCCCGGTTCGATTCCGGGCCAGGTCATCGTACTTCTTTTTGCCCATTATATTGTAGAAAACCAGGACTAAACAAGCTTGAAAACACAGGTAATAAGACCTGGTGGTGAATGGTTCACACCCACTCCTCTTGCGGAGCTGCGACTATAAGTTTATGCGGGAGTTCTTGGTTCGATTCCGGGCCAGGTCATGCTTACTTCTTTGAGTCTTTTTGCGTGCACCAAAATTTCCAGAACTACACAAGGCCGACGAGGTGGGGTAGGAAGACCTGGCTTACACCCACTTTCCTTCTCCTATTTGGATGTGATCTATGTGGGATCGGTTCGACTCTGAGCTAGGTCATTGCTTTCTCTTTGCTAACCTTTTTGGCTTGTTTCATTTGCACTGAAGATGCTGGAACTAAACACGGTTAATAAGTGAGTAGGAAGACCTGACGGTGAATGGTTCACCTTCTACTTCAGCATCAAAGTTGTGTGGGAATTCCCGGTTCGATTCCGGGCTGGGTCATGGTATATGGTATATGGTGCATCTTCCTTTTTCTTTTTCTTCCGGTCCTCATCCTCAGGTACGTTGAATATTCCGGTTCGACTCTGGGCCAGGTCATAACTCCTCACAGTCTGCAGATTCTGTTTTTCCTCAATTGATTTGTGCCGCCATCTCAGCAGAGGTTGGTAAAATGGCTAAAAAGACCTGGTAGTGACTGGCTCACACCCACTGTAATATGTGTTGCGTGGGAGTTCTTGGTTCGATTCCGGGCTGGGTCATTGGCTCTTCTTTCAGCTCATTTTCCCCTGTTTTATTCATATAAATGTTAGCACTAAACGAGGTTATAAACCAGAAGTGATGAGACCTGAGACCTGGCGGTGAACGGTTCACACCCACACTCTTTGTTGATTTTATCCCCAGGTGTGTGAGAGCTCCCGGTTCGATTGCGGGCTAGGTCATAAGGCCGCTGTAAGAAAAACTCTGCTCTTTTTGCTTATTTTATTCGCAGGAACATCAGCACTTAGCAAGGTACAAGAACAGAGAGAGAAAGGCCTGGTGGTGAACGGTTCACACCCATACCATCTGTGACGACCTATCAATGCACTTGCGTGGCAGTTTTCAGTTCGATTCCGGGTCCGGTCATTATCTCCTCATTACAGAATCCTTTTGCTCATTTATTTGTGCAGAAATGCTAGCACTCTTGAAGCAGGGTTGTACGCAGAGCTAGACAGACCTGGCGGTGAATGATTCACACCCATACTCTCTGCGGCACGTCGGGAGTATTTGCATCGGAGTTCCCAGTTCGATTCCCAACCAGGCCATTGACTGACGATGTGTTCTTTTTGCTGAGGTTGTTCGAATTTTATCAAAGAAATGCTAGCACTAGGCCAGGCTGAGACCAGAGGTAGTAAGACCTGGCGAATGGTTCACGCCCACTCCACATGCTCGGATAGTGCTAGTGAGCTTCTGCATTGGTGGGTCTCCGGTTCAATTCCGGGCCAGATCATGTTCTCTGAATGCTTTCAGTTCTCTTTTTGCTCCTTTCATTCTAGGACTAACCAAGGTTGAGAAGTGAGGTAGGAAGACCAAGTGGTGAATGGTTCACACCCCCTCCTCTTTACACAAAACTAGGCAGGTACTGTGGGAGGTCCCGGTTCGATTCCCGGCCAGGTCATGCACCGTGTCTAGTGTTTTTTCCCTCCTTTATGGCCATGAATTTTGGCGCTAAATGAGGTTGAAAATGAAGCCAGAAAGACCTGGTAGTGAATGGATCACACCCACTTTCCTTACATATACGGGACAATTTGAACACGTTCCATTTCTGCGGGAGTTCCCGGTTCGATTCCGGGCCAGGCCATGCACTGTGTTTGGTGGTTTTTCCCTCTTTTATTCACAGAATGCCGTTGTAAACAGAGGTAGAAAGGCCTGGTGGTGAATGGTTCACATCCGCTTACTCTAGGGTGGAGTCCGACAAATGTATGTGGGAGTTCTCGGTTCGATTCCGGGTCAGGTCATTGACCGATGATGTGTTCTTTTTGCTCACGTTGTTCGAATTTTTCTTACAGAAAGGCTAGCACTAATCCAGGCTGAAAACATAGGGAATAAGACCTGGTGGTGAATGGTTCACATCCCCTTTCTCTGCGGTGGATTCAGACAAATGTACGTGGGAGCTCCCGGTTCGATTCCGGGCCAGGTCATATGTCGTCTCTTACGTCTTTTCTTTTTTCATTACAGAAATGCTAGCACCTAGCCAGGCCGAGAGAGTGAGTAGAAAGACCTGGTGGTGAATGGTCCACACCCACTTTCCTTGTGGCGCACTGTTTCGCATTTATGTGGGAGTCCCCGGTTCGATTCCGGGCCAGGTAATGGCTTTTAATCCAGCATCTTTTTGCTCCTTTTAGTCACAAAAATGCTAGCACCCAGTCAGGTTAAGAACAGAGGTAGGAAGACCTGGTGGTGAATGGCTCACACCCACAATTCTTGCTGTGTTCACTGTGCATTGTGTGCGGGCCAGGTCATTCTCTTCTACTAGCCAACATCTTTTTGCTCATTGTATTTGTGCGGAAATGCTAGCACTAAGCACAGTGGAAGAACAAGGGGAATAACACCTGGTGGTGAATGGTTCACACCCCTACCCTCTGCGTTGCGTCAAACGGGATTACAATGTTACGTGGGAGTTCTCGGTTCGACTCCGAGCCAGGTCATGATCATGCACTGTGTTTTGTTATGAGCCTTTTTCCCAGTTTTATTCACGAAATTGCTAGGACTAGTCTAGGTTGAGAACAGAAGTTATAAGACCTGATGGTGAATGGTTCCCACCCACTTTCCTTGGGCACCGTGGCTTACGAGTTATGTAGGAGTCCCCGGTTCGATTCCGGGCTAGGTCATTGTCGAATTGCTCCCAGTTTTTTTTTCTCTTGTTCTGGTTCAATTTGTATCCAGACAAAATACAGCACTAAAAAAAGGTTGAGAACAGAGAGAGAAAGACCTGGTGGTGAATGGTTCACACCCATACTCTGTGACGCTGTCGGCCAACCAATCCACTTGTGCGGGAGTTCTCGGTTCGATTCCGGGCCAGATTATGACTGTGGTATGACGGGGTTTTTTTGTTGTCTTTCAAACACAGAATTTTTTCCTGACACTACAAGGTTGAACAAGAGATGTAAAGACCTGGTGGTGAATGGTTCACACCCACAGCTCTTGGAAGGAGACAGCCGAATTATGTGGGAGTTCTCGGTTCGATTCCGGGCCAGGTCATTGTCCCTTCCATCAGAATTTTTGATTTCTTACCTTTTCTTACTTCAATGTGGAAGTGCTAGCACCAAGCTAGGTCAATAAGGGAGAGAATATAATCTGGTGGTGAATGGCTCACACCCACTTTCCTTGGCGCAACAATTCAAAAATTTACTGTGGGAATCCCCGGTCTTGGTTATTGTTTTCTTTGGTGTTTCTTTGCTCATTTCATCCACAGAAATGTGTCGCCTAACCAAGGGCAAAGAAGATGAGTAGAAAGACCTCGTGGTGAATGGTTCACACCCACTCCTGTTGACTGTTGACTTGCAAAGCGAGTGCTGTGGGAGTTCTCGGTTCGATTCCGGACCAAGTACTATTAGTCATAGACAAGAATGTGCACCGTTTTTTTTCATTCTTACTTTATTAGTGTAGAGACGCTAGGAATAAATGAGGTCAAGGTAGGAAGACCTGGTGGTGAATGGTTCACGCCCATACTCTGTGACGCTGTCGGCCAACCAATCCACTTGTGCGGGAGTTCTCGGTTCGATTCCGGGCCAAGTCAGGCCAATGCTTGTAACACTTCTTTTTGCTCGTTTTATTTACCGAATGCGAGGATTAGACTAGGTTGAAAACAGAGGTTAGAAGACCTGGTGGTGAATGGTGAATGGTTCACACCCACTTTCTTTGGTGTCGGTGAGTCGTTGTCACGTTGTGCGGGAGTTCTCGGCAGCCACTCGGCTCGATTCCGGGCTGGGTCATGTCTCGTCTTGCGAAGTGTTTTTGCTCGGTTTATTCACAAAAAATGCTACGATTAAGTAATGTTGACAACACGGGTAAGAAGACCTGGCGGTGAATGGTTCACATCCCCATACTCTGCGGTGGAGTCGAAAAGATGTATGCGGAACATCTCGGTTCGATTCCGGGCCAGGTCACACGTCTCATCTGCTTTTTGGTCGAATTATAGGGACAGAAATGCTAGCAGGGAGCTAGGCTGAGAGGGGAGTATAAATACCCGGTGGTGCATGGTTCACACCCACTCCTCTTGATGCCCAAGAAAACATTACTGTGTTGGAACTCGCCGGTTCGACTCCGGGCCAGGTTGTTTGCTGTTCCCTTGGCTTCTTTTATCTTCGGTGGCTTGTTCACAGAAGTGGTAAGTAGCACTGAGCAAGGTTGAGAAGAGAGGTAGGAAGACCTGATGGTGAATAGATCACACCCGCTCGCTGTGAAAGACTGCTTCATGAATCATGCGGGACTCCCCGGTTCGATTCCGGGTCAGGTCATGCTTTCGTCCCCTCCTTTTTTCTGTTCTTCTTCCTCAGGTCGCCCGCTATCGCTTTTGCATTTTTTCTTTAGCTGCTATGTACCAATAATCAATAATCAACGAACCTCCGCCCATTCCCTCAATTTACCCGACTTGTGTTCCTGAATCCTAAATCGTTCGTTCCTCTATCAATGATCCCCCAATCACAATTTAATAACCCCCGTGGCCTCGGTATTTTTTCAACTCCCTATCGAAGCGCTCTCGGGCGTCCAACCAATTGCGTCCAACAAGAAACGGGAGCAAACGGGAGCAAAGAAGCATAACGCCGTCGCTCCCCATTGGGCCACGCGAGGAGGCGATAATGAAAGCCGGCGCCGGGCGGGATTCTGATGTGTGATGGGGATTCCTCCGGATTCCTGTTCATCTCTTTCTAAATTCTCCCACCATTCGACTTATTTTCTCCGAATGTGACTATCATACTGGCAGCTGGGATTCGAGAAGACGTCGGAGCTCAACAGGAGCGGCCCGAGACACACACACACGGCAGGCAGGCACACGCAGGTGTTGTTTCTCCGCTGAAGCCTGAAGCCTGATGCACCCGACAAAGACAAGACAAAGACAGAGTTGATACAAACGCAGACGCGTATAGCGAGATGGATGGATTATGATAGGTGGCAGCCCGCCTGTTGCGTGCCCCTTGATAGGGACGCGTCGGTGTCGGTATCGGCGTTCTAATCTAGGCGAGGCGGCCGATTCGGCGAAACGAAGACGGAAGAAGAAGATTACACGACGATTACGCATTACGACGATTACGCATTACGCACGCAAGCGAAAAGCGCAAGATCTAATGCCCGATGAAGATGGATAGCCAGATTCGATTCGAAGTCGGAGTTGCTTTGCTTTGCTTGGACAGGACCGGACAAGCAAGACAAGACAGGACAGGGCGGATACAGGCAGATACGGACAGAGTATATCACCTCACCCGGACGCGTCTCTGCCTCGAGTTTCTCTGCCTTGAGTCCGTTACACCAAAGTCGAGTCCGAGTCCAAGTCCTCGTCTTTCTTCAGGAGGAAGACACGCACGGCCGTAGGATACTAGGATTATAGACAAGAAGCCCCGCACGATGGCCCGCCCCGCCCCGCTCTCGTTCGTCCCCCTCCCGCCCAACCCCCCGTTCGCCAACAGCGGCAACGCCTCCTCGCCCAACATCTCCGCCCCTTCCGCCCCCTCCCCCAACGCCGCCCAGAACCCGTTCGCGGCGGGCGACTCGGAGCCGCCGTCGCCCACCTCGGCGTCGGCGCCGCACACCCCGCGCTCGCTGTCGTTCCTCACCCCCGCCAACAACTTCGCGACCAACTTCACCAACGCTTCGTCGGGTGCAGGGGGAGGCTCGGCGCCGGGCACGCCTGGCGCGGGCGTTACCGCGACAGGGAACCCATTCTCCCCGCCCGCCTCCGTGCGCTCGTTCTCCGCCTCCTCCGGTCCCAACACCGGGGGCGGGATGGACACGCCGGTGCACTTCCCCTCGACGCCGCACGCGCACTTTTCCTCCCTCCCGCCTACCCCACATGTGCCCCATGGGCATGGGCATGGGAATACGCATACGGCTAACAGTAGTTTCAGCGGCGGCGTCGGCGGCGTTGGCGTCGGTGTCGGAGTAGGAGGAGCAAGCAACGGGGGAGGTTATCCGTTCCCAAGCCCAGGAAGCACCCGCGCCTCGAGCCTCGTCGACGTCCCGCGCGCGTTTTCGACGTATTCTATCGGCGGCGCTGCCTCGTCCCGGCCGAGTACGGGGACGTCTTTGCGTCCGACTTCCACCTCTACCTCCGCCTTGCATGGCGACACCACCAACTCCACCGGCGCCCATGGAAACGCCAACTCAAACAACGGAGGAGCGAATGGGAACGCAAAGCCCACACACAAACGCGAAGCGTTCGCCTCCCCGCCCGCACGCCCGCTCACCATCTACGCCGCGCCCCTGCCGTCGTCTGCGAGGCTGAGAAGGGAGCGCCCGAAGAGCACCGCTCTGCTTGTCCCTAGTGGTGGAGGCGGCGGAGGGGGGAGCGCGGGGAGTAGTTTGACGGATGTCGGTGTCGGGGAGGGTGCGTGTCTCTTTTCTCTCCCTCACTACCCCTTCCTTCCCTTTTTTACCCCGTTTCTATCCTTCCTTCCTTTCTCCTCACTACCCCTTCCTTTTCTTCCTTTCCCCACTCTCTCTCGTTTCTTCTTTTCGTCTGCTATCGTATGAAAGAAAGCACGAGCTGACATTCGCTTCAGGTACGACACCGGACAAGAAAAAGGCCACAAGCGCGCGCCCCACGCTCTCCTCCGCGCTGCACAAGCCGTGGGTCGGGCAGCGCGACCCGCTGTCGAGGGTGGCGTATTGGGTGACGTATGTGATGGTTTTGTTGGGTGAGTGTTTTTTCGTGCGGGGTTTTTTGCTTTCCTGGTTTTGAGGGACGCCGTTTTTGGACACGCGCGTTTCTGTGTCCAGCCGTGCGCTGTGACGGCGAGGAACGGCGGAAAGAGTGGAGCGCGCCACGTTGATGCGGTGTGCCTGCATGTCGACTTTGGCCTCCTGCTCTCCGAGTTTGGCCCTCGTTGGTGCGCGTCCGCTGGGAGTCGGACGTGCCCTCCTCAGCGCGCATTGCCATCGTTGGGCCCGACGATGCTGGCATTGTCCTCGTCGGTGTCGTCGTTGGTTTTGGCTTACGCATCTCGTCCTTGTGCTTGTGCTTGGACTTGTGCTCGTCGCTCGTCGCCGAGACTGACCGCGTGCTTTGTCGCTCTTCTTGCGTGCGGTTGACGGCGGCGCGCTCCCCTGTTGTGCTCAATCGCGCTGCTTGCGTCTGGTCGAAGGCGGCGCTCGTCCCTCCTCCCATCCCCTCCTCTCCCCCCACCTCTTCTCCCTCTCCCCCTCCTTCCCTCGTCCTCTCGTTTGGCTTGAACGCGCTCGCTAACGCTCGCTCTCTAGGCATCGCCGCCGGCGCGGGGCGCATCTACGTCGGGTGGACGGGGGTGTTGTTGCTGCAGGTGGGTTTCCGTCTTTACAATTCTTTTGTGGAGCGCGCGCGTCCTGCTTTTGTGGAAAATAGAGAGCAAGCGTCGTGGACGGCGAGCAAGCGTCGTGTCGTTTCGTGCCGCGCAACGCCACGTCATCGTCTTGCGATGTGAGGCGGGCAGCACCGTCCTTCGTCCTTCGTCCCTCGCACATCTCCCCATAACTTGCTCCTCGAACCTTCCTCCCGTCGTTCTTGTCCCCATCCCCACCCTCCCCTCCTCTTCCCTCTTCCCTCCCCATCCTCCCCTCCCCCCCTCTTCCCTCTTCCTCCCTCCCGCCTCCTTCCCCCTCCCTCCCCTCCTGTTCCTCCACTTTCACTCTTCCCCTTCCCTCCCCTTCCCCTTCCTTCACCCTCTTCATCCTCCTCCTCCTATTCTACTCCTGCCCTCCCCCTTCCCCCCTTCCCTCTCCCTCCCCCCCTTACCTCTTCTCCCCCCATCCCCTTCCCCTGTTCTTCCCATGCTGACACCTATCCTTCGCGCAGGACAACCTCTGCCCCGTCCTCCTCGAAGACTTCTCCTCCACCAGCACCGCGGCTCTCTTCGGCAGCGGCGTCGCGGGCGAGGGGGGTACCTTTTTTAGGGAGGTGGATGCGAGTGGGTTTGGGTGAGTTTTTCTTTCTTTCTGATTTTGCTTCCGCACCTTCTGGTTTCGATTCTTTTGGGCGCGGGAGGCGCGGACGAAGGCACCGGGGAGCGGGGGCGGAGGCGGGGGGAGGTGCGGACGAGGTTGGAGATGGAGGCGGATGTGGTAGCTGCGGGGAGGGGGGGGTGTTACGCGGTTGGTGGAGTGCGAGACAGTGCCGCGCAGACACGAGTGCGAGACGCGCCGCCACTTCGGTGTCGAGCGCGTCCCGACCGTGTCTGCGGCCATTGTGGCAGCAGTGCGCGGTGCGTCGAGGGGAGGAGTCTCCGACTTTGGTGCTTGTGCGAGTCGGGTGCGAAGTGGGGGGCGTCTCGGGACGTGTTGGGCGCTGCCTCGGTGTCGAGACGCGTCTGCTGCCATGTGGTGGTGTACGAGCAGAAGAGGCGCACCAGACGTCTGTTGGCGGCGGCGGCGACTGGAGTCTCTCGAGACACCTTTGCTGCGCGCAAGAGACCCCGCGATCTCGGTCCTTGATACGAGTGCGGCGGGCGCTGGGCGTGCTTCACGTCTCTTCTTTTCCTCTTCCCCCTCTCCCCTTTCTCTTCCCTCATATCCTCATCCTCGCATACTTACCTCTATCCCCCTCCCCTATTAGGAACGGCGAATTCGAAATGACGACCGCCTCGGACGCCAACTCGTTCGTGCAGAACGGGCAGCTCTACCTCGTGCCCACGCTCACGAGCGAGGTGATCCCGGAGGGGAGTATCCTTGGTGCGTTTTTTCACCCTTCTTCGTGCTTTTCGATTCCTTTCTGTGCGACATTGTGCGCGTGATTCGCTTCGCACTCTTGCATTCATTATGCGGACGAGAATGTCTCGCACTCGCTTCGTGCGCTGTCCGCGCTCCGACTTCGGGGCGGAGCCGCTGGCTCCCTTTTCTTGCACCCCATTGCATTCATTGCGGACGCACGAGGCACTGACCTCCTTCCCTTCCTCCCCCTCCCTCCTCCCCTCTCCCCGTACTGATGATCTTTTTTTTCTCCCAGACGGCGCAGTCTACAACCTCACGGGCTGCACGTACAACATCACGCACTCGTCGGGGTACACCACGAGCGGGCACGGCGCGGCGGGGATCAACACGACGGAGGGGACGCAGGGGGGTGGGGGGATTGGTGAGTTTTTCTTCTCTCCTCCTTCTCTTAAGCGGGCGCATCGGCTCGGTGCTGCACCGTACGCGCGCAGTCGGGCGATACCGCGTTTATACGCGATTCGTGCGATGTCGCTGCCGGGTGGGGCGGTCGAGGCGTCCGCGTGCTCGTCTTCTTCCTCCCGCTCATCCGGCATTTACCATCTTAACGCCTCGCTACCCCTCTCTCCCTTCTCGTCTCACATCTACCGCTCGCTAACCCTCCCCCCTTCCAGCCCCCGACGCCCCACTCGACCTCCCCGCCTACCTCGCCGCCTGCTCCGCCGTTTCCAACGCGACGGAGGGCAAGATCCTCCCGCCCGTGATGAGCGCACGGATTAGTACAAGGCGGAGTGCGAGTGTGAAGTGAGTTTCCTGCTTTTATTTGGCTTCGGTGGATGGGGCCGCTCGCTAACGATTGCCCACAGATTCGGCCGCGTCGAAGTCGTCGCGAAGCTGCCCACGGGCGACTGGCTGTGGCCCGCGATCTGGATGTTGCCCGTGGATAATGTGTACGGCGGGTGGCCGTTGAGTGGTGAGTAGGGTTCTCTCTACGTATGCCCTTCTACCTCGTCGTGGCTTCGGCTCCCTTCCCTGGGCGACATCGCTCTCTCCTCTTCGTCTGCCCGCACCGACCAGACGCTGACCCTTTCCTCTAGGTGAGATCGACATCATGGAAGCGCGCGGCAACGGGCCCAACTACCCCAAGCAAGGCGTCAACTACGTGCGCTCCTCGCTCAACTGGGGTCCCGCGACGTTCCTCAACGCCGTCGCCAAGACGTACGGGTGGTGGACGGACCGGCGCGGGCGGTACGACGCGGGGTTCCATACGTATGCGCTCGAGTGGAGCGAGGACTTTATGTGCGTCTCCCTTCCTTCCCTTCCTCTCCTTCCTCCCTTTCCTCTCCTTTCCTTCCCCGTCATCCTTGCTCCATCCTTACCCCCCATCCTTGACGTGAAACACGATCGCTAACGCGCCCCGCAGCCGGATGTACGTCGACTCGCGGCTGAAGCACATGTACGAGCTCAAGCTCAGCAAGTCGTTCTGGGACCGCGGCGACTTCCCCCCCGTCGTGCAGAACGGGACCGAGAGCGTCGTGCTGCAGAATCCGTGGGTGAACGGGACCAAGGCCGCGCCGTTTGATCAATGTGCGTACTCTCCCCTGCTTCCCTTTCCCTTTCCCCTTTCCCCTTACCATCGCTCCTCTAATTTGTGTACGACGGATGCTAACGTGCGGTACAGCGTTCTACCTGATTATGAACGTCGCTGTGGGCGGGACGAATGGGTGGTTCCCTGATGGGCCGGAGAAGCCGTGGCTGGATGGGTCGGCTAGTGAGTCTTTTCTCCTTCCCTCTCACACTGGGTGGTCCTGATGCGTTATGCCAGCGGCTCCGCTCGACTTTTTGCGCGCGCAGGACCAGTGGTACTCGACCTGGCCACAGGATATCTCAAAGCGCGCGATGGTCATGTACGCTTCCTTCTCTTTTTTGCATTCAACTCGACAGCTGACGAGCGGTGCAGCGATTCCGTGAAGATGTGGGAGAAGTGCTGAAAGTCAAAAATCTCTTCCCTTCCGTTCCATGGCACACCTCTGGACCACGATCATGCACACTATCTCTCGCAAAAACAAAGCGCACATATAATTCCGGCTGTTTCTTGGACTTTTCCGCACGCTATCCTATCCTACCCTACGCACTATCCATATCGTACTATCTTCCTACGCACGCTTTCTTGGTCTTCTTTGTGTTGGTTTGGGCACTTGGCTTTCCCACTTTCCGTCTTCTTCTTTCCGCTCCGCGTTTCCCCCTCCCCTCCCCCTTCTCCTTTCCCCTCCCGCGTTTTATTGTGTGCCCCGCGTTCCCTCGCTCCTCACCTATCGTACATTCCTCTTTACTTTTTCTCTGCGACGCACACACGATTTCCTTCCGGTTTATTTTGGCTACGTACATATGGAGGCGGATGGACAACAGAACTGGGCGCGGGATGGGCTGGATGCACGCATATACATAGACGATGGCTGGCAGGGTACATACATCACGTACGATGAATAACTTGACGAACGAACGAGCTGTACGAGCTGACGTGAATATACATAGACGATAGAATTGATTGTGCCTTCGGTGGTATCCAACGAGCGGGTGATGTGGTGTATGATATGTTTGGTCTTGGACAGTTCGAGTCGACGGAGGATAGGCACAAGTTGTACAGCAGGACAGGCAGGATGCATGGTGAGGTGTAAGTTGTAAGGTGTAAGTCCGGGGCTAAAGGCGGAGCGGGGAAGGAGTATAATGGGCCAGGCCCAGGGGCTTGTCCAACTCGGATGTCGGATGGACCTGTGCGGTGAAGGGTGAATGGAATGATTTCAGACCATGGAGCAAGCAGACACTGGCAGCGGAGATAAGATGCGCAGGGTCGACGGGTATACAGTGACGGAGATGATTAACACATTGACGATTCCGGAGATTCGGTTTCGGGGATGGGCTTGCAGATGAGATACGTTGACGCTGTCAGCGCAAACCAGTGGCATCCGCCGGTTTCAGACGCAAGGATGGGTGGGTTGATGAACGAGACGCAAGGTACATGCAAACGGAAATATAAGCGATGCGTAGCTGACTTCACTTGCGCCCAGGGAGATGCGGAAACCTGGGTAATGAGACTTTAACAGAGATATGGGCTCATGGGGAAAGGTGTAGTCGGCCTCAGGGGCTTGCAATTTACGTTAGCCAAAGAGAATAATTGTGAACTGTGATAGTTTTGGACTAATATTTTCTCCAAAGAAGTGGATAACTCGCGGAAAAATGCCTGGATACGTTGAATGCGTGGGATGCGTTGAATTCATGAGCTCAGGTTGTATCTTCCGAACGGCGAGGATTAGTCCTTAGACAAGTCTTCTCAACAAGAAGACCGCCAATCTTGAACGGTACCGGGCCGCTAAAGAGGTCCAGGCTATAGCGGAATGTTGAAGGAATCGCTGATGAAGCCAGATGAAGCCGCTGGATAGTCAGATGCATGGTTGTGGTGGTTGTGGTGAGGGAGAGACCCGGGTCCGGTAAACTCCGACTTTTCTTGCGCCACATTTGCTGATGGCACGTGCGTTTTCGTCCTTGCCTCTCGCCTCCAAGTTTGTCTCGCCTCAAGTTCTTCAGATCTGTGCTCCGACTTCTTGCATCCACCGAGGAGGGGGTGAGCGAACTTACCATTAAATTTGAGGTGCGGCTTAACCAGATAGATCGCAGCAACTGCCAAAAAACCCAGGGTCCCAGGCTTCGGCCTATTCTCGACAAAGACGCGACCATCCAAGTAGGTGAGGTCTGCATATGTATATCGACGTGCGCATACCTAACGATCTGTTTTGCACCAGCCCGAGTCGCGGTAACAAATTGCCACCTGCCGAATCGACGCTTCGATGCTGCAGGGCCTCCAACTAGACCGTTCTCGGATCACAGAACTGGAGACCCAGATCCTGGAGCTTGAACAGACCATTTCTGCGTTACGGGAAGAGAAAGCTTCGGTTCAGGAACGGCTCGACTCCTACAAGTACCCAGTCCTGACGTTGCCGAACGAAGTTGTCTCGGAAATCTTCATCCATTTCGTGCCGACCTTCCCCTGCTGTTCCACGTTCGGAGGAATTTGCTCGCCGATCCATTTAACACAAATCTGTAGAATGTGGCGGGAAATCGCTGTTTCCACTCCCCATCTTTGGAGAGCAATGCTATGTTGGGGCAACAACGCTCTAATCGATGTGTGGCTTCGCAGATCTGGTTGCTGCCCACTATCTCTCCAATTCGGGAAGAGTGTCACTACGTCGGACTGCTCTCAAGCTTTCTCGGCATTTCTCACTCATCGTGTACGGTGGGAGCATGTAAACTTTGATCTGGTTCCATCCTATCTATCCGCAATGGACGACGGCCCGACACCGCTGCTCCGCCACCTACGTTTATCCCTTGACGAACTACCAAACTCCTTGAACTTCCCCATCTCTGCTATTGCCACATTCAGCGATGCGCCTATGCTCCGCACCGTCGCTCTTAACTATTTTGCTGCTGCAAACATCATTCTACCATGGGCCCAATTGACGTCGCTAACCCTGGAAGAGATATTCCCGCGCGAGTGGGTCCCAATTTTACGGCAAACATCGAATCTCGTGGAATGTCGACTGAACGTCGCCTTTGACGCTGACGCTGAACGACCTTGGGCCGACGTCCAGGTTCCATCCCTGGAATCATTGACCTTGACCATTCAGGACAGCGAGTTGGACGGGTTTATCGGGTCCTTCGTTGTCCCTGCGCTTCGCGTTCTCGACGTGTCGGAATCACTTCTTCGACCCAACCCCATTGAAACCCTCACATCGTTTATATCAACATCCAGCTGCACGCTGCAGCACCTTTGTATTGCTGGCGAGAGATCGGTCCCCATGGACTCGTATCGCCGGGCATTCACGTCGATTCCACATTTTTCTTTTCAGCACGATGACAAGGAAGAATCAGAGAACTAGCACATCTCCAACCGCTGCACCGTGCGGTCTCACGTATGTTCCACGCCTGCTTGTCTGCATCCTTGCTGACACTTGCCTCATACTTCTCTCAGTAGCCAGACTTTATCCTGTATAACGAGTGCCACAGAACTCGCCACCTTGTACTCTGCGACTGAATATATATATTGCCAACCAACGTCCGGAACTCTAATTCATCTCAGGGCATGCTTATTCGTATCCCCACGCCTCCAAGTCGATACGCGCTGAGACAACCTTCTGAACGGACGGTTTCCGATACGCATCAAGAAAAGACGGGTGGCACGAGCACCAATACTTGGGAGTTGTGTAACCCAACTTGAGCGTCGCTCGCAGCCGCAGAAAAATGGTCCGCGCCGAGACTTTTCGCGGCTTGTGCAGTTATGTCCTGCGTGCATGAGAATATAGTTTAAATAAAGTATCTTAGAGCAGAAAATACATTGTAAAGGGGGGAGGAACGCTACAAAGCTACTCAGGATCGATTCCTGAAACACATCCCAGACCTCAGAAACAAAAGATAAAAAATAGCTTGAACTGAGCGAAAACACCAGACCCGAGATATTCCGGGCTTTGACGGTCCACTCCGAAAACCCATCACTAGCACGTGCATTTTTGCCTCTTGACTCTTGCCTCCTCCTGCTTCGACGATCCTTTGCCGGCGAGGAAGAGGTGAACAAATCTTCCACTCGATCTGGAGCAGCATTAATGATCTGGTCATCTCGCCTCCAGCTCCCAACACTCGCAGCAGCAGACCCTGACGAAATCGGAAATCTCCCAGTGAGCGGACGAATTCGGGATTCTGTTTACTATTAGACGACTGAAACTCGTATCGCACAAGCCCCAGACCGGGAAATAGGATAAGACTCGCCAAACCGACCATTCGATGCTCCCTAGCCTCGAAGCAGATCGTGCTCGTGTCGCAGAACTGGAGGTCCAAATTCTGGAACTCGAGCGATCTCTTTCCGCATTGCGGACTGCGCAAGCACTGGTGCAGGACCGGCTCAATTCCTACACATATGCAGTCTTGACGCTGCCGAGCGAACTTGTCTCGGAGATCTTCATCAACTTCCTGCCGACCTACCCCTCCCCTCCACCGCTTTACGGGTCTTGCTCTCCATGCCTTGTGACACAAATCTGTCAAAGATGGAGGCAAATCGCCCTTGCCACCCCCGCTCTTTGGAGAACAATCTCAATTTCGGGTCACGACGCTCGGGAGCTTGCACCCATCCATATTTGGCTCCGCCGATCCAAGCATTGCCCGCTGTTGATCAAAGTCAAGGCGGCTCACTCTGCGCCTCACGTTTCTGAAGCCCTGACAGCTTTTTTCGCTCACCGTAGCCGCTGGGAGCAAGTGGATTTTGAAGCTTTTCCATCCCATCTATCGACCATTGAAGGCCCGCTGCCTCTGCCTCTGCTCCGGTGCCTACATTTGTCCCTTTACGAAACACCAGCTTCCACCATCGCGACATTTAGCGATGCGCCTATGCTCCGCACTGCGTTTCTCAATTATGCCGCTGCTGCCAAGATCGCACTGCCATGGGCTCAACTGACCTCGCTCACGTTAAGCTGGGTAATTCCGGAGGAGTGGGTTCCAGTTCTGCAGCAGACGGTGAACCTCGTCCATTGCAGTCTGGAAGTTACCCGCGGAGGAACGGGCGACCCACCTGCGGATATTAAACTTGTGTGTCTGAAATCATTGGCTTTGAAAGCCCGGAAAGCAGTTGACGGGTGCCTTGAAACGTTTATCTTCCCTGCTCTCCACCACCTCGAAGTCCCGGAATCATTTCTCGGAGCCAATCCCATCGAAACCCTGTCTTCGTTCATATCAAAATCCGGTTGCAAGCTACACGAAATACGAATCATAGGTGCGACAGAGGTCCTCATCGACTCTTACCGCCAGGCATTTCCCTCGATTCCGAATGTTTCCTTTCAACTTGGGGGCAGTCGCCAGTCAGTGGAGGTTCAAGGAAGTTTGCATTCCGCATAGCCGTACTTATTTCACGGCTTGACGTGGGCGAGCGCTTGTTTCTTTGTCTTTTCGCTCGCACGTTTACTTACATTCTCTAATTCTATAACTCGAGTAGAATTGAGCGTGCCGTGTACTATGCGGAACTGTGCACACCAAAGTTCAAGGGTATGTGTGAGGCCAACCATCTAGCCACTGCATTTCGCGGTTTGTAACTTACGACGTCGATGTCGAGTACTTGAATAGTGATGTAGTAGAGTTGACGTTCTTGAATGTTTCATGGGAACGAGAGATGTAAATAAAACAAGCGTATTGTCAAATTCTTTGTCGGGCAGCTGGCTACAACGGCTGGCCAGCGATCCAGCGATTCAGCATCTGCAGCGACTCCTTTGGTTTATCGTATGGTACCTGCAGATATTTTCAGAGGTCAGATATCACAGGCGAGCTCGTGTGCATACCATATGGCCAGCAGCATCCACGGTCGCAAACGTGAAACCCCTCGCATTTCGGGCCTTCCCAGCCCTTTCGCCATCGACCGTCCACTCCCTGAGCGGCTGCGAATTGAACTCCTCGTGACCGCTCCATTCGAGCGCCAGCGTCCAGGCTTCGTTGCCGACCCAGTTGCACACCCAGTCGTAGGTCCCAGCGTAGATGAGGACACGGATGCCGCGCTCGAGGAGCGCGCTCACATAGTCTTTTGCACCTTTCATCATGTCGAGTGTCATCTCGAAGTCGCGCCCGACCGAGTCCGAGCACGACTCGTACTTGGAGACTTCGACGCCGAGCAGGGCCTGCACGTCTTTTCGGTTCAGATATTTGGTGATCTCGCTAAGAGGAGTGAGCAGAGCGCAGGGCCTCAAGGAAGGAAGAATCATACTCGACCTCGTCGTAACATAAGCCGGAGTCACCGCCGCCACATTTTTTGGTGAGATCGTAGTTGTTGAGGCCTATGGGTGGATTATTTAATGCATATACTCACGACAGAATCAAACGCACCCGTAGCGAAGTAGGGACTCATTATAGACGCGGCGCAGAACGTCGAAGCGGCAGCGCAATTGATGAGGTCAAACTGGTCCTGGCATGATTCCTTGACCCATTTCGTGCACCTGGGGAGCTGAAAACTGAGGCTCAGTGGTACTGTTTATGACTGGGATACTCAGCAACCTGCCTTGGCTTTCATTTCGACGCAAGTCCTGTTACGATGAGCTCAAGATCGTGTCGCGTCGACAAGCACTCACCGGATGTCTTGAACGGGAGCGACCGAGGCAGGGGTGCACTGCATTTCGTACCTGGACGGGGGAAATTGAGCCACATGTTTCGCTGGTTGGTCAATCTTACCAGGCGGGCATCATGGTGGGGACATCGGTCATCCCATTTCCTGCGAGGAGAGCCAAGTTTGCATACGCACAGGCTAGTTGACGAGTAACATACCAATCAAAACGGAAGTAAGGTTGATAGGTGGGATACCGGCCTTTATGAGACGTAGATTTTGGTCGTACACTGCCGCCGCGAAAACTGGGAGATATCTGCCCTGGAAAACGCCAGAGATTCGGTTCCGTTCGAAATCTTTGAAGAAAAGCAAGACATACAGCATACGATTCGCCCGACATGTGGAAACCGCGTCCTTGGAAATTGGTGAAATGCGCAAAGAATATTGCAACAAAAGCAGCAATATCCTGTGCGGCCTCCTCGGTCGTGCTCTGCAGGGGATCAGAGGGTCCAATCTTGGCTGGGACCACTGGGGACGCACCACATACTCGCCATACTCCGCATAAGAGAATCCGACGCCGATAGGCTGACAACACGTCAGATTTTTGCCGCGTGTCTTTCGCGTCAAATACCTGATCCACGAAAAATAAGTTTGCATTCGAATTCCACGATTCCGCATTATGTATCGTCCCGTTTTCAGCGTTGACTACTCTGCACGGGCCCAGTTCCATGAGCAAGCCTACCGCAGACGAGCATCCCGGGCCTATCCGACGTTAGATAAGACATGCAGGAGCGCCGTTGAGCCAGCACAAACCCCCGTTGGTCCAAAAGACCACATCATCAGTGTCCGGGTTACTTCTACTCTCAAAAAAGTAGAAGAACAAGTGTCGGGCCTGGATGTCGATGTAACCAGTGTATGCGCTAGCTTTCAAAGTCAGATCTGTATCAACGACACCAGTGGAGCACATACTTTGCGCCTTTGTCGCAGAAGTTGCTTTTCTTGATGCGCACTCCATAATTTGGGAACTCGGGGTGTGAAAGCGTTGTGAACGAGGTCTCGGAGAGAACGTCCAGTGTCCCAACGGGGGCAAACTTCACTGTGGAGTCGCTGGAATCGGCAACATTGAGGACAGTCTGAATGGCACCAGTGGGCTGGTTCGCAAAGAGGGAGGCTAGTACGAGGATAACCGCAATCCGGAAAGCCATGATGTGAGTCTTAGATGTTCACCGTGACTGCTGCTGTTCAGAGGAAGTGGCGTCAGTGGCAGTGTATGTCGCTTTGCCGTTGTTTCCAATGATCCCAATTTGATCCTTGCCTCAAGCGTTCACGCGCCGCTTCTTGAACGCCTGGTCTTTGCCTGCTCCGCCCCTATCCCTCCAAGTCCTACCGCTGGCTGCGACGGCGCTCCGTGCCCTGGATAAAACGTGGAGAAGTAATTGGATTGCGTATCAGCAGGGCCTTCAAGGTGAGGACTGAGACTGGCAGACTGCGGTAGCGTCATTGAGTGAGCAACTGAAGCTGAAATCGTGGACCTCGCTCACTCCGAACGTCAAGTAGCCAAAGGGTGCTCTTCATAGTGTCACAATATGCTCACTGAGCTTGCAGCAGAACGCGCTTGCATCAAGGAGCTCGAAACCCGGATCCTGGAACTCGAGCGCTCTCTTTCTGCGTTGCGGGCTGAAAAAGCGTCAGCACAGGAACGGCTCGACTCCTACAAGTATCCAGTCTCGACCCTACCGAACGAGCTTGTTTCGGAAATATTCATTCATTTCCTGCCGGCCTTCCCCTCCCCTCCGCCGTTCGGAGGACCTTTCTCGCCGACTCTCCTGACACAAATATGCCAGAAATGGAGGCGTATCGCCCTGAGCACACCCAGTCTTTGGAAAGCAATAGGATTCTCGGGGTACGACGCTCGGGCGCTTGCACCCATCCGTATCTGGCTCAGCAGATCCAGCTGTGCCCCGCTCTCCATCACAGTTTGGGAGCGTCCTTCTGGCCCTGACATATCCGAAGCCCTAACAGCGCTTCTTGCTCACCGCACCCACTGGGAGCAAGCAGCTTTTCACATGCGTCCATCCCATCTATCGACCATTGGAAGCCCGATGCCTCTGCTGCGGCGCCTACATCTATCCCTCAATATCCCGTCTTCCTCCATCGTCACATTCAGCGACACGCCTATGCTCCGTACAGTGGTCCTCAACTTTTGTGCTGCTCGCAGCATCATAATGCCATGGGATCAGCTAACCTCGCTGACCGTGACCCAAATACTCCCTCGCGAGTGGGAACCGATTTTGCAACAAACAAAGAATCTCGTCCATTGCAAGCTAGACGTTGCCGAGATTACCGGTGAACCCCCTGTTGCCGACACCAGGCTTCCGTGCTTGAGATCGTTGACCATCACAGATGTCGAGGGGTTGAATGGGTGTCTCGAGTCATTCATTGTGTCTGCTCTTCGCCGTCTCGAAGTCCCAGAACAATTTCTCGGTTCTAATCCGACTAGAACCCTCGCATCATTCATTTCGAAATCTCGCTGCCAGCTGCGCGAAGTGCGTATCACAGGGGAGATATCGGTCCCCATGGAGTCGTACCGCCAGGAATTTGGGTCCATTCCAACCTTTTCTTTCGAGTGGGAGGACAATGAAGAAGCTTCCGCGTCGGGGGAGATCTAAAGCCAATCAAACTCCTGGTATGCTCGAGGTACGTTCCCCCCTCCGTCCACCGTATCTCTGCTCACTTTTTCACTGGTAGTTCATTTCTTGTTGTTCGTAACGAGTAATCTTCTGTCGTCGCCTTGAAATACGATACCTTGGGATCCACCACTCGGGATTTTGCAGTCACACGTCAGGAAACTATGTGTTGAGCCTAGTCTTTGAATATGAGTACATCCCATAGCGATCTTGCAATATTTGAGTGGACACGAAATTTTATCCAGGGTGTTTTCTTTTCTTCGCGCGAACGAGCGTTGACGGCGGCCGTATTTTTCGGGGCGGATTTCTGCTCTGACGAGGATGGACGTCTATTGTGAACGCATCTCAGGCTCGGGCACAAGTGCTCATCTCTTCTTCTGATTCTGTTCCTATTCTACATCTTGCACATCCCCGGAGCTTGATTTATTCATTCTTCATGATCATTCCTATTTCTAACCGGCTGAGATTTCGCGGACAAACACGCGTAGCTGCACTGCAACAGCGTTGCGTGCATTCTAAAAGCCAGTTGTTAAATCATAGATGGTGATATTTGGGACACAGTGCGACTAACCGAGTCAGAACATACATAGTATACTGTCCATGATGACTATTCATATTCGAAGTCCTCCATGGTCCGCCGTTCCGGGTCACCATCTGCCCACTCCGACAGCCTGCGGTTGAACGTGACGTCAATCGCGGGGAATTTCCCGCAGTAGGAGGACCTGGATACCAATCGTTCGCCCGTGATATGCAGCTCGTCCAGCTTGCACTGTGATATCTGGATAAACGATGCCAACGCCGCAAGCGGATTCGATCCGAGGAATCTCTCCGAGAGCTGGAGTCTGCGGAGTGCAGGGACGATGAAGCTGTGGAGATAATACGGAGCGGCTTCGTCGCCCTCGATCGTATGCTGCCCGAAGATGAGAGTCTCCAGATGTGGAAGGTGAATATCGGGCTCGAGGAACTCTCGTTCGTCGTTGACAATCAACTCGCAGTACACGAGATTGGGAGCTTGTTGCAGAATTGCCGTACAGGCCGCCGGCGGTCTCGCGATTAATATGAGCGACGTCAGCTGGGACCATGGCAAGAGGTCGAAAGGATAGGGGAAATCCCATAGTGTAGCCTCGCGCAGGAACGGGAGCTCGGGAAGTGCACCAAGAACAGGGTGAGAGCTTTTGACACAGTTCCAACTGGCGAAGCATGGGCAACGAACTGTGAGCTGGGAGATCGGACAATGTAAGTTGCAGTTTGACGTGCTCCCAGCGAGTGCAATGAGCAGCAATGACGTCCAGCAGTTGTCCTTCGATGTCCATCTCTTGATGCGCTTCGATGGATAGCGGGTAACAGCCAGACCGACTGAGCCACGCCTGCACCGCTGGCGCCTGTTCCTCGTCGTGCATGAATGATATCTTCACTGCCCTCCAGAGGGCCGGGGTAGCCAAGGCTATTTGCCTCCATTTTCGGCAGATCTGTAGCAGGCTATTTGGCGAGAGGCACCCCGTGAGCGGTGGGCAGGCCGGGTAGATTGGGAGGAAGTGTAGGAAGATCTCGGACACGAGTTCGTTCGGCAAAGTCAGGACTGGGTATTTGTAGGAGTCGAGGCGTGCGCGTATAGTGTCCTGCTCGTATCGAAATCCACGAATGGCACGCTTTAGTTTCCGTATCTCGGCCTCGATATTCGCAATGCGAGCACGATCTGCGGCACAGACGGCGTCCATCGCTAGATCAGCGTTTGTGGTGATCCAGGCCTGCCCAAAAATAAAAGAGTAAAGTAAGGGCTAGATATTCGCTCGCTGTCTGAGCGACTTACGGTCCAATGAAGGCGGGAAGAAAGGTGGAATCAGTGGCAGTGCTGCGTGAGTTGTCGTTGTTTTGATTTGCAGACTTGCCTCAAACGTCCACCAGCGGCGCGTACAGGTACAGGTGCTCTTTTGGGCGCCGATTCTTCATCTACTTTAGCCCTTGCCTCTCCCAGTCTTGGTGTCTTGGACTACTTACTACCCGTAGCCGGTGAGCAATTATTGTGTAAAGCTGAAGTCGTGCACCTCACCTGGCATGCAGCCCTCATACTCACAGCATGCTCAGTGAGCTTGCAGCCGCCCGTGTCCGCATCAAAGAGTTGGACTCCCAAATTCTGGAACTCGAGCGCGCTCTTTTCGCATTGCGGGCTGAGAAAGCATTGCAACAGGCGCAGCTCGATTCCTACAAATACCCAGTCTTGACGTTGCCGAGCGAACTTGTCTCGGAGATTCTCATTCATTTTCTGCCGACCTACCCCTCCCGCCCACCGCTCAGAGGACATCTCTCTCCCACCCTTCTGACACAAATCTGCAGCAAATGGCGCCAAATTGCACTTGCCACCCCCACTCTTTGGAGAGCGATGGAACTTTCAGGGACATTGGATAATGTCCGGGACCTTCCACAAATCCAAGTGTGGTTCAGCAGATCCGGCTGTTGCCCACTTTCCATCGAAATCCAGACGACTTACCCTAGGCCGGACTTGTCTCAAGTCATATCTGCACTTCTCACTTACCGTGCACGCTGGGAGCATGTGGACATCGAGGTGTCTTCTATGCCTGAAACCGACGGCGGCCAGATGCCTCTCCTCCGGCACCTATGTCTATCCCTGGTCGACTCACCGACTTCATCTATCGTCGCATTCAGCGACGCGCCTATGCTCCGCACAGCGGTCCTCAATTACCGTGCTGCCCAGAACATCATGTTACCGTGGGCCCAGTTGACCTCATTAACATTGAACCAAATGTTCCCGTGCGAGTGGGAACCAATTTTGCAGCAGACAACGAACCTTGTCTATTGCACGCTCGACGTTCCATGGGATGCTGAAGGAGAACCTGGGCCCGACTTGGACATACGGCTTCCATACTTGGAATCTTTTACCTTGACGGTTGATCACGATATGGATGGATGTCTCGATTCCTTCATCCTCCCTGCGCTTCGCCGTCTCGAAGTCCCGGAACGGTTTCTTGATGCCAGTCCGATTAGAACCCTCGCATCATTCATTTCAAAATCACGCTGCCAACTGCAGGAAGCGAAAATCACCGGGGAAATATCCGTCCCCAGGGAGTCGTACCGCCAGGAATTTCGGTCGATTCCGAACTTTTATTTCGACTGCGAGGACCAGGAAGAAGATTCCGGGGCGGAGGAGATCCAAAGCGAAGCCAACTCCTGATAGACTCGAAGTGCGTCCCCATTCCATTCACCTTTCCTCAACCTCTTTTTCCAGTAAATATTTTCCTGCTGTTTATAACGACTATACACGATTTTCTGTTCTCACTGTGATTTGCAAACGAAAACGACCACAAAAATCTGTCCGACAGAGTGCTCAGGTTGCAGTGGATAACAGAAGTATCATTGAGCAGACGTAAATGTACACAACGAATCAAACCCCTCCGCAGATATACGGTTCAAGCTTGAACACCGATATCTACTGCCCAAACCGCGGCTTCACCTCAAGCTCCAAGAACTCCTCGACCGTGCTGAATTTCGCACCAAGGGCCACAAGATCAGGGTTGGGAACGGGGGTATCGGCGTACAACCCGCCGAATTCTACGTGCGCCTTCCACTACGCATTCACATATTAGATGGACATCTTCGTTAGAACTGAAAGAAACGCACCATCTCATCGACGAAGACCATGCCCGTCGGCGGAAGAGTCGTGAAAGAGACGTCCGCGCCGAGGACTGCGATATCAATTGTCAGTACAAGTAAAAGACGAAACGGATTGCATTGGGAGCACCTTTGGCGGCCTTGGCCGCGAGCTCGCCGACCGGGAGAGTGGCCGTTACCAAGGGGAACACCTTTCCGTTGATTCCCTTTGAAGGATCGGTGTAGTTCTTGAGCAGCGCGAGCGCCGCAGCGGGCACGTCGCGCGACACCCACACGAACGCCTCGCGATCGTTCGGTTGGTAGATCGGTATCCCCATGTTGAGGCCGGCCTCGGTTTTCTTGAGCCAGGGTTGTCTGTAGAAAGGCGGTAAATCAGAGTGCGACGAGGATCATGAGTGGGGTTAGCGTACGTCCAGAAATTCTCGAGGAACGCGGAGAGAAGGAGAGACGCATGCGGGAGACCGGAGGATTTGAGGTACTCCTGAACCACTGCTTTGCCTGTGGATCGTCTGAGATTATGTTCAACTGATGGCATCGCTATAGTCAACCCACCTTCGTATTGCACGGCGTTTGCGTACTTTCCCCCTGAAAGTTTCGAAAGGCTGGGCAGAGAACTGTTGGCACGTTAGTACGGGCAATGCGGCACGTTGGGGGAACGGAATGCGTACGTGAAGACAAAGAACTTGACACCGACTTCCTTCGCGGCGTCGATGATATTCTTGCCCTGCACTACCTCGTTCTTCTCCTCCACGTTTGGAACAAAGAAAACGGGCTTCGTGAGCTAAAAGAAACGTTGTTTCAAATCTCAACCCGAGAAGGTTTAGAGTCGACGTACGGCAAAGACGGCCTCGCTACCCCGCAGTGCATTGACGAGGGAAGCTTTATCAATGGAATCGCCTTTAACGACTTCAACCCCGCGCGCTTTGAGCTTCTTCGATGCGTCGGATTCCGGATCGCGAGAAATTGCGCGGGGAACGAATGTCCCGTCTTTCAGCAGCGCATTCACGACTGCGGAACCTGGAAATAATTCAGCTCAAGCATATAGGGTATAATCGGGCGAAACAGACCTTGAAGACCCGTTGCGCCGAAGACAGAAACGATGCGTCGAGAGGCCATCATGGTGTTCAACTTAAGAATCGAAAAGGAGCTAGGTTGGATTTCGTGTTACAGAAAGAACCTGGAGGGAGAATTTGACATTCCGCAACCCTGTTGGCAATCTTTTATACCGTCCAACATGGTTGCTGTTGAACCCAAGTTTAACCGACAGAGACCCTTATTTGTCAGGTTAATCGCTAACCGCGGCGATGCGACTCAACTGACTCATCATCGAGGTAGGTAGGTAGGTAGGTATCATTACACGGCCGGTCCGAATCACGAACGCCGGTTCCAGGGATTTTCCCGGTGTACAAAGCAAGCGTAATTACACCATCGCCCCTGGACTTTTCCCTGCTGACATAGCCCTAGCTCGCAGACCCCACGGGTTTAATCCCATGCCCCACGGTAGAAACCACTCAACAGAAAAAAGCATATAAACACCTGGATTAAGCCTGTCAGTCTGAACGTCTACTTGGGCGATACACGGGTAGATCATAGAACACTTTAAGGACATCATGCACAAATTTACCAACCAGGGTTATTGTTGAACGTTCGTAGATCAAGGCTTTCAGCAGCTCGATCGAATTGAGCTCAACAATTTTACTCTGCATTTTTGGCACCGCTCTAAGGAATTTTTGCAGGAACACGTTGCGTAGATTGAGGACTTCAGGGCTGGCCTGGCATTCAAGTAACGCGTGTTCCGGACTTTCAACCTTGGCTACACAAAAGCGGCAGAGACGTTCATGGCGTAGTAACGATCAAAGTTCAATTCAAAAACCCCCGACCCGGCGACGAGACAGCCGAGGAATCGGATAGCGCGGTAGTCCCACACTGCCCTCGGGCGTGCAGAACGCATTTCTCTGGGTGGTGGAAACCACTCCCTCTGGAAGTAACATTCCAAACTCTACCAACCGGAAGGGCTAACCGATTGTTAGTTGCGACCGGCGAATGTACCACCAAAAAAAAAAAAAAAAAAAAAAAAGTTCAATTCAAAGGATGACTTGCCTTCACGTGATCGCATGCCGCTGCTTAGCTTAGGCTAATTCTCTGCTTCTCTCCTGCGTCAACAGCGAAACACCGGCGTTGCTTTTGAGCGGAGGAATGACCAGATTAGTGCGACTCGCTGCGAGTGCGAGTCGCTTATTTCTCGGCTAACGCCGCTTAGCGCGTTTAGCGTCACGAGCAGTGCGACTCGACAGCAAAAGTGCGAGTCGGGCGATCACTAGATCAAACCCGGCTCTGCACGGCACCACGCAGTGGGCCCCGCGGCGAGCGAAGCACCAGGCAGTGGGCCAAGCGGCGAGCGCTAGCACCACGCAGTGGGCCAAGCGGCGAGCGCTAGCACCACGCAGTGGGCCCAGCGGCGAGCGCGAGGCCCCGCGCCAGCGGTCGGGGTCTGGGGTGGAAACCCCAGCCGTCCGGGCCGGCGCCCGTAACGCGTTCAAAAATCTTTTAAAGCCTGATTTAAATAATTTAAGGCCGTCAGGCCAAAGGAGGGGGGTCTGGGGGAACACCGTTCCCCCCAGCAGTAAACTTACCTCTCCAACGGCATAATTACCCAAAATACGATGTATCGGCTATGCGATGCCGGAAATGATCGATTGATGGGGCCTGATGGCAAGCCCATCAAAGGTCACGAGTAGTGCGACTCGCTTAAATTAGCCGACTTCCACTCGCACTAATCTTGTATATACTCTTTTGAGCGCCTTCGGGCCAACCGTTTGACATGCGGCACAGCCCTCGAAAGCGTACTGAAAGCGTCTGTGCGCATCGATTGCCGGGTTTCGGCCGCTCTACAGCTTACAGCATTGCTGAGGTTTTCGGAACCGTTTGGGAACCGTACCGATTGCGAGTCATTCAACTGTCATTGCTACGGATCTGAGAACTTGCTTGCTGACCGGAATTTCAAAGAGCTTGCTTGGCGGGGTGCCTCCACCGGCCGAAATCTTCGGAAAGATATGTACCAACTCCTCTAATGAAACATCGTACACATCGTACCCGCTAGGAGGAGAGGAGGATGAGGTATGCCGGCCGTCCAGAGGTGACTTTCTACTCTTTTTCTACTCTTTATCAAATTACGACTGTCTGAAGCCTTTAAACTCCGCTCGGACATCTCCGTGGCCTGAGGGACCGACTTCCAGTTGACTCTGCGGGCAATGACTCAAGCGCTCCGCGCCGGGGCGCCCCGGCGCACTCTTGTGCTCTTTAAAATTAGCCAGGACTCTCACCACCATGTACAGCCTCTCAGGCTCGTTAATATTACGCCAAAGATGGCCATGGCCGCTCTACGCCACTGGTACCGATGTACTCAGATTCACTGCACAAGAAGCTGAGTGCTTGACGCCGGTATCGTGCCGTCGCTCAAACTAAGCCGTACTAACATGCGGCGCACAGAAATTCAGCCTCGGTTCGTTTTCTTCCAAATGACCTCGGACTCCGTCCTTGGGTCACGTCCTTCAAAGATTCTCAATTCTCTATAATAATGTCTTGAGTATCTTGTCCGCTCCATCACCGGGGCGCCAAATACCAACAGACCTCGATGACTATGATAGGATGAATCGCCAATCGGTGAACCAAATAGACATAGTCTCCGGAAACTCCGATGCGTTATCAGTGTTTTCTCCAAATTGGTCGACGTTCATCGGCTTTGCTCGACGAATCTGGGTTTGGCGGTGTCTTCGGCGAGTGGCATGACCACGAGCCCGAAGCCTACACATGGAGTCACGGCGATTCGTATCCAACGGACCCACACACCAACAGCATTCTTTCCGGGACCGCCCGTGTCCCGGTAAAGCGCCTACAGCACTGAGTGCTACGAATGGGCGCCAATTAGGCTCATCTCTGCCGCGGAGCACTCATGTTTCTCTATATAAAGGCGCCATGAGGGCACCGTCCCCTCTATCTTCTCTTTTCCATGCCATCCACTTTTTTAAACCTGTTCAAGGCCCAGGCGTCAGTGGAGACTTCCAGTGCACCTCCGCCCCTACAGGATGTTGTTCCAGAGACCATCGGCTTGCTTTCGACGCCAGAACTGGATGGTGTTCTTCAACAGTGCAGATCCCACGTTGCTCGCATTGCAAAACAATGCAGGGCAAGAAACTTACGCTATAGGTGCGCTTTTACGGTGTTGAATTGTGACCTTCCCCATCTATTCGAGTGCAGGGACCCAGATTTCGACGTTGAAAACGCGAAGGATAAATGCCTGAATGGATTGGACATCACGGACGTTTTCAATCCATCTGATGTACAGCGGGTCACCGAGCTATTTGAGAACCCGCAGTTTTTCGTCGACGGTCCTTATTCCAACGAGGCTATACAGGGCCAGAATTGCTCGAACTGCTGGTTCATATCTGCTCTTGCGGCCACATCGACCGTCAAAGGCCTCGTGGCAAAATATTGTGTTGCGGTTCGTGTACAATATTCAGATTCTTCGTCCAGACGCTCACCTGCCATGTATAGCGGGACGAGGAAATCGGGGTCTACGGCTTCGTTTTCTGGCGTGACATGCGATGGGTCAGTGTAGTCGTCGATGAGTCCGTCAATTACCCCAGCGATGGCATGCCTTATGACACTTCGATTTTCAGTCTCCTCTACACATCCATCCCGAAATATGAAGAACTCTCTCTGGCTGAGAAAGCACTGTTCCAGAACGAGAAGGACCGGTACAACACTTCCGCGCGAAAAGGCACCAAGGTGTTGTATTTCGGGAAGTCGGGAAGTGCGGGGGAAACTTGGGTACCGTTGGTCGAGAAGGCTTATGCAAAACTGCACGGTGATTATGGCTCCTTGTACGGCGGATATGTGGGTCATTTCTGTTTCGTTACGGGAAGTTGACTTCTGATTCTTGCCATAGACGAGCGAGGTTCGTCCCTTGTCATCCATTTGGCTTGGCCGACAAAGGTTAATGAATGTGAACAGGGTGTTGAAGATCTTACAGGGTGAGCAATGGCAATCGTCGAGTTGTTGAACAACGCACTCACGCTCAGCACCTTATCCACAGGGGAGTCTCAAGCTTCATTCAATGCAAAGTATAGTTGCTCTTCACCTCATCGATCAAATAGCTTACGGTTACATACCAGGATATCTTGTCCAAAGATGACTTTTGGAACAACGAACTAGTCCACGCAAATCAAGATCGGGTTTTCTCATGTGCTTTCCAGGGCCTCAGTCCAACCCGGAACGGCAATTTTAATGCGACCATTAACGGTCTATGGGGGAATCATGCCTACTCGGTGCTACGCACCGCGGAGTACACAGGCAAGTCGGGCACCAAAAAGCGATTCTTGGTACTGCGTAATCCGCACGGTCATGCTGAATGGAATGGACCTTGGTCGGATGGCTCGAAGGAGTGGACTCCCGAATGGATGGAGGCGTTGCCAATCCTGGGGCACGTCTTCGGTGATCCGGGCAAATTTATCATGGAATGTAAGCGGTTCTGTCCCCTCCGAATATTGATTGTAGGCTTATTTGAGTACGTAGACAAGGACTTTCTGTCGTGCTTTGAGCAGGTAGACCGAACCAGGTGCGATCTTCAGCCAGACCTCTACTCAAATAAGTCTTCATCTCCGATAGGTTGTTTGACTCCTCCTGGACTATGAGATATGAAGTGATTCGTGTCCCCTCACGCCCGTTCCCGGACTCCGGTTTTGGATATGGTGATCTTTGCTGTGGGGCATTGTGGATTGAAACTCTCGTGTGGTACTAATTTCGCCCAGTTTCCTTCTCCCTTTCAAAAACTGCCTTTACAATCCTCGTGCTCTCCCAGTTGGATGTACGTCCTTCAGTCACAGCTCTGCACAAATCCATGTTCATTCCAATCAGGTTCGGTATTTCAAAGGCGTTTCATCGCCTCAGTGCTATTGGTACTTCGACTTCATCCTGTTCAAGAGGGGGCAGAAAGAGCCTTTGGATACGTCGCCTCACTCACGTTGCTCCTCTCGAAGTGTTAGTCTCGAGTTCCCGGAGTTGGAAGCAGGCGAGTACATTGTTCATGTGCGTCCCTTCGTAGTCTTGGATCGCATGCGCCCTGAGCCTGGTTTTTCAAGTGCCGACTGGATAAAGTTCCACTCACCGACTTTGTGAGACAACCGCTTTTGTTCAACACTTTGGGCGTATATGAACTGACTTTGCCTAGACAAATTCGGATGATTGGAGCCAAAGCAAACTAGCTCGAGTGATCACTGAACGAGCGATCAGCGAGTCAGTGGCAACAAGTGCGTCTCAAACGTCCCGCACTTATACAAGGCAATGCTGATAATCACCGAGTAGATGTTGCAGCAGAGTCTGTACCCGCGCCATATTTATCGACCATTATTCTGACGCGTCTCATTAGGTTCCTCGAGAAAAACTTGCCTATACCGCTGGATATTCTTGCTGGTCAGGACCTTGCTGATCTCCAGCGAAAAGCGGAGGATCTTAAGACCCTGAGGAGAAAGGATAATGGAAAGCTCGTTTCCAAGAGCGACCCGATGAACCTGGAGGAACAGAACACCACCACCACAATCACTACCACAACTGTCGTTCGTGGGCCAACCAAAGTTACGACGGACACGAAGGAGATTGTCTTGTCTGGTCCACAACCCGTCACCACCCCTGTGCAAAACTACGACGATGCGACTCTCAAGGACTCGGTATCGGAGGAGGATTCTCGGTCCGACAACGGGTCCCCATTTTTTGGCTTAAAGGTATACATACCTAAGGATGTAATTGTGTCCATCAAGGGACAATTGCGACATGACATGAAAGCAAGTTTCGAAGGGTTGACGGTAGCAGATTGGAACTCTTTCTCCATTTAATAACAAGGCACTTATCATTCAGTCGAGAGAATATATTGGTCGGAAATATAGGCTGGCTGAACGACACCAGATGTTGACTGGAAACACGGGAATAAAATCCATTGAGGTACAACAGTCCAAAAGTCCAAAGTAGATTACTCGATCACACTCCCGGGACTGTGAAGTCCGGAAGGTCAGGCCAGTTGCCAATTTCGGCCGGGTCGCCTCCAATTCGCACCCACGACGAGTGAGATGGAGTTGGTCCATCCAGAATGAACAGTTGATGCCATCCCGGAGGAGAGACGAACGCGTTGGGAGGTGCAGTGATTGTACACGTGTTTTGAACACAACTGAAAGCTGGGAAGATCGTCCGGCTTCCCATGGCGTTTCCGTGCGTAGACGATGTCGCTGAAACACCAGTGAGATCTCCTTCTTTCATAATCGGCGACAGTGCTTACCCGCAATGAGGGAAACTTTCATCGTGGATGTTGTGCCCTGGTGGAGAGTCACCGTGACGGTGTGTTGGGTACCATAAGCCCAGTCGGTGCTTGTGATGTTGAACGATGGTTGAATGTGGCCTTGCACAAGATAAGGAGGAATATAAACCTGACCGGCGGTTAGATAAGCATGTTGACCGCCCACGGATGCGAACCTCGATTCGGTACTCCTCCGGATTGATATCATCCTCTGGGTCGGATCCCGATACTAGTACGCGACCATCAGGAAGGAGGATGGCCTTGAAACATGATTTTCAAATATTTCAGACAGCGGAACCTAAACGCACCTCCGAATGGTATAAACGAGCGACGATCGTGGTGTTGAGGATGGAGATGCGTTGATTAAATGGCATGGTGGGATCGTACAACAGGGCCCCGAGATTGGGGTCATTCGCCAGACCAAATCCTGCCACCCCTTGGACAGCTCCGTTCAGGATCAAGAACGTGCCATCGGGCAGTCCGACCATACAGGGCATTACCCGGGGGGACGGCTGCAAATCAAATATTCAGGGCGCAATATATCAAAGCGAGTCGATGTCAACTCACCATTCGCTCTAAGGCCCAAGTAGCGTTTTCAACTTCCGGTTGGATGGAGACGCAGTTGTCGAGTGCGATTCCGGGACCTGGAGTGCTACCGCCGCAAACTAGAACCTCCAATGGATCGGTGTATGGTGCATGTTGCGGGAACATCACTGCCGCCCCCTCCAGCGGATAAGTCCTTCCACCTAGAACTGGAAAAAGACGCCGCGAAAAAGATCGGAAATCGAGAATTGATAGAATGACCTACAACTGGTTACGGAAGCAGGAACATTCGGTAAAGTCTGGATTGTATCGAATGTGTGTGCGCTAATGATGCGCGCCTCGTTGTAGTACACTGTGAAAAAGCTCAAGTTCAGCTTTCAAATAGGAGACCGAATCAACGCACCGACGAAGAGGTTACCGCTTGGGAGAACAAAGACAAATGGATACAGATTGTTTGGATCGGTGCGGTTGAGCCAATCCAGGAAAATGACGGTATCTCCTCCTTCGGGAGTTGGAAGAATTTCCACGTTCGGTTCCGGCGAAGCATTGGCACCTGTTTCGCCTCCAATGACCATGACCGTGCCGTTTGGGAGCATTGCGGCCGCTGTCAGCATGGTTAGTAAATGATCATGGTGACTGAATGCGAGAACGCACTTGGGTACCAGCGTTGCCGCTGTAGGTGGAGCTCGTCAAAATTTTCTTGCCAATCGTTTGTTCCATTCACGCCAGCCGATCCGTCCGGGGTATACAGCCGAACTCCCTGGGTTGAATCGAGTGACCATCCTCCTACATTGAGCTGCCGAGCGCCTTTGTCGGGTAGCGTGATACTGCCAGAACAGAACACGTTTGATTTAACATTCATTGTTCGCCAGGCTGCCGAGAAGTCGTTTGTCAGACTAAGATCCAGCTCATATGCGCCCGTAGAGTTGTTGATCCTGGACTTTATTTTCGTATTCAATAGCCTTCACCAAGAACACAGATACGCACAGCGAGGGGTTTTTTTCTAGGAAAGTAACCTTGTTGTTGATACCCACGGTTGCAATCAAGGGGACGATGAGGCTACACAAATTTGAGGGTTGACAAGGAGATCGGACCCTTCACTCACCCTGGGACTATAAGCGAAACCGCGACTCAGATAGTAAACATAGAGGATTAACGTGCCCACATACCGAAAAACTGGATTGAACAATCAATAGACAGACTTTCATCAAATACCACAATGACATTCTTACCTCATATCGCCCAGTAATTTCTGGGGTGTGCCACACATGAGTTGGGCCAGTCCACACGTAATACTGAATCCTAGCTCCCCCGCCGCATAGGAAAATGGGATCGCCACTGCATGCTATATTGCACTCATCTTCTGGCTGAATTGCAACTTTGCTTGCGACAACGTCCGACACGTCGCCGCAAAAGCATTGAAAGCCTCGAGCAGAATCAGCAACAGAATTTACGCTCAAGGAAAGGACTCCATTTACCGAATTCCATTCCACCAGCAGTATATCCAAATGCTGCGCACTGACCAAGGCAAGTCGTGGCGGAATTATTTGTGGTCAAGTCAAGCTCCCATGGAAAGACTCTGCCACCGGTCACTTCCCTTTTATCGTCAACGGCACAGGTCAGTCCTCCCATATTAAAATAAACGGAGAGTCACCTACGCCAAACAGCCCTGGTATGACCACGATCCTGGAATGCTAGAGTTTTGAACAACCGGTACGGGAAGAATGGTGATGTTTTGCGTAGTCGAGTAGATGGATAACCGGTTCCCGGCGCCGCACTGGAAAGTAAATCTGAGCTCCGGAAACAGGATAAGAATGACACACATACTGCCTGGCTGCGTGTCAAGGGTTCAGTCTTAAGATCTTGGCATAGATAGTGAGCTTACGTTGCATTTCCTCCGCACGCCTGGTTGCAGTCGTCCTGGTCCGGCGCTTTTACCGCGCCGTCTATCAACTCGTTGCCGCAAACTAAAAGTAGACCACCGCCAGTCAGAGAAACACAGAAACGAACTATAGGTTTTCGTACAGCACTGAGTCTATCCACGTGTATCTAGTTAGGCTGAGCGGCAGGAATGGACATGATCCACCAACCGAAAATTCTCCTCCGGCGATTGTGAAGTTTTGCGCGTCGCAGAGAGCTACACACGCCTCCATTGTCATATTCGCAATGTCTGTCTCCGTGGTGAGGACCCGCCCATTAGCGTTGTCGCTAAATTCACTCAGGACGTGCGGCGTTGTAGATTCTGGGTTGTTACGTACACGAAGCATCCAACATATGCCCACGGAGTGGGGAGGTCGGTCGCGATGGCGGTCACACCGGTCGCCCCTCCTCCTCCTCCTCCTCCGCCACCACTGGGCGGTGGGGGTAGATCTGTGCCTGTGTAGTTGAATACCGTGAGTCGGTTTGGACCCCCGCAGCTTTGGGTAGAAATTAGTGATATGCTATGCACGATCCGCATCGACGTACAATTCTGAGATGTTCCCTGCGCATGGCATATTGCAGTCGGAAATAGGTTCAGGGGCACCTCCGTTCACGATGGCAGGCCCACAAACTGTCAGCGACGTTTATTTTAGACAACGTGTGGATTTAGAAAAGATAGAACTGACAGCACTGGTCGGCGAACTCGGCGCCTGCAGGCAGCTTGTTTTAGACGGATAACATAAAAAAACCCCGGGGAATGCTTACCCGACAAGGGCATACCGGCATTGAAGCATGCCGAAGTACAGGTTTCGAGCGAGACTTGACCTACAACATTGACTGCGTTCACAAGCGCACGTCCCTGGCCATCCACGTTATCGCTGAGGATGTGTTGGCAGCACATCAGGGTGTCCTCAGAATTAAAAATACCTGTAACACCCGAGGGATTCCCACTTTCCGATAAATGCAGGGATCGTGGGAGGCGGAGGAGGTTCGGCACCACTCCAGAACACCTGAGTGGTGCGTTCGCGATCCGAAACCCCAAGGGAAGGACATCACCCACGTTTAATCGATTCGAGCCGCCGCAAGACTCATCAGAGAGACCAGTACAAGGGAGGTTACATTCCGTTATCGAGACATTCTGGGCGGAGTTTTCGATAAAATTATCACAATCTAGATTACTTGCTGTTAGCCGTGAAAAGATTTGGTAAGCGCGGAACATACAGCATTCTTGCTTTGGGTCGACAGATAGGCCACGTCAGTGGGAAACGGACCGGTGAAAGATATGCTAACCATGAACTCGAGTCCAGCGAAAATAAACTGTTTCCCCTCACAAAAGCCGATGCAGTTCTGGAAACACATTTAGAAATGGGCTGAGAGACGGAAGATGTTCCCCGACCTCCACTGTCATATTGACTAGATCAGTAGTGCTGGCGCCCGTCAGCGTACGTGCAGCAGTGTTGTCCCTGTGCTCCGGAAGCATGTAGCCTCTCGAACTGCGGTAGAAAATGGACTGACGTGAAGCATCCTATGGAGGACCAGTTCCCAGGTAGCATTGTCGGGACGGATTGGCGACGCCGAGGACCGGAAAAAGCACGAGAAAGGGGCAGCAACTAGGTTGCAGAGTCAGTAGTTTTGTGTGGTGCAGATTCAGAACTGAGACGGACATGAGCTATAGCGAGAGCAAAAGCCCAGAAACGACCTCGAGAGAGAGTCATGAGGTAGCGCGTCCGAATCCTCGTTCCAGGGCTCCATATTTTATACACATTCAAAATAAGGTGATCTGATCGTGAAAACTGTCGTGGGATGTATTCTTGTCCATAGATGTTCTTGAAAAGCCAATTCGAGCGCGCAAGAGGACGGAACGGCCACCTATAGCCGCCAGTGTGAGTTAAGACAATGATTTGGCCCTGCCACACGGAAGAAGTGCGGTCTTAGTTGCATGACGGGACGATATTTGGGTACTGGCGCCGACGCTCAGGAGGAAATGAGGACATGGGCCGTTCTGGGCCGCAGAGCTGAGCGGAGGCATCGATGAGCATGATGGTTCGGGCGAGGAAGTGCGGCAAAAGCCGAGGTCACATCAAGGTCACATGCCACACGTGGTGATCGCCATTCGCCAAACATTGATAAGTTGCCGTTGTGTAAGTTCGCGCACCAGCGAAGAAAAAAAATTGTACGTGCATGTACTTACGTGTCCACCGTACCTGCATGTTTGCTGCATGTACAAATATTTTGCAGAATTCATCAAATCGAGACAGTTGTTCTCTCAGCGACGTGTGCGAAGAGCTAGTGATTTACCCGAACAGTCGGTCCAAGCATTTGTTCCTGGACAATTCCTGGAATACCTTACAGAGCTTCCTGACAAGCTACAAGGGGCTCTTGTGTTCATATTCTGACAACGCGTTTAGATCGACATCATGCTATTTTTCAACCAAATTGACGATACGCGCGGTCTGGATTCTATTCAACAGTCGGGTTTTGCTCGAAGTTCTTCATGTCCGACGTCGGGTCTGAGCTTCGGTGTCCCTAAGTCTGCCTATCAGGAACAGATCCACGACGGCAATGTAAAAACGCCGGTCCGACTCGGAGATTGAACTATGGTAATGGTTCATCGTTCCTTGATGCAAATACTCCCGGATAAAAGATACATATATTCTGTGCCACCCCGATTCGTGACGAGGCGCGTCTATCTGTCGTTCGTACATCTGCACCCCTAGGCGGCTTTTCCGCGGAAACCTCACAACCGGTAACAAATTTGTTTGATAGTTCATCCATCAGACAACATACCGGACAGCCGCTTATACCAGGTAAGCGGCTTATGCTGAAAGAGGTCCGATCAGATTTCGTCGATTTTGGCCGTTTGTGACCATGGAATTTTTTGCCCATTTGTTACGCATTGTGATCAGGTGGGTCCGTTTTGCTCTGAGTTCGTCCGCCAACGCGATCGGACCTTGGATCGCGAGAAGGTGTTTTTTGGGGGGATTTTGGGTGCAACTTGGGTTGGATGGCAGAAGCTTCGTTCTGGGTTGGTTTTGGGTAGTTTGTTGGCGGTTGGGACGGGAATTTGGGCAATTATGTCCGCAATAAGATCGAACATTGCTCCCCAAAGGCACACTTCGTCCACACTTTGGATCGAACATTTCGGCTTTTGTTCAGCTTTTGGTACGCATTAGGATGGGACATGGAGGCTTTTTTTGGACCGTTTCCGTCCGCCTCCGGATCGGACGTTTTGGTGCATAAGCCGCTTACCTCTTATACCCAGCTGAGGAGTCGCTTGCCCATTTGCTTTTAGTCGTTTCACCGCAGGTAATTAGGTTCCCCGACACCCAGACTACAAATCAAGTTCAAGCACGATAGGTAACAAATCTCATGTTGCATTCTCAAGTACCTATGGACCCGTGGGTTCCAGTTGCGTCTATAGTACCGGACGTTGCCGGCCGGTATCTGTTTGTCTTCGCGTTCAATCATGTGACCGTTCCATTGTCTGCCCGCACTGCCTTTTCCATCAAACCTCGCCTTTGAAAGCTGTTTCCACCACTGGCTTGCTCCCGCCTAGTGAATTCGAGACTTGAGGCCTCCACATTCTGGCATCCCCGCTCAGTCGCTGCCTCCTATACCGTATACGTGTCATCTTCGAATGACAACTTCCGTTTCCGCCAACGATAGGTGCGAACTGGCCCCTGGGACTGCACGAAGATGAAACTTGGGCTGATTCAGGCCAAGGTTGATTGCTACGCTGCAAGAATGCTTCTACGACCTGGGGAAGAAGCAAGAGGAACAAACAGAGAAGTAAGCATGGTTTCCACATTCGGAAGCCCTCTCTCAAATGCTGTACCTCGAGGCTGCATCAGGCCCTCGATGCGCTTAAGCCGAAAGCGCGGGAGACGGACGGGCGCACTGCGTTTTGGACCACGTATATGCAACTTGCAGATGACCACGACAAGGAGTTTCAAAGAAAATACAGTACCGATCTCGACACCGCCTTGATTTTGTGCGTCTTCCTGGAATCTATGTGTAATGACCATGACCATGACTATTCAACTGCATAGGCTGGTCTTTTTTCTGCCGTTAGCTCGGCATTCATCATTCAAATCCAGCCGCAACTCTTACCCACCCCTCGACCGACATTGTAGTCGTTCAAAGCTGGCTGTACATCAGTCTGCTTACTGCGCTCTTGGCAGCCTTGCTCGCGGTCCTCGGTAAACAATGGCTCATGTGTTGCGAAGCTGCCGGGAGCAGAGGAACAATCGGCGAGCGCGGTCAAGAGCGCCAGCGCAAACTGGACGGCTTGCGCGAATGGAAATTTGACACTGTCCTGCAGATGTTTCCACAACTACTCCAGCTCGCCCTCCTGTTTTTTGCCGTGGCTCTATCGATTTTCTTGTGGACGGTGCATCTTGCGATTGCCATCATTGTGCTAGCATTGACATGCATCGGATTCTCCGCCTACATCCTCTTCCTTGTATCCGCTATCATGTCGCCGGATTCCCCTTTCCAAACACCACTGGCCGCCTTCCTCATTTACGCGATTCCATTCGCGGCCATAAAACGACAGGCCAATGTAGTCCGACATCTCTATGCCTACCTACGGTCCTCACTGTCTCGCGCCTTCGACTTCCTCCTCCCCGTTGCGGTGCCCGATTCCCGGGATTTAGCCATGCAAACGAAGAACTCATCAGGGATAGATCCATATGACCACCTCTATTTTGCACCAGAATCATCCGAGGTCCAGGCTGTCTTGTGGGTGCTGGAGACAACCACCGATCCTGTAGTTGTTGATCAGGCAGCTGCAATGGCTGTTGATCTGCAATGGCCGCTCGACACAGATCTCACGCTCCCGATGAATCGACTTGCCGACACATGCTTCTTTTACACCAGTGAAGGGACAGATCTTGTCCTCAGACTCCGAGAAGAGCTGGCAGACTGTGCTATTCATTGTGGCAAAGCGTATGGATCTCTACGGCTAGCTTCACGCGCTTCAAGACTACTTGATGGACGACGTGGCCAACAGGAAGAAGCTTATAGTCGGCCGAAATTCGGAGGACTTGTTGCCATGGACGGTCAGGATCTCAGCCAGTTTGCCCAAGTTCTCCATGTTTCCCGGATCCTCGACGAGTCGCCCGAGTTGCTGGATGCTCGGGTTTCAATCTCGGGCATGGAATGGGCGCTCCAAGTTATCCCATCGCTTCGCCCGGACCTCCCAGTAGAAAAGAAAATTGAATATTTTCTTGACCAATTCCAAACAAACGGCATCGAGACTCTGGATGTGTGGAGCTTGCCAAATTATCTATGCTGTCTCAACTCGTTTTTGAGTCCCGTCAGTCCCCGACTTATGGTGCAGACCAATAAGAGGTTGGTCACATTTTCTTTTCTCTGCATAATTGGGATACCAAATCTTTACAACACCCATTCAGTCCGTTCCAGCATGCTTTGACACTGCAACTTTTCAACATGCTTGCAGTCATAATGAACGACACGAATACACCCCTTGTAGCAAAAATTGTCAAGCTCACCGCTCAACTAGCGATAAATTATGTCGAGGACAACAGATATATCATCCGATCCCGTTCAATCGACCCGGCACGTCTCATAGCAGCGCTATGTCGCTTTTGTCATTTGTTCCCTCGGCAGGCAGATTGGGTTGATGTTGTCTCGTCGGCCGCAGTGCTCGCCAGCATCCACAATGCAGATAGCCTCGAGAGATTTCTCACCGGAGGTTCTTTCGATACTGCCCAACTCCTCGTCGTAGATTGGATCTGGGTTGCCCTGGATCACATCCAACAAGCATGGGAAGAGGAGAGCATCGAGTATAATAAGGCCCACTGGGATAGCGACACCGTTCGAAGGATTCGAGGGCTTCTGCAGGTGTGGGCTTGTGCTGGGGCTCTTCTTCAAAAGCCTTCATCAAGGGTCATCGATATAATCATACGTGCGCTGCGTAGTGACGGCGATATCGCACATGCTGCCCTTGCCATCCTGGATGTGAACCAAAGTTGGCTCTTTGATCCCGGGCTACAACCGGTGTTGCAGCGCTCCGCTGTATGGGGGCTCGTTGGCCGTGTCGTGCTCAACCATCCGCAAGCTACACATCGATACGCTAAGTTGGCCATGGAGATCTCCACGACTCCAGAATGGAAGCCCTTTGTTTTTACCGGGATCTGCCTACCTGGATTGCTGCATTCACACGATCTCAGTGGTGTCATAATTCTGAGCTTCTGCCGGAGTTCATTTCCGTCCTGCATAACGTATGGGTCCCGGACTTCGACCAAAGCTATAGGTTCAGTAGCGACACGGAACGAAGTTGGGCACTGGCGATGGCAGCACTGTCAAACGTCTGGCAGAGTTTGCGATTTACCTCCTCCGAAGTCCTCTATGAGATCTTCCCCTTGGCGCACTGTACAATATAGACATCTCTCCTCACCCATTATACGACGGACGATCCTTATGCGATGGGCCAACCTTTCACTCACGAAATTATCCGCTCAACTCCGAGAGCGATGTATGCATCTCAGCTTGGCACTTCTCTCAGTCAAGCAGCAGCAACCGCGAGAGAGACGGCTGCAGTATTGAACACCTCTCTTCAAAATGGGGAGGTGCATTTAAAGCGAGCCGCCAAGCTACTGGAAGATATGGGAGAGAAACTTGGCACCGAATTCGAGTCCGGGGGTGGAGAAATGCAGCTGGATGGTTCGACCATATTTTACAAGAACTGGCCAGAATTGGAGGCCCAGCTTCACGCGCAAATTGGGCAGGTTGGGGAGTTGTTGTTCACGCACAATACTGCAGAGCAGCAAACCTCACAGACATAATACTCCGATATTCCAAAAGAAAGTATGTACGACGACTCTTTATGGACCAGCACTGTCTCCATCAACTAGCAATAAAATACAATAAGGATTTTCTGCTTCCCACCAGCATACTGAGTCTCATCCATAATCGGTTGGGGTAGACATTTGAACTTTCTTTGGCAAGGGTCGGTGATCTAGATCGGCAGTTTCGCTTCGGCATAATTTCAATATCGTTGGCAAAAAAAATTGGATCTGGTATCTTGAGGTGGTCGTGTTCAATCCCATTTACCAGGAGATCGACGAGTTTGTTATGTGTAGAAGAACGGTTTTGAGAAAACACTTAACCAATCTTCAGATTGGATCATTGATTGGATCAGTGACCTCCGGGTTCCTGACGCATCTTGACCGGAGCCAGTTGGGAGCCAGCACCTAAAAGTACACTGCACACTCTCCCGAGGATCCGTCAGCCTCTACACATCTGAATTCCGATCCTGAACGGATCTTCCCGCAAGATTCAAGAAACACGCCGGGGAAATGTGTGTACCACGTTGATACCACGGGCCGATGCTTTCCTCTAGAGACTAGAGCACTAAACGGACTGCAGATGGATGAACACACTATGCAGCCGACTGTACCGTTCGAACCAGCCACCTCCCTAGGCCTACTGACACCTGAACGGGCATTGGTGGAATATGCGGAGCGCGATATATCCACATACCCTGTTTTGACTTTACCGCCCGAAATTGTCGCCGAAATCTTCAAGAATTTCCTCCCCATCTATCCAAAGCGCCCACCACCGACCGGGATCTTCTCACCGCTCATGTTATGCCGCATCTGCGGAATGTGGCGGCAGATTGCGTTGTCTACGCCGGCACTTTGGCAGGCCATCGGCATCGAGCTGCGGGAACAGGAAGACCGGCAAGCTTGGGGATGCAGACTAGATATTCTGGAGACGTGGCTGGCACGCTCAGGAGACTGCCCACTTTCTGTCACCCTCCATTACCATCTCCAGAGTTCCTACGGCTCGCGCTCCGACTCCGAGTTGACAAGGGACACCCATCTTCTATGGCCGTTTATTCGCAGTCTTGTGCGCCACTGCCGGCGCTGGGAATATCTCGACCTCATCATGCCGCTGGAGAACCTATCAATCATCCGGGGGAATATGCCTTTGCTGCGGGATGTGATATTGGGCCCAAGCGACCTCCCGGCGGACGATGAGCGGACAATATTACAGCTATTTGAACGCGCGCCGCAACTTAGCTCGGTTGTGCTCACAGAGTGCTTTGTTCCGTCGAACATGCTCTTACCTTGGTCTCAATTAACCCGCCTCGAGGGACTCTGTCTCTACCAGCACGAATGCGTGGAGATCTTGAGCCATACGACAAACCTCATTCATTGCACAATGACCGTCTGTGGCTCGCCAGAACCCGAGATCCCCATGCCGGAGGTCCCAGTTCTCCATCACTTGCGCGACTTGGTGCTGCTCGTCACGGAGGCTTCAGACGTTACCCTCGCCAATATTCTCGACGTATTGACGCTTCCTGCCCTTCGCACCCTGCAGTTCCCCGAACCCTGTATCGACCGGCCTCTTGAAACATTGATGCAGCTCATCCTGCGGTCGTTGTGTACGTTGGACGAGCTTCACGTCATCCAGGCGTCGCTTCCAGAAGCGTCATACCGCGAGGTGGTACCATCCGCGAGGAGGATAGCATTGCACGCGATAGATCGCCTCACCACACCCGATTTTTGATTTTTATCATCACAGCGGCACTTCGGAATTATGTCCGTGTATCGTATATCGTGCTGCAAAAGGGAGGAGAATTATGTATGTACACATCTACGAGGAATGTAGGGGAACAATCTATGTTCAACGTCAGAAGGAGTATCGTGCCGTACGGTTCCTTTGGTAAGACAGGAATCCACACATACCTGACGAAGCTGGGACGGTCCGAAAAAGGGTCCTATCTTCGATCGCTGAACGACAGATTGAATCGCGGCTATCTTTCGATCGCCTGGGATGTGCAGATCCTGTAAGTTAGCTGCCCTTCGCTGGCACTGCCCTTCGCCCGCGTAATGAAATCTATCAGCCTGTTAAAGGGGTGTTCCGCAAGGATTCGTTCCGGAAGTTCGAGCCTGCGCAGAGCAGGGGTGATAAGGGTATCGAGAAACCCCGAACCTCTGAATTTCAATGATTCTAGAAGTGGGAGGGTGACATCCGGAATGTGAGCATGGCCGCCAGATACGTCTTTGTCGAGGACCAGTTCACAGTACTTCAAGTTTGAACTTTGCTGTAAAATCGGTACGCATTGATGAGGGTACACACGGTTCAATGTGAGCGAAGTTAATTGGGCCCAGGGTAGCATGATCTCTGCAGGCACGCTATAAAGAATGACCGTCCGTAATAGAGGCGCCTCGCGAAGCGAAATTGTTTTGGTAGGGTCTGAATCGATAATCAACAGATCCAGATGGTAGAGGAGAGGCATTGGGCCTTCGATTGTGAAGAGAAGGTTTAGAGAGAGTCCGAGTTCCACGTATTCCCAACGTGCGCGGTGCAGGATGAATGCCCCAAGAACTTCCGACACGAGTTTCTGGTTGTTATTGTCTTCGACTCGGATAGAAAGTGGACAACAGCCGGATCTGCCGAGCCATAGATAGATTCGCTCAAGTCCCAAATGAGCGTGCCTGCTGAAGAACGATATCGCTCTCCAAAGTTCGGGGGTAACCAGAGCGATGTCTCGCCATCTTTGGCAGATTTGGGTTAAAAGATTGGGTGAGCCACTGCCGACAAGTGGGGGGCAGAGAGGATATATCGGGAGAAAGTGGATGAAGATTTCGGAGGTGATTTCGTTGGGCAGAGTTAAGACTGGGTATGTGTAGGCATCGAGCCGTTCCTGTACCGATGCTTTCTCAGCTCGCAATGCGAAAAGAGAGCGCTCGGTATCTATAATCTGGGCCTCAAGCTGTGCGAGGCGACCACGCTCCGCTTCAAGCGCGGCTAGCATGATCTGCGTAACTTGAATATTATATGCCGTCAAGTATGAGCTCTACAACGCACGGTTCAAATGAAATCCCTGGCAGATGTACAGTGCTCAGTGCGCCAGCCCAAACTGGAGCGGCTTCAGCCTTCCTTGGACTCGCACCACGAACTGGCACGATATCGATCGAACTATCGGGTATCAGTGTGCGTGCATTCGATCTCAAGCTGTATGCTCACCGCTAGTGCTACGTCTGCGTTTGTCTGGTTGTGGATTCGAAGAGAAAGGTATTTGGTCCAAGATTTGGTCTTGCTTGGCCTTGTTGATTCGACCGTTCCTTTTTCCAAACTCTCATGTCAGTCATACCGCTCGCAGAAATGTCCTTCAGTGAATCGGGGCGGAAACGAGAAATCCAGAACTATGCAATGCTGGACCTACCACCCGAAATAATATCCGAAATTTTCGAGACGTCCCATTTACCCGCAGTGCCCTCCACTTGACGGCCTCCACTCTCCGCTTTTGCTATGCCAAATTTGCCGGCGTTGGCGAGATATAGCGCTCTCCACTCCAACACTCTGGAGAGCCATCCAGATGACGCTCTCAGTCACGGACAGTGTCGAGAAACTAACGGCACTCTCCGCACTCCTCGAAACCTGGCTTGCTCGCTCCGGAAATTGCCCCCTTTCCCTTTCCTTCAGTCTCCTGGAAATGGCACCGGGATTCCAGCCCCTGAAGTTGCCGCTTTTCGACCGGCTTGTCCGGACTATTGTGCTCCACTGCTAGGCTCGTTGTCCAGCCTCTCCAGTATAACGAAATCTGGAGATAGTCGTTCAGAAGATGTATACTGCAGACTGCGCGTGCTGGGAACATATCAAGATCTGCATGCTCTTTGAGCACCTATCCTTGATTCAGGGCGAGATGCCACTGTTGCGCAACGCAACCATTGGCCCCAGTAATCTCCCGCACTCCAACGAGCCCGTCAAATTACAGCTGCTGGACCGCGCTCTTCAGCTGAAGAGGGTTACCCTCACTCGATATTTTCTCAAATCTATGATGACACTGCCTTGGGCGCAGCTAACCCACCTCGTTGCTGAAGCTCTCTACTCGGACGAAATCACGGAGATCCTGCGCGAAGCGACGCAGCTGGCGTCCTTCGAGCTCGATGCCTGTTCGGGAGGTGACACCCCCTTGGCTGTCCCGGCGCACTATCACCTCCAATCATTACTTATTTGCGCAACAAGCGGCGACGGCGTGCAACTGTCCACAGCGCTTGACAGCCTGACGCTGCCTGCGCTGCGCATACTACACCTCTACCAGCCCAGCATAAGCGTGTTATCTCTCAAGGCGTTCGTTGCGCGTTCGCAGTGCAGTTTGGAGCAAGTTCGCATCGATGACCCAGAGCCGATACCGCGAGCTATTCCCATCCGTCCCAGATGTCATACTGCTGGAGGAGGAGGACGACGAGGATTGAAGGGTAACCGTGACCGCAATAAATATCGTCGTTGATTATTGCTTTGGGCTTCAGAAGGAAGTATCTAAATATTCCTTCAAGTTCCTTACGTCCAGTACAAATGCATGATGAGCTGAGACGCAACCAATCGACGAGAATCATATACAAATATCTGTCCGACCGAGACCAAGCGATGAGCCCATCAGTGTGAAAACTCAGTGTCGATGCCACAATCCAATCGAAATAACGACGTGCTCAAGCCGAATCCAAATCCCATTACAGATCCGCGACTATACAGTTAAGAAAGGCGAGACCTGTAGCGAGATAGAATGAACATCCTAGTAGAGAGAACACCCTAGGAAGGGAATGATATTGCGGACTGTACAAGTAAGAATATCTGCACTCCGCGAGCGCTGGTGATGGCAGCGGGAGATATGTGCACGCGTCCTCAGCTGGGGGCGCCCCAGCACTGTTCGCCGTCTCTCGCATGCGGAGATGTGTCCTGGACGGTGACGATACACCGTCGACGTCGTGGATGACGCCTTAGGGACAGCTGCTCCGGCGCGGTTTGCATATGGGGAGGTGGGTCGTCGGCCAGGGTGCGGTGAAGGTGGGCGGCCGCCGGGACTGAGGTCGCACTGGAGCGGTACTCGTCGTCATCCACAGTGTCGATTCGGGAGCAGACGGGCTTGTGTAAATCCGCCTCCCGCCATGGTATATACACACTCGCGAAGTGATCGGCGAGGGCGTGCACGATAGACATCGAGCGAGTGTGACCCAGGTACACACCAGCATAACGCTGGTGCTGGAGGGCGATGAGCGGGGCGTCGGTGGGGTATGTGATGAGGGTGGCGTAGTCGCCGCCGTGACGGGGAAGACAAGGCGACCGAGGTCGCATTGAAAGTGGTACCTGTCGAAGCAGCCGGACTCGTGTAAATCTGCGATGGGACACCCTAGGGCGTGCAGAATGGGGTCGAGCGGGTGTTTCCCAGGTACACCAGTTAACGCTGGAGCGCTGGACCGCGATGAGCGGGACTTCGGCGGCTGGTGGTGCGGTGACGGCCGCCGCTGCCCCCGCCGCGACGGGGAAGACAAAGGGGACCGAGGTCGCATTGAAAGTGGTACTTGTCGAAACAGTCGGGCTCGTGTAAATCTGCGATAGGACACCCTGGCGAAGAGATCGGTGAGGGCGTGCAAACGGGGTCGAGCGGGTGTTTCCCAGCGTTGTTCTTAGTATCGGAATAGCGTGGCTCGTGGGAGTCCTGGTCGTCATTGTCCCATGGTACAATCACGGAAAGGTCGGCGAGGACGAGCACGAGGGAGAGCTCCGCTGCTAGGGTCGCCGAACCGCGCTGGATGTTGCAGAGCAGCAGCGAACTCGGTCACGAATGCGGTGAAGACGGCCTGAACCGGATTCCGCGGCGCAGGCGTAGGCGCGCGTGATGCAGATGCGGGCGAGCCCATCCCCGACTGTGAGCCGCTCTATGCGTCAAACGTTATATCGCGAAAATCTTAGACGGCGACAACAGCTGGAGCGCAGGCAGGCGGGGCTCCAGGTGGCGCGGAGGGCCGACTGCGCACAAGCCCGATGGACCGAGTGAGCTGGGGCCAGCACGCACCGGTCTGCAGGAAAGTAGTCGGTTAGACTATCTGATATAGCATAAGAGGAAGAGAACGTACCTCGAGGGGAAAGTCAAGGGGCGGCCGAGGTCGGATTCGAAGGGGCAAAAATAAGTCAGGGCCCGCTGTCGGAACTGGCCCTCATTGTCGTTCGCAGGAACGGAGCAGTGGTTCGTAATAGGTTATTTCCTCGTCCTCGTGCCATCGTGCCCCAGGGTACGCTCGCGAAGGCGTGCACGATGGAGGCCGAGCCGCCGGTTCCCCACGTTCCCAGCTTCGTCCCAGCACACAGCTGGGGATCACCACCGTAGTGGGCGGGAATTCGGGTGGAGAAGGTAGCGCCCGCGGCCACCGCCGCAACGAGGAAGACAAGGCGGCCGAGTCGAAGAGGAAGAGGCCTTCCTCGTCGTCCACAGCGTCGGGCTCGTAGTCGGCCTCCTCCTCGTCATCTCACGAAGCGATCGGCGAGAGCGTGCGCGATGGATGGCTCCTCGACGAGTAAGAATATCCGCTCTGTAAGCACAGGCGGCGACAGTGGGAGGTTTGTGGCCGTCGCGCCATAGCTTAAGTTCGAGCAGAGGTCGGCGACCGCTCAGGATTTGGCGGAGACGGCAGCGGGCGCGGTCACGGATGTGGGGAAGACGACACGGAGGGATACCGCCCAGAGCAGGCGCGGGTGTAGCTGGCGCCGAAGCGGGCGGGGACGTAGTCGAATGCGAGCCACAGTATGTATGTGCGCGCGAGTATGCAGTAGTACGCATCGGACGCTGTATCGCGCCAAGATCTCCGACACGGTGCGTTGCCGATTTTCGCCTTTGCAGTCACAGCACGCTGACTGTGGAGGCAGGGAGCTGCTTGAATAGGTCGAATGCGGCGACGACACCGGGGGTACATGCAGCGCGTGGGCGCTGGTGCGAAGCGAGGAGGTGCGGTTGTGGCGGGAGACGCCGACACTGCGCGGGGACAACGAGCCCGATTGACTGGGTGAGCTGGAAGCACGACGCTAGTGACACGGGGACGTTCTGGCAGAGAACGTTAGTGACATGAGCCTGATATCGAATAAGAGGGAAAACGTGCCTCGGGGACTTTCGCACAGACGGCGCGACGGGCACAGATCGATTGGGGGTCTGTACATACCGGATACCGCAGGCACGGGGACGGGGACGGGGACGGGGACGGGGACGGGGACGGGGACGGGCGAGGGTGGCAGTAGTAGCAGCCTTCGTAGCCTATGCAGAGCATGTGCAGAAGTTGGGCCCATAGTCACGAGAAGGACAGGATGCGAGACGTGGCTTCGACAATGGGCATTCTGCGCGCGAAGGAATCAGACGGCGGGAGCAGCAATAGCGCTGTAACACACCTCGGAGTCATCAGCCCATCCCTCCTGTAGCTTCCCTTCCCGCTCCGTAGCACCCAGGCAATGCATCACAGGCCATCCGAGCAAAAGCGCCACGGGCACGACGAAACCAACGAGGCCCGAGAATGAAAGGCGAGGAGGATTGTCAATTTGTAGAGAAGGCATGATTCTGCGACGGAGGCGGTCTAAGATATCGCTCCGCTCTGCTGGACTTTTACGCGTGCTCGGGACACCGCGAATCCAAGTATTCTCCTCCTCTAAGACATTTGGCGCGGGGTTTCAAAAGGTTTGTGTAGTGGGCAGCATTGAATGGAAGCGAAATCTTCGGTGCAGCTGGATTTTGGGGGTCTCCGCCCACTCCGCCGATCGAGGACAGGACTGGCTCTGTGTCAAGACGGTAGGTGTCTGAGGGCGTATCGCAAGCATAGCGAGAGTCAGTGGAAGATGGTGGAAGTGAGAGAGAACCCGACACAAACCCGACATCCGTTTTAGGAAATGCACCAATTTCTCGCTCGTCTCAGCAGTTGGCGTGGAGGTGGAACAAAACAGTCAGAGAAAGAGAGAGAAAGCCTTGCGTGCACTTCAAACCTAAATGTTTTTTTTTCCCCTACGTACTGAGATTCACGATATCGACATCCTGTATCTAGAAAATTGAAAACACGATATAAGCTACAGCAATCCTTAGCTTGACCGTACTGCAGCTTGAGTGCAGTGAAGGTACAGCGAATAAGTAGCCCCGTCGCGCTGCAGCACAATTGCAAAGGGTACATCAGTCATTGGCAACACTCGGCTAGTAGCACTTCAGGTCTCGCACCTACTAGTAGTGTTGAAGTCGAAGCGGGCAGCGCGCCGTCGTGGTAAGGAACAAGCAGCAGAACTCCTGTATCAAATGGCAAACAACTGTCTAAATACCGGGACTAGGGGCCCTTGATCACGTCGTCAACAAGTAGGCCTGAAAGTCAGCCAGGTTGGCCTTCCGCTCCTCCCACCTCCCGCCCTCACGTCCACGCAACCGCGGATTGAACGAAATCTTGGGAATAGCGGGAAAAGCCGCGACGTACGCGTCGCAGGGCGTCTCGCATTCACCCGCGATGTGCAGCTCTTGAATCGTGCACCCAGAATTGGAGATGAACGAATTCAAAATATCCGTGAGGTCGCTGTGGTTATCGGCCTCCGGGCATTGTAGTCTGCGCAGCGCAGGCGACATGAAGGAGAGCAGATATTTCAAGGGGAAGCCGCCGTAAACGTTCATCAGCAAGATGACAATCTGCTCGCGTTCTTTTGATCTTGTGATGTCGCGTGAATCTCGTCTCCGCCTAATTTTGTTTTTTGTTTCTCTCGTTCCTCAACCTGGTGAGCATCAAGACGACTCTGTATATTCCCAAACAACTTTTCAGTGTGATGTTTATGGCTCTGCACGGTGTCCTGGGCTTGCATGCCTCGAGGGAAGGAAATAAATGATGCTCGCGTGGACATCACGGACATAGCTCGTGATCGCGTGGTCTTTGGTTCTTTTTGCTCGCGTACGAGCGCGTACGAGAGCCTACGCGAGCTCACGCGCAAGTTGTTTAAATCCCGATGTTGGACGAGACCAAGACCAACGTCTCCAAGCGTAGCAGGGGTATGCTGCACCGGAGTAGATCTGTAGTGTCCGGATATCGTAGAGCCAATTCGCAATATACGAGGTTGGGGGTTTGCAATACGATAGGCATGCATTCGCGCGGCAGGCTCCCAATCAGGGTTAGGGACGTCAATTGCGACCAAGAGAGGAGGGCAGCGGGACGGGGAAAATAACGCCGAGTGCGCAGAGTGACGGTATGTAGCCGAGGCATGTCGGGGAACGTCGCTGGCAGACTGAGCGCCCCGATGTCCAGGCTGCGGAGGAGGGGCAAGGGCCCTTCTGATAAGAAGCTATTCTCCAGACCGACCCGCAGCAGTTGGAAGTATTTCCACCGCGCACGGCGAGGAACGAGCAATTGGAGAAGCTCGTCTTCCTGCCCTGGGTGTTCGATCTGTATCGAAATCGAAAGCGGGTAACCGCCAGATCTGCCGAGCCACGCCTCCAAATTGCGACATTGTCTATCCCCACCATCTTCCAAGTCTATCGCCCGCCACAGCGCGGGGGTGGACAGCGCTATGTCTCTCCATTTTTGACAGACCAGCAGGAGGCGCTCGGGCGAGAGGAACCCATAAGTGGGGGCGCAGAGCGGGTAGGGTGGAAGGAAGTGCACGAAGATTTCGGATACGACTTCGTTCGGGAGCGTCAAGACTGGGTATTTGTGGGCATCGAGACGCTCCCGCACGGACGCGTGTTCTGTCTCCAAAGCGGCGAGAGAGCGCCGGAGATCGAGAATTTTGGCGTCGAGAACCTGGAGGCGGTCCCGATCCACTTGGTGGCCCGCGAGCATTGTCTCGGACTGGAAGTGAGCAAGAAGCTGGGCACTTGGCCGACTCGCTGTATTAAAGGGGGGTCTTTACTCTAGTCGGCAAAGGGGGGTCTCTACTCTAGTTGTCGTCCGACGTGGAGATGGGAAGAAAATGGCGGAAGCAGGAGAAAGATGAAGGTAAAAAGGCAAGAGACCAAGCGTCCATTTTGGGAATTGATGCGATCGGCCATCATTTCTCCCTTACTTCGGGCCGAATTCATCGTAGGGGACGCAAAATAATACGGGTATAGACCCAAATATTGCCTGAAAGAACACGGGCTTTTCCCTCGCCAAGAACTACCCAATTCGAAAAAAAAAAAAAGAAGCGTGATCGATATAAACACGGGGCGGAAAAACACACGAAAGAGATGCGATAGCAAGTCCGGAAAGAGAGAAGAATGAAAAGGGTAGCTATGTGGAATAGTGGAAATTAACGACCACTATTTATGAGTACTAGACGAGCTGCAATGCAACATTTTATGACTGCCGCGAATCTTACGATGAAACGAGATCCACCAGGATTTGAGAAACAAACGGGGGATCCGGGAAACGATGGTCATCGGTGCGTATCACACTGACATATGCGGGCGTAAGTGGAGGTGCAAATTGCAGGTTAGAATACGGAATGGCGCACCAAAAACATCCCTATGATTGAAAGTCGGCCACGCCAGCGCCTAGCCCTCGGGCTTGAAGCTCCGTGGCCTCAGTACAATCCCAGCCGGTCAACCACCTGTTAAACGTAACCCTGGGGATGGTGGGGAAAGCACTGCGGTACGCAACCTCGGACGTCTGGTGCGGACCCGTGATGCGTAGCTCTTGGAGCTCGCACCCAGAGGACGAGATAAACGAAGTCAATGTCGCAATGGGTCTGTCCAAGAGGCATTCTTCCGGGACTTGGAGCCGGCGAAGAGCAGGCACAATGAAAGAGAGGAGATATCGTCTGGCTGGTGACATGTCTGTCTCCCAGTGGACGAGGACCAATGTATGTAGATGGAGCAAGGCGATGGAGGGCTGGAGGGGAGCTGTATCCTCGTACAGCACCAATTCGCAATAGCGAAGATTGCGGGCATGCGACAAAACGCGCGTACAGTCGACTGGCTCCCTTTCGACCAACGTCAACGACGTCAATTGAGCCCAAGGCAAAAGGGCCGGGGCGTGACCGGAATGCCAGACACTGGCCGTGCGGAGCTGAGGCATGTCGGGGAACGCCATGGTGGAAGATAGAGTTTCGGATTCCCGGATTTCCAGCTGGCGGAGCAGAGGCAGGGGGCCGTCGATAGGGAGGAGGTGACCGGTGGACAGCTTCATGCTGCATAGCTCGACGTATTCCCACCGCGCACGGTGAGGAACGAGGACATCTAGAACGTCATCTGTTTGGAACTGCTCATTCACTATTTGGAGTGAAAGTGGGTAGCTCCCGGATCTACCCACCCAAGATCCTACCCTTTCAGCGGCACTCGGCCTAGCTACTAGGGGTCTCCAGGGAGCGCTATCGTAGAGACTATCTTCAGGGATCGTTTTGAGTGATATCGCCCTCCACAGGATGGGGGTGGAAAGCGCGATGTCTCGCCATGTGGGGCAGATAGATAGTAGAAGTTGGGGCGAAAGAATTCCTGTGAGTGGTGGACAGAGAGGGTATGTGGGTAAGAAGTGCGCGAAGATTTCGGACACGAGTTCGTTCGGTAAAGTCAGGACCGGATATTTGTAGGAGTCGATACGATCTTGTATCAACGCCCGTTCACTCCGCAAGTTCAAGATTTGGGCGTCGAGAGCCTTGACACGGGCGCGATCAGCTTCGAGGGACGTGGGCATGGGAGATGCGTTTTGGCTAAGGGGAGGTAAGGTGCAGTATACTAGAAAACAATGTAGACTGACTTCCTCCCGACTTTCGTGCAAGACAGTTGGGCAAGGGAAGCGCTGAGGACACATACACTGCCACTGATCGCTACTGATGTGATCATGATCGCAAAATATTTGATGTGATCGCGAAATTATCTTCGTCTCACCAGTGTTCGCCCTTAAGGCCTTAATTGAGGTTTGGAAAATCGTTAAGCCTTATTAAGGGCTAAGGCTTAACGTTAAGGCCTTCAACTACGGCCTTAAGCGATAATTTCCCACGGTCCGTAAGGCTGGAGACTTACCACCCATCCGTCACTGATCAAGTATTGAGCTCAATCCTGGCCAGTATATACATGCATCCACACACTAGGTTCATAATCATGCTTGCTGTGTGGTTTTTCCGACTCAAACATGGGTCCATCCGATGCTCTGACGGCGCTCGGCTATCTCGGGCGAGGGGGTTAAGGCCTTAATTAAGGCCCCAAAAATTCCTGGGAATCCTTAAGGCTTAGCTTAAGGGGTTAATAAGCCTTAAGAGCTTTAAGGCATTAAGCCTTAGGGCCAACACTGCGTCTCACCCTCATCGTTGACCGAACTGTCCAGCCGATCCCCATCAGGAAAAGCCTCCCCAGGTATTTCCGCATATTTTTGGAGAAATTTCTCGAAAATATCTTGAATTCCTCGAGTATGCTAAAATGACCAAGAATATGTTAGTCCCCCCGAGAATATCAGAATCTATACAACTTTTCGGCAATTTTCTGGGCATATATGCGGCCATTCTGGTTCCAAAAAGGCTGCTATTCTTCGGGAAATCCCAATAGGAAACACGGTACCACATGTATTGCATTGAGAATATGTAGGACAGGTGTATGTAGTAGTAAGAAACAAGTAAGAAAGCAATGACACGCTACACTACTACATCTCACCTCCCACAGCTATCCCACACGGCGCGGTGCAGCGGTCACACTCGCGCACCACTCTGTGACGACGACGGTATGCCGTTCATAGCCAGACAGGCTCCAACTAAGATGTGTTAGCATCGTGATAACACTAGAGGAGGGCAAAGACGTACCCTTGCAACGTGAACGCTGCGGACGGACGTTGCCGCGCTCGACACGGATGAGATCAGAGCAACCACGACACTGTCGAATGATGAGTACCTCAAGTCTGGACAGAAAGTAACAGCAAAACTTACCCTGCACACCATGCAACCCAGTGACGGACACTCACCTCTGTTTGCTACCTGTCCGACACTGTCGTAAGTATGAATGCAGATGGGAGGAACATCGTACATACCGACGTCCATGAGTTATGACGTGAGAGCGGATTATTGTCGCTCGATGCAGCCGGGGCCGGAGCCATCTGCTGTCACGTTCATTACTCGAAACAACTGGATAATGCACGACATACCTGGAGTATCAAGCCAATTTCGTCTAGGCAAATGGGAACGACGTCAGGCTGCCTGTTGAACACAGTATGTTTCGTTGCGCTTACCGAGTGACGACGTACGCGGCAACACTGAAAGCAGTGGATGTGGGATGACGCGAATGCACGCAATGGGCTGGCAATGGAGAGGTATGAGCACGGAACACGGGCTGTGCGGGGTGGACATACCAACAGAGACCGGATGAGTATGGGAAACGACAAGGACAACTGAGACGGTGAGTCGACACGGAAAAGCAAGCAGCGTAACGGACACACCCAAGACACCCGTAGTACCTCAGTGGCAGATAGAAACAGCCAGCCTTCTGGAGGCTGGAGGGAAGGAGGGCTGGGTGAAGGGCCCGAGGCGACGAAAGAACGGGAGATGGTGGGGGAAAGGAAGAAAGGAATGGCGTGTGCGTTTGTTATGACAGCATCAAAAGCAACCATTTTACGCGCTCACGTGGTTTGACACGTTGTCCGCGGGTACGCCAACCGGTTGTCCGGCACGTATATCCGGTCCAAGCGGTTGCCTGACATCGGCACTTGGTTTAGGGCAGGTTATGATGCGGGCCTTGTGAACTTCCGAGAATCAACGAGTCGACAACTTGAACTTGAACTTTGGCTTTGTGGAATGTTGAGGGGCGGGAAACCCAGAGTCCCGGCTGGCCTCCGTTGCTACATCAACCATCCTCCGCCGCGGCCTGGGACAGTTCCGGTTTGCATCCTCACACCAAAGTTTGACAAACTTGAAGGGAAAAAAGTGTTTGCTAGACAGAACTTGAAGTGAAATTGGAGTGCATAGTCTGTTTCGAAAACTGTCCCAAATTAGCAGTACAATAATCTACACGAAGTTCTGTAAAATGAGCGAAATTATGTGTCGACCATCTGTAATGTGAGAAATATGACATACTTTTCGACAACTTTCCAATACAATTCACGAATGTGGATAAAATTTCTCAAAATTTTATGGGCCAAGATATTTTACATAAAAATTCCACGGGAGGATTTCCCTGATGCCCAGCCCTTCGTCCGGTAAAGCGCTGCGGACCGCGATAAAATCTCAAAGACAAGCCGGGTATGTATGCTCGTTCACTGACTACAGGCCTAGGATAGCCCCTAACTCTCCTCAGACTCCCCGTTCTCCGCTATGTCTTCCGGCCGAGTAGCAGATCGTGCCAGAATTTCAGCCATCGAGGCCGAAATCTCGAACCTGCGCGATTTAATTCGTGTCCTACGCGCCGAAAGAAAGCTCGTGGAAGAACGTCTCAACTCCTACCAATACCCCATTTTGACTCTGCCGAATGAACTCACCTCCGAAATCTTTATCCACCTCCTTCCTACGTATCCCTACTGCTCGCCCCTCACGGGGCAGGACTCCCCGAGCATTCTAACCCTCATCTGCCGCAAATGGAGGGACATAGCTTTATCCACTCCCGCACTCTGGAGGGCCATATTGTTGGAGGACAGATATTTGCACCTCGTCAAGGCCTGGTTGGCTCGAACTGGGTGTTTTCCACTTGCCTTGCGATGCTATGACGAGACCTGCAGTGACGAAATGATAGAGGCCATAATTCCTCACCGAGCACGATGGGAACACGTCAGCCTGGAATTTTGGCATGGCCGTGGACCTCTCCCTGCTATCGACGGCCCCCTTCCCAGTCTCCGAGAACTGGAAATCCATATTTCCGCAAACTCTAACGATGCGTTGGACTTTCTCCCCGCTTTTGCGGATGTGCCAAACTTGACCGCCGCCACGCTATGGGATTTCGTCTATCCCACGGACCTTCTGCCTTGGTCTCAGTTGATATCGTTAATCCTCATCGCCAAATCGCCATCCGAATGCACGCAGATCTTGCTGCAAACCCCCAATCTCGTGCATTGCGAGTTGATGCTCTCGTGTGAGACGGTCCCTCAACCGGATATCTACCTTCCGCATTTGCAGCGCTTGATTTTGGGGTGCCATTACATCGAGGGCGATGACCCCGAGACGGAATATCTCCACAGCTTCGTCGTCCCTGGCCTACGCAGCCTGCAGATCCCGGAGAACTTCCTCGGCCCGGACCCGATCGCCACACTGGAGGCTTTTCTCCCGAAGTCCCAGTGCAAGCTGTACGAACTGCACATAACGGGCAAACGATCCTTCTCCACGACTTTGTTCCACAGAGAGCTCTCTGCCTCGATCCCGAGGATCACGTTCAACAGCTCGCCATTGGACTGGATGACGGACGATACTTCGCAGTATCCGCGGTGCAGCATGGACGACTTTGAATACGAATAGTTGTCCCTGGAGCCGAGAGTGGTGACTCACAAAACACATTCCAACCTACTCTTCGCGGTCTGGTCCAGGGCAGTATACGATAACTCGTGTAACTTCGAATTGACTCCGAATACAACCTGTGCGCACTTTTACATAATGCCGTGTCGATGATTGCGACTTGCAGTGCTTCATTGTTGACTGCGAGGTTTCCTCTTCACCTTCCGTTCCAAGCGAAAAATCGGTGACCAAAAGTAACATCTTGATCACCAAACAAGCGTGGTGGAGCTTGGGTTTTATTGCATGTTGATTCCACCTGAGGAGTACATTTGTTGAAGGCACGTACCATTTCTAACCCCCACCTTCGTCAATGCTAGTCGAACTGCAGCGGAGTCGGGTTACAAACTGCTACAAAGTTCAACACTAACCTATCAAAATTAAATCCAACACGCTTGCGATCATTTGTTCTCTTCCTCTGTCCTCGACCCAATCGCTGCTCAATCGAAGCCAGGCCTTACCTTTCTGCGCACGAAGAATGACATTCGGATTCCCGCCGAACAACCTGGCCGAACGGCAAGGCCTCAATTCCACTGTCCAGGCGCTCTTCATTCTGCACTTCGACCTCGTTCGTTTCCCTCAGCGTAACAAGCCCCTTGTTCCCGGAATCGAGCTCGCCATCGAGCCCGTAGAAGATCTGGAATTCGTTAGAATCTCTGCCGGCGCGCCGCTTGGCGAAAACCGATAATGGGCATGCTACAAATCGACGGCTTCACCCCTTTCACGCGCTTCCAAGTTGCCGCCCTCACGCCTAGTAGACGGAGGGTCTGGCAGCAGGCTAAGGATAGTCTCAAAGAGGGACAAGCGGCGGGTCATTCGCTCGGACTCATCGAGGCAACGAACGGCGACGGCCAGGCAATCGTATGTCCATTACTTATCCGGGATGAGGGCGCCGCGCCCTCTCGTTAGGGGATCTCCGCCGTGCCCGCATGCCCGATTACGGGGGAGGTTACTGAGCAGCCTTTCAACATTGAATCGTGCATGGAGTACGTTATCTTCCAATCTGACGCCCCCTGCACTCACTCATTGCTCGTTAGATTCTTGAACAACTACATCCGGGCGGATACCAACAACGAGATGCAGCTGCGCACTGAGATGTTGCCTTCCGACATCAACACCATTCGGGAGGCAAGGGCGGGGTCGAATAGTCTCGCAGCGACCGCCTTGCGAGACAAGATGGCGAGGGACAAGATATTCAAGCCGTTGATTCAGTGGATGGAGCTGCATCCCCACACGAGGCAGGCATAATCCGTCAACGCGCGCGATCCACTTGGGATCATCGAACTTTTTGATGTTTGACGCTCAGACACCGGCCAGTATGTCTTCTACCGTGCATTAATGCAATCAAGAATATTCATGGTATCAACCAAAAATGTTATGGAAGTTGAAGCAATGATTTTCATCGCCTGGCTAAGCTACATCATCTGCAAACATTCGCCGGCCAGCAAGGCAAAATACACAGTTATGACGCAACGGTATCGATGAGGACGTATGACCACGGATTTCCTTCCAATACTATGCGGCATTGAAGCCCGCCATCCGCGAGACTGCGCAAGCCCGCCAACGCAGTTTGGAGGGGTAGAGGACTAATTCCCTTGGGTGATTGATCGTCTCGAGTCTCGCGGAGAGTGAGCGAAAAAGTCTTCAAGGTGCCGTTGACGCGCCGAGACCGCAGGACATCCAACAGGTCATCGTAATCGTCACGCTCACGATATGCATCGATGGCCAACTTCGCCAGCGCGGGAAGGGTGGTCGGCAACGAAAGGGATGTGATGACCCGGTGAACTGCGGTAGCTTGGAGGTGCAATGTCAAATCCGTGATGGCAGGACCGAGCTGGAACAATGACAGGAGTGTCGAGGGCTTGACTTTGCCGATGTAGTGGTCCGTGATGACCTTAAGTTGTTGCACCGAGCAGTTGGAGCGGGAAAAGAGAGCCTTGAATGGCTCAATGGCTACTGCAATATCCCCGGATAGGGTAAGTCGCTGAAGGTGGGGGAGCGTAAGATATGGTACGATAGAAGAGCCGAGGTAGGCGACTTCCAACGATTCGACACTGTTCAGAGTCAGATGTGGCTCATTGAAGGTGTCGGTGACAGTCTCCAACACCATCCCCTCGTGGACCAGATGCAAAAGGCGATCCGAGCATTGGCGCAGGATGGGCAAACAGTCTGCGGCAGAGGTATCCGTTGAGACTTTGAGCCTCGTGAGCTGCGCCCAAGGAAGCCGTATGTCGAACACTGCTTCCGAGACGGTGATGGATGCTTCGTGCAACATGGGCGCGTTCTGGATTCCGATGCTAACCCATGGGTTATCGCCCCAACTTCTTGTTAATGCGACTTTACGAAGAAGAGGGAATTCGTTGTCCCCGCCTTCGATAGTAACGCGTTCAATATGCACGCCGTCATGGTCAGACATGTCGGCGTGGAATAGCTCAATCTCTCTCCATCGATGATGGTGAGTTAGGCTGGCGTCGATGAGGGATTGTGCGACGGCGTCCGAACTGGCAAAGGAGAGAGAGAGAGGCAGGGTCGCGGAACGATGGAGCCACATCTCAAGCAGCTTTCTGCTGTCTCCGTGTGGTGTCCGACGCTCGTTGATCTGTATGGATTGCCAGAGGTTCGGCGTCGTGACAGCAATCTCGCGCCACGAATGACATATCTGGGTAAGAAGTAGTGGAGAGGTGGGAGGGTATGCTGCTTTTCGGTAGAGAAAGGGTGAATATATGGGCTGCGATTTCGGCTGGTAGGTCCAAAACAGGGTAGACGATCGAATCCAATTCTTCTTGGATTTGCTGTCGCTCCGCAACAAGCACGGCAATGAGCTTGTTCAGCTCAGCCAAGCGGAGGCGAGCCTTGTCGCGGGTAGAATTGGGCGGTATCTCAGACATAGGATCGGTGCAAGAGCGTAGGCAGCGGCGGGGATCCGACTTTCGGTGGAGAGCTGGCGCAAAGAGAACGGTGCACGTGGTCAACAAGCTTGAACAAATAACATCCCGCGATGCCGAGATCATCCACTCGCGTCTTTCAACTTAAAAAATGTCTTCGGTGATCAAGCAGATTATTAAAACGTACCAAAAAAACACTCCTGTTCCGGCTATCCCAGAAGATGGTCTCTGTACTACTATCTTGAAGGCACTGAACAAGATCGTCTACGCCAGTGAAATCTTGACCCGTCTTCCTTCCGGTCTGGCTCGAATGCCCGTGTAAAGGGCAAGAATTTACACGGCATACTGGGATGCTTATTTATGTGAGTGGGGTGTTTTTTTTTCTGGCCGGGTGGCTGCGAGAAATAAGTAACAATAATTGACAGAAATCAGATATTTTGAATGGGGTGATTGCACGCCTTGCAGAAGCCGCGCAGCCGGATTAGCAACTACTGAAGGAAAGAATCGGTTCCCTTGTGCGCCTTAGCTGCAACACCAGACGCACACTACACAAGCCTTTGCCGCTGCCTTCACAGATCGATCTGGAGAAGTTGCGCGGCCATCGGAATGTGCTGCGAAACCAAGACTGTAAAAGCAGCCTGGGGGTACATACTAGCGCTGAAATAGCGAAACACGCGCGGCGCAAGCGTACCGTGAACAACACAGTGTGATACAGGCGTGCATGTCGGAAATTTGCGGGCGGCGTTGTTGCGGTAACCTGTGCGTCGATTCCAACGGAACGCATTTTTGTAAGGGAACCCCCGGGCCCGGGTGTCGTTAAAGGCACGGACTCGGACGCATGGGGTAAAGGGACCGGCAACACGAATAAGGGGACCTTGACTATTCACCCGGCAATCCATTCATTGGCGCTGTCTAAGGAGACAATGATCATGAAGTGGACCAGGAGGAAGTATTCGATAGGACGGAACGACAGCATCGCGTCGGGAGGCAGAGAGAAGCCAAAAAAAAAAACGGGGAGAGATATCGAGATGCGTAGAGCCAAATGGTTCACGAATCACCGGTGGTCGCATTGTTGAAGCGACGTGGGTGATCATCGAACTTATTGGTCCTTGAAGCTGAGACACCGGCCCGTATTCTTCCTACCGCGCGTTGTGATCAAGAATATCCATAGTATCAACTAAAAATGTTATCCAAATTGAAGCAGTGATTTCCTACTCGCATACATGGCTCAGCTAGAAGGCTGCAAAAAAACTTCGGCTAGCAAGACAGATGGCGCAAAGGTATCGAGGAGGACGAGTGGCCACGGCTTTCGTTCCAAAACTATGCGGCATTGAAGTCCACCATCCGCGAGATCGCGGAAATGTGCTAAAGCAGCTTGCGGGAGGGGGCTGGTGGGCTCGGGCGAAGCAGCATCCTTGTGAGGGCGGAGAGTGAGTGAAAAACACTTCAAGGTATTGTTGGCGTGCCGAGAGCGCAGGACAGCTAGCAGGTCATCATACTCGTCCCGTACGCGGTAAGCGACGATGAGCAAAGTTGCCAGTGCGGGAAGGGTATTTGGCGATGAAAGGGATGTAATGACCTGGTGAACCGCGACAGATTGGAGGTCTAATGTTAGATCTGTGAGGGTAGGAACGAGCTGGAACAATGACAGGAGTGTCGGGGGGTTCAATTTGCTGTCGTAGCGGTCCGCGACGACCGTGAGTTGTTGCAGCGAGCAGTTGGAGCGACAAAAGAGAGCCTGGAACGGCTCAATGGCTACTGCGATGTTCCGGGATAAGACGAGGTTCCGGAGACGGGGGAGGGTAAGATGCGGTACGATAGCAGAGCCGTTGACTTTCAGTGAGTCGAGACTGTTGAGCGTGAAATGTGGCTCATTAAATAGATTGGTTACCGGCTGCGGAAGGATCGTTTCGTGGACTAGATGCAAAAGGAGATCCGAGCATTGGGTCAGGATTGGCAAACAGTCTGCAGCTGAGTCATATGTGAAGAGACTGAGCTGAGCGAGCTGCGACCACGGAAGCCGCATGTCGAAGATCCCTTCGACGTATGCTTCACGCAACATAGGCGCGTTCTGGATTATGATAGCACCCCACGAAACATCGCCCCAGCTTCTTAACGTGACTTTACGGAGGAGAGGAAACTCCTTGTCCGCGCAATCGACACGCACGGCGCCATCGGTAGAAAGCTCTGAGAACAACTCGAGCTCCCTCCATCGACGATGGTGAATCAGGCAGGCGTCGATAAGGCTCTGTGCGGCGTCGGAACTCGCAATCGCAATCCTGAAGGAGAGAAAGAGAGGCAAACTCGCAGAGCGCTGGAGCCACATCTCAAGGAGCCGTCCGGTGTCTCTGTGTGGTGCCCGACTTTCGTTGATCTGTATGGATTGCCAGAGATTCGGCGTCGTGACAGCGATCTCGCGCCACGAATGGCAGATCTGGGTAAGGAGTAGTGGAGAGGTAAACTGGGACGGTGTGCGGCGATCTTTGGGCAGAGAAAGGGTGAATATATGGGCTGCGATTTCGGCTGGTAGGTCCAGAACTGGGTAGACGATCGAATCCAATTCTTCTTGGATTTGCTGTCGCTCCGCAACAAGCGCGTCAATGAGCTCGTTCAGCTCAGCCAAGCGGAGGCGAGCCTTGTCGCGGGCAGAGTTGGGCGGTATCTCAGACATGGGATCGGCGCAAGATGGTAGGTCTCAATCGGCTGTTGGCAGTGGCAGTTTGGTGGCAGTGGCGAAGAGCAAGAGAACGGTGCACGTGTTCGCCAAGCTTGAACAAACAACATGCCCGGACCGGCGATACGGATCATTCTATCGCGTCTTTCAACAGGCAAAATGTCTTCAGGGATTCTGGACAAAAAATCACCCCTGTTTCGAGCCTATAGTCGTAACCGCCGGAAAAGGGATGTTGCGTATCTAGCTTTGAAACTACCAAACAACCATATTTAACAGTGAGATTTGACTCATCTTCCTCCCTGTGTGGCTCGAGCGGCCGGGAACTGCGCAAAGATTTACAAGGAAGGTGGGGATGTTCATCTATGTGAGTGGTGTTTTCTTCCTGGCCAAGTGGATGTCAATATTAAAATTGCTTTCACTGCAACTTTACTGCAACACCAAAATAACTTGATGCATATTGATATTATACTGATACATCGGTCATCGCGGCATTTACAGACCAAGTCGGAGCTGTGGTGAAGGCACAGACGCGTTATGTCACTTTTGAACTGCCCACGACAAGCACAACTCGACTAACTTATATATACACCATCATTATCAACCGAAGGTTCGGGGTCGGAGACAAGGACCATGATGGAAGAGGAGGATAAACATAAACACGTCTTCCGTCGCGACCAGGAAGCGCTCCATGTCACCAAAATCAGGTTCCAGAGGGTGGCACAAGCCAATTTCTGCATACCGTTCGAACTGGGATCAGAAGCCCCGATAACCAATGGAGCAAGTACTTATGCGGAAAGCTCAGATGGAGATAGGCCTGCCACATGGAGCTGTAGGCGTGATTTCGTGATTTCTGCGTGATTAGAGCGTATTTGGTGCTCCAAAAAACGTCTTCCAGATTTTGGAGATCAACGCTCATATTTAGGCGACGTCTAGTGATGATGTGATCAATGTGTGATCCAAAAGCGCCGACCTGTATACGTCCAAAGCAAAACAACTCGGGAGGACCAGGAAATATGTGGTGGACTCTACCAGATCCACCACCAAGAAAAAACGGGGCGAAACGGACACCTGTAGCCTTTGCTCGTCGACTTTTAATGCAGCCTGCCGACGGTGCCGCCCTGCCGTTCCCCTTTTAGGACTCACAGATTTTTGGAATCAGCAATCAAATTTTTGACAGATGTGGTCGATTTTCAGGTTTTGGAGGGCAGCAAATACGCTCTATTACCACCTTGATTCCCGCGCGTTCATTGGCTGCGGAGAGGTCTAAAGGAGAAAAGATGTCCGGGGATAGTGCACACCATCCCATTAAGAGAACCGTGACGGTTAATCAAAGTCGGTCGATGAAGCCTTCCTCGAAGTCTCTCGCACTGCTTCAAACATATAAAAAGCCCTCTAGTTGCTCAAACTGGGCACGTCGCTTCTCACCATGAGCGGTACCAATTTCTTCGTCACACGAAAGCACTCACTCTCCGCCGACTTTCAGCGAAACGGGGTCCCTGCCGGATTGTGTCCTTGGATCCACGACGTCGCCAAAATCACAGTGAATGGCGAGGCTCACGTAGCGGTCCTCAGCGATGACTCATCGATCCTCGCGGCTGCCGTTAGCCACGAAATTCTCATCTATGACCTGTCCACGGCGCAGCTTGTCCACACGTTTCGCGGCGACGTGGGCTCTACCGCAGGACGGCTCGAATTTCAGCCAGGTGGACGCAGGCTCGCAGCAGGCTCGACGCGCCGCACATCTCACAAGATTGAATTTTTGGTCAGGGTATGGAATCTCGATGCGCTGGAACACATCAGGAAAGACCTCCTTTGCTAATCAGGTCAGATTACCCCCAAAAAAGGTCCAAAACGGCCAAAAAAGTTCGATTAGGAGCATCAGCATTTTCTGGACCTTGAAAGTAAATTACCTCTAAAAAAGACCAAATTACCTCGCTTTCGCCGAGTTTTTCAATGGATTAGCTTCCATATCAGCGTTGCGTTGCTCGAGAATCAGACAAAAAAGAGCTTGAAAAGACTGTATTGGGCAAGCTATGTACGGACAGGTGGTAGTTACAAAAGACCCCTCGCACGAACTCCGCAACACGCCACACTGATGGAGAACAGGCTTTGGAAGCTAGACGAGACGAGGTCAGCAAGCAAACACTAAGAGATGATCAAAACAAACTCACATGGCGATGGCAAGTAACGAAAATGTGCGCGGCGTAGGAATAACACGGAGCGCCAACGGCGAGGAGAAGGCGCCAGAAATCCGACGGTCAAAAGCTAAACGAGGAAACGAAGACTGGGGGATGAGCGAAACAAACTTACACAGCGACGGGAAGTAACGAAAGCGTGTGCGGGGTAGGAATAACACAGAGCGTCGACGGCAAGCACAATGAAAAAAAAAAATCGCCGGTGCTGCGTACACCGAGTACGACTGGAGCTACAGTTGTCAGTTGTCACGGGCGAGTACGAGATCCACAACTTATGGTTCTGCTGTGTGCGGCTACGCACACGGGACAGATATGTAAGCCAACGAGCAAGAAAGAGATAGACGAACTCACGAGAAGTGAGGGCGAGGGGCCATGGATTGTGAACACACGTGCGTTACATGCAAAGTGGACAGGTGGACCGTAAAGGGGACGGGGAGACCGCTGATTGCCAACGGAATGTGGGCCGGCACCCATTACGCATTGTCCAACCGTTTGTCTGTGACGCAAGTGTGAGTAGGGAGGAGTGCGAGACGGGTGGACTCGTTACGCTAACCGGAGACAGGTGGAGAGTAGACGAGTCAAATAAGGGGAGTACAGACTCACCTGTACCCAAGAGCCAGGCTACGCCTTTGCCACGGTCCCACTCCCTTAACGATACCACGTCGACGAGTAGCAGCTGCGCAGAAAGTCTCAGTCATCATGAGAAGCTATGGCAGCTCGCGGGGACGAACCTTGTGGCAGGAGGGGCAATAACGGACGGTCTTTGGAGTCGCAGAGAGGACGGAGCGTGGGGGAAGGAGAGGACGACATGGGGGAAAGGAAGAAGAGTTGTTGACGAGTGTTGACCGTCTTCCAAACAGAGGCATCAACCAACACCACGTGATGACCGGCAACTGGTAAGACCGGTGCTTACGACACCTCTCGGCAACGGACTTAGCGAAATCTCTTTCGACTTCCTTCCAACCCGTTCAATGAAAAGGCGGGTATTTGCGTTATTTGGCTTCCTGAGTGTCGGCACACACACTAAGATCTGATAAAAGATGAACTCTGCTTCCCAGTTGAGTTTTCACAGCTCAGCAAAAGCTAACTCAGGGAATCTGGTGAATTCGACCGTTTTCCCGGAATTTCCCCCCGTTTGGCCTAATCTGAAAGGCCGAACCAAATTACCCCTAAATTAGGAAAGGAGGTTTTTTCCTGATGCAGCCGGCGGACCATCTGGCTGGTGCTGCGGAAGCGGCAGCCAACGCTGCCTCCTCTTTTCTCTCGCAGCATTGGTCCGCAGAGGATCTCGCGACTGCTGCGCTACAGCCCAAGATTTCCCAAATCCTCGCTGCGTCGCAGGCCGCCGTGGATGTGCGCAGCGGCCATGCACTGCTTGGGCAATTGCCTTCCTTTGAAGCACAAGCATTCAGCCACGACGGGCGCTCGCTGCTCTACCTACCAGACCCCAGGAGTGTTGCTGTGTTGGATGCAGCCACCCATCAGCCATTTGACAAATAACTTGCGCCTTTTTCAACCTTTTCAGCTTGCGACAAGTTCACAAGGCCAAAAGTGAAAAACTCCCCCTTTGAAATCACATTCCATGCCCAGATCAATGCCTGAATTTTTTTTTTTTTCAAAGGATTTGACCTTTTTTGCAATTTAGACATAGCCCGGTGACCTTGTCGCCTTTCGACCTTTTTTGACCTTTTTTGGCCTTTTTCGGCCTTGTACAAGGTCACAAGGTAATGTGTCAAAAGTCTGATGCCCTCACGGAGCGCTTCCGGCTCTTGGGACACACGGACGCCATAATGTGGGCGGAGATCAGCCCCGACGGCAAAGTTATCGCGACCTCTTCCTGGGATACAACCGTGCGCTTGTGGAGCATGAACTCGGGCGAGGCCACCCATGTTCTCGAGGGCGCCACGGGTCAGAGCTGGGCCGGCGCGTTTTCGCGGGACGGGGAGCTCATCGCGGCGGGTGCAGGAGATAACATGGTTCGCATCTGGCGGGTCGGCACAGGCGAACTACTGCACGCCTTCGGCGGATTCCGTGGGTGGGTGAGGAGCCTATCATTCTCGCCAAATCATCTTCGGCTCGCCGCTGGGGCCGCCGGCGGGACTCTGCACGTTTTCAACGTCGAGTCGGGAGAGGCCGAGCAGACCTGGCAGGTCGATAGCGGGGCGAACCGCTTGGCAGCGTCGTTGGTAGAGATTAGCGGTGTACGATACTCGTCGCTGGGTGATCTCTTTTTCTGTTCGACCGAGGGACACATATTCGGATACAGGGCATCGCAGAACTTGAAGTGGGACTTTTCCCCAAGTGGCTCACGGTGGTCGACGTCAGGAAATTTCGCAATCTCTGCGGACGGTTCTTGGCTTATTGCTGCGCTTGGTTCCCACATAAATATATGGAAGATCGAATAACTCTAGCGCGTAGTCATTTAGGACCCACTCATGTAAACCTTTTTCGTTCACAATGAAATTCTGATTCACCGTACTACCTACACGTATCGCAAACCATGGTTCAGTTTCCACTAGGTTGCTTTAAGAACACCGGACAATTACTACGCACAACTTTACTTCGCTGAAAAACCGAAAGGCAATCATAGTTGAACGGTACCGGTCGTAATCTCCAAAGAGTGTGCGCTTTAAAGTTCTTGTGGCTCGCAACGTCAGCAGAGAAGTTCCCCTGCCGTGCTCTTGTGCGCGTGTACGCATTCAACAAGGAATGAATATCAAACTAACATGCGCAGGGCGTAGGGAGAGCAGGATCAAACCGGGTATGTTTAATAATCGGTGGCTGCGAGCGGAAAGAAAGAAATACGTAACTATACGACGACTCAAGTCCATTCATACTTATGTTCGAACAAAATCTAAGGAAGTCGGGCCATGTCTAAAGGTGACCCGCGAAGCTCGGAGGGAATCAGAACAATGAAAAAAGGGCAGTCCGCGCTCGGATTATTTAGTTGAATGACCAGGCAACTGGGTAGAGGGAAGTGTCCCAGGGATGCCCCGCCAAGGCGCCAAAGGCCATCGGACTGAGCGCGACGTCCTCCGTGGCGGCGGCGCCGTCGTAGAATCCGCTGAAAACCGCCTGGACGGTGTTATCCGGGACTGCAATGCAAGCAGTTTAAGCACGAACGCATCACAAGGAGGAATCAAGGACGCTTACAAGTCAGGGTGACCGTCGTGTCGCAGCACACAGCGTCGCCGGCCACGTCGCTCGAGACAGCCACGGCGTATACACCGTTCCAAGGGGGGCAGTCACAAACGGTTGTCTCGAAAAATCCGAGGTTGGCTGGAGGTACAGGTCAGACCAGTCTGTCAAGAGGGCGGTTTGCGCATACCTGTCCCATTGAACGCGTAAGCAGTGCGCACAAGCAGGGCCGAGGAGACGATGCTGAGGAGGGAGCTTTTGAAGAACATAGTAGGCAATGGTTGGTTTGGCTGGTGAACCGGGTTGGTTGTTCAGTTGGTGAACTGACTGTGGATTGGGAGACGCGGATTCTCTTTTAACTGTTTCAGAAAATCGCACGACGCATATGGAGAACTCGAATGGGTTTACCGCGACGGAGGCGCAAGGCGAGACTCGCGCGATAGCCAAGTCTTGGGCAATCAGTCGCGTCCGGGTCCATCGCTGTCCGAGACAAATGGACGTGCCCTAATTCTCGCCTGGGAATGCCTCGATCTCGCAAGTTGTGGGGAATGAAGGCGAAAGCCTTATCGCACTGACACGCAGAATGAGGGGTTTGAGTCGTCGCCACCGTGAAAAAAGGATGTTCTGCTTTGGAACATCAGCGCAAGAGCGAACCCCGGAAACGACGTACGAAGGGATAACGCTAGGCCCATGGGCGGTATCCAGCTCTAGCCCGGGCAGAATTTGCGCGTGCTGCGTGAGTTGAAGCATTCTGTAAAGAAAGGTCAGCCGGTCTAGAGGGCGGAAGAAGCGGTCTACGCTGACAGTGCGCTGTTGGAAAACGAAGTTCGAGCCCTATTAGTAAACGCTGTTGATTCTTCGGCACCACGCCTGGAGACCCGGAACTGTTCCATTACTGGCAAGATGAGAAATAGGTGAGAAGTCTAGCGCACGGGCAAGCCGATAAAATCACGTCGGCAGGCGCCTTGGAACGGGGAAGACCATTCTAAATTTGTGTAAGTGTGTGAGCCGCCTTTCAACACCACATTGTGCATCGAACCTGGAACGCCTGTGATTGAACTGGGATGCGAGGCTGGCGGTCCCGGCCTAAATGGATGTACCACGAACATCGAACTTCCCGGAGAGAAGTAAGTGGATGGTGGTGAAAGCAGGGGCGGCGAAGGACTCCATGTGCAACGAGGTTAATTGAAGGCTTTACGCCATGTTCCCAGCGCGTCTCGAGCGGGCGCTCCAGATTTATGGCGTATCGTGAGTGGTAGCAGCTTGATAGCTCTGAGAATCGGGCGCACCTCGGAAGATGGTCGGATGGTCTTATCGCTACTCGATACACCCCAAGCCGCTGCTCGCCGAAGTGGGGAATTGTGATCACTGGATTTAGACATGACTGTCAGTCAAATGAGCTCGAGCGCCAAGTAAATATCCAACTTACGGTCGAGGTATCTACGCCGTTGCAATGTATATTGGAAGGGACGTAGCGCTGATAGGAAAAAATCAGTTTGGGGCGGCATCAGCTTCTCTTCATTCCAGCGGTTCAAAACCAGAATAGGCACGTGTGATTGTACTGAGCGTCCCCCAAAATTTCAGGTCGGGTCCGTGTCAATTTTCGCAGGAGGCTCTGGCCAAGAACCCGACCGCGAACCAGGCTTTGAAGCTATTCGGAGTCGAGTAGTGCATTCCTGCGCCTGGAACATGTCCACTGAGGCTGAACCATCAGGCCGTGCGGTAGTTTCGCGAGCTCCGCATATGTTCCATATGGCTTCAAGTTGGTTATGAAATTGCTTCGTGAACTAATACCCGGGGAATAAACAGGGTTGGAAGTGTGCGCACTTCATCTTTCAAAGCAAATACGTACTTAATTTTTTTGCTTGCCGTGCTTCGATACGAGAACCGCCCTGAGGCGATTGAGCAAGATTGTTGAGTGGACGGGTGAATGAATAAAACGTACCTAAGAACACCACTAGGTTTCAAAGTCGGCCATGCTTCGGGTCCCTCGTTCCCGGATTTCTTCGGCCTCGGGGCAATACCAGTCGGTCAACTCGGTGTTGAACGAAATGGTGGGGATGGTGTCACGAAAGGCGGAGCGGTACTGCGTCTTGGAAACCGCACGCTTGCTCGTGATGCACAGCTCTCGGAGCTGGCACCCAGACCTCGCTATGAATGCGCGCAGTGTCGCTATCCGGTTAGGTGCAAGGCAGTTGTCCGGCACTTGGAGCCTGCGAAGAGCTGGGACGACGAAGGTCGAGAGATACCCGACGGCTTTCGAAGATTCTGTGTGGAAGTCTACCAGGACCAGGGTTTCCAGGCGAGGGAGGAGTGTGTCGGGGGGCGGTGGGTGATCGCCGAAGAGAATGAGCTCGCAATACACGAGATTGGCGGTATGTGCCAAAACCTGCGTGCACTCGGATGGGTGTTTTGCGATCAACGTCAGCGACGTCAGTTGAAACCAAGGTAGGAGGTCGGAGGGATAATGGAAGTCCCAGAGCGTGGCCGTGCGGAGCAGAGGCATGCGGCTCTCAGTTGGCATCGGTAGCGTGAAGTCTGGGACAGGCTCGATGCCGCCACCCTCTGAGATCCGGATTTCCAGCTCGCGTAGAAAAGGCATTGCCACTTCGGCGAGCACAGAAAGTTGGGAGAAGCTAATATGTAGCTTGACGTGTTCCCATTGTGCACAGTGGAAAACGAGGACTTCGAGGGTTTCAGGCTCGGTGTAGGAAAACTCGTGCGTCTGGATGGAAAGCAGAGAGCGTCCGGATCTATTTAGGCACGCTTTGACCAGGTGGATTTTATCTTCCTCTGGTGATATCGCCCTCCAGAGGGCCGGAGTGGATAGAGCAATTTCCCTCCAGCGGCGGCTGATCTGCTGTGGCGAGAGATTATCGACAAGTGGAGGGGAATACGGGTAGATGGGCACGAGATGTACAAAGATCTCAGAGATGAGTTCATTCGGCAGCGTCAATCCGACTCAAGACCGGATACCGGTAGGTGCCGAACCGCTCTTCAACCAGTTCCTTTTCGGTACGTAGCGCGCGGATTGCGCAACGTAGATTTGAGATTTCAGCGTCTATGGCCGCGACTCGAGCACGATCCAAGGTGCGCGAACGCCGAGCGGCGCTTGAAAATCCGTCCTGTCTTTTCGGCGTTGAGAGAACGTATTGAGTTTCCGTGGTGTACTCACCCGTGCTCAGCGAAAATCATAACTTGGTCGCGTGGCAGGAAAGGGGGCAAGGAGAAAGCAAGGACGGAGTTGGGACGGAGAAAATGGTGGATTGGTGGTGGAGAGTGATGGTAGGGCGCGGGATCTTGATGGGATCACTAGAAGCTTTCGCCTTCAACAGTCAACAGGACCAATCTCACTCTTTTCACTTCTCTTGCCACCAACACCGTAAGACAATGCCCATCGCGCACTGGTCTCCGATTTCGGTGGTTGAAAGGAACCCTACCTCGGTGGAAGCTGACGGCCTTTGATACCCCCCTCACGGTGCTCAAAGGCTTGCGTCTCGGTGGACTCCAGAGAGCATGTCGTTTTCAGTGCGCCAGGCGCGGGCCCGGGGCTCGCCGAGCTTGTTAATGTGTGCGTGAAGTATTCACACCCTTTCCTTTTTTGGTTCCGCCCCGCCCCCGCCCTATCGATGGCGCGTTCGACGGGTCGTCGTGCCCGATCCAGGCGCACACTATGCCTTGGGCGATTCTTGGCGTGAGCTAGCATGGGGCACAGAATTCCGTCGAATCGTGCACCGTAAACCCATGATTTTCTATTTACCTGCATGCAGATTTGGACGCGAAGCATCAAGAAAAATAGTCGTAAGTGGCCGCCATCTGACCAGCCAACTATACGAAGCTGACCTACCATCAGGATATCGATTTCCTGGATGTGGTGTCTTTAATCTTCCGTACACGCATGTGGCATGTGGATTCGTGTGTATCGACGGCGACACTACCACATGACCGTTCGTTAAAGCTCTCGCAACCAATGCAAGGGACCGCTGCGGCAAGCACCGACCAGTTGTAGTAAGAGAGACTCGAGTTCTTGTGAACTGCGCTGCAAACGACTTCCTCGAGACACTGGCGTCCGTGTCGGGATTGAAGCTTTCAGCGGTGCGCATCACAGTGGGAGAGCGCTGATCTCTTAAAAGCAGAGACTACAACAGAATGAACTCGTTTGCATCCTATGCGACAGGCGCGCACTTCTCTCATGATGCGCTGCTGACTACCAGAGGTCGGCGGACTTCGGGTGTATAAACATCCTCCTCATGACCCACCTGGAAAAAGCACTGTAAGCGCTTGATCGGCGACCTCACAGGTCTAGGTGGGGTCGTTTCATACTATAACTCGAAACTGAGCGCTTCTCGCACAGTCCTTACCGTAGCCGTGGTCTGTGCATTCCTCTTGGGCTGTACAAGTGACATCCAACCAGCACACGGAACCATCACCTATCACCGCAAATGGCAAGATTGCTGATTCTTGAATACAGACCACCATTGGCCGCCGATCTCACCGGAACCATATTGCACGCCACTGCCCGTATAATAAACGCTCCATCCGCCCATCTCTTCTTTGGCTTATTTCGCATCTTGCCCAGTACCACCCGCAGATTCCTCAGGCCATGGACGATCCTTCAAAAGTATGGAGCGCCGATATGTCTACGAAGCCTGGCTGACAGAGTCATAGACCGAGCAACACTCTCTAAGCGAAGCTCCACCAAGGATACAGGTGACGCCGTATACACAGGCGACCGATGTGCCCCAGGATTCTCCCAGGCAGCAGGCAGCGAATGTGGCCGTCGATACTGCCTATCGAACCGCCTCTTCCTTGGCCGTTGATCCTGCTTCGGAGGATAAGGTCGCCGGAACCGGTATGCATCGTTAGCTCATCTCGTACACCGGCTTTCTGTCATGCTCATTCCTCTCTGTTCGCGCTATAGAGGATCATTTGAGTTCGTATCTTCCGATAGTCGGCGACGCGTCTCAAGCTGTTAAGGCATACTGCGCCGCGCATCCGGAGGTCTTCAACCACGTTATCAATGTGCTTGAATCGTTTCCGGACCTCAAGTCCTTTGACAGTACGTTTGTCGAGGTTTCCAAGGTGCTTGTGGATGGGATGCATCTATTGGGGGAGTTACATCCATTCGTCAAAGGTTAGTGTTTTTTTTCTTCTGTTAGAGCCAGGCTAATTAAGTTGTCTCCCTCAGTCATGGTGTCGCCGCTCAAGCTCATCCTCACTTTTGATCTCACGCGGCGCCAAAACAACAAAAAAGTGACCGCAGTCAAAATGCAGATACTTGACACAGCGACCGTGCTTTTCCGGTGCGTCAGCTGTGTTTCTGCCGACGGCGACTGATCCCCTCCCAGGCTTCGTGACGTGCACGAGTCATCAATGAAGGGGCCAGATGGATTACCGCTACAAGACATGGTTCACCTCGTAACGAGGATTGCTGATGACATCAAAGAATGCGCAAGCGCTTGCGATCTCTACTTGAACAAAACCACTTTGTGTACGCTCTTCGCGACCGCGCTCGGCCAATACTCACCTCGTAGTCTTCTCCAGCTAAAATGCTCCGGTCCAAAGACTACGAGGAGCGATTTGGGGACTACATCAAGAAGTTCAACGGCCACCAGAGAACACTCACCTTAGTACTCGCCACGCATACCTCCGTTGCGATTGACGCTGCGAATGATAAGCTCGACGTGCAGGGCGAAGACCTCATCATAATCCGGGGACAAATCGAGCGCCTTTTCCGGAAGTTGGACACCACCCGCGAGCGCGAGGTGCAGAAATTCATCGTCACAAAGGGCGGCCCGAAGGCATGTGTTGACAATGATGTGGTACTGAAAGAGCTTGCGGAGAAGACCGGCGAAAGTCTCGAGTCCCTTGTTCCAACACGCTCGGCCGGCGAAAGCACGAAGAGGCTACTCGAAGATGCTAGGAAGGTGTTGAATAAAGAGTTGGCGGAGGACGTTGATCAGGCGTTCAGCAAACACATGGGTGATTTCGATCGCAAGCTGAAGGCGCAGGAGACCCATATTATCGGTGCTATCGACGCTGTCATCGACGGTCTTTCTGGTGGGCTGCATACGAAAGTCAAGGATCCGGTGGGTTACACAATTACTGTCTATTCGCTCCGTGGTGACTCGGAGTCCTTTTATGTTTTCCCGTAGGATTTAAAGATGCTTTGGGAGCAGGAGAAGTGGAAAGGCAGTGTCTACGCCCGCGATTTCGTCCTGGCCTTGAATGAGTACTTCGCCTCCAAGCTTGAGCCTTCCAAATTTGAGCCTTCCAAGCCAGTGGATCCCACTGTCAGCCTTCCCACAGATTCCCCGCCCCGGGCCCCTTCCCCGACATCGTCGGTGGGAGAATACCACTTGCACGAAGCCGACAAACATGACAGCGACCAATGGGCCCTCGCATACATCAATGTCGCCCATCTCCAGCCCCTGCTCGATGTCATCGACACCGATGGGTCCGGGTGGATCAACATCGCCGAAGCAAATCATTTCGCGCGGCTGCGCCCGGGGAGCCCAGTCAGGTGGAGGTAAGTTTGTTGTTCCAGTGGCACCTACACCTGGTTGATCTGGTCCCTTCAGCTTGATTCACTGGTTTACCTTCTGGGCTGCAGGATGGCACCTCACTGTCACCTGGTACCGGTACAGGATTTACAAGATTCTCGTTGCCATGCTTAGGGTTGCGCATCATGTTAAACCAGCCAATATACAAGCCGCTAACCGTTACATGAGTGGCTGGGAAATCTACAATGTGGAACTCCTGCTGCGCTCGACACGTTCGGCCGAGTCTGAATATATGCACGAGGACAATACACAACTGAAGAACCTTGCGAAGGATTTTCATAAGTTGGAGGAAGCCAAACTCAAGAGGCAGCTCAGCCAGCTTCGCTACAAGCTTGACAACATTGATACACTTCAGTTGGTCACTGGCGCCCAGTCATCTGGCCTCCGGCGCATTGAGGTTGTGAGTTGCCCAGTGTTTGCCTCTTGCACTGTCTGATTTGCGCTATCTAGCACCTGTACCCGTTGCTTTATCTGTTGTTACAACGCCATCTCGCCATCATGCAATTAGCGTGTGTGCATAATCTACACGCGGATGAGTTTCCTACAATGAGTACCTCACTGGGGACCATATTCACAGCCGTACAGTATCGAATGAAGAGGCTAAAAGGTATGTGCCTGGTACTTTATGTTACATTGGGCCCACTATAAACTGTTCAAGGAATGTTCAAGTCCAATGTGACGGACGAGAAAGAGGGCTTCAAATATTTCGCTTTCGGGATGGTGCGTTTAGTTTCACGCGTGCTTCATAGCGCTGAACAATCACTCCACTCAGTTTGAGCGACTGTATCGCGACCCCGAACAAGAGGAGCGTGACGTGAGCCATAATACGATCCACAACCGACAGAATGAGGAAGACGATGGCCTGGAGGATACCGAGGACCTCGGGCCCAACCCTGACGAAGACGAAGACGAGGCATCCGCAATGGCCATCTTGACGGAAATGGATTCTGCTATCTTACTTAACGAGATACCCGACGAACCGCTGCAACTGCCTAATCCGAGTCCGGAGATGCGTCATTCACCCGAGAATGTGGCGGAGCCCGATGCTCTCGATGGCCTGTGGACTGGACAGCTATTCTTTCCGGACAACAGCGTTCCGTACGGCACCATTGCTATGCAGCTCACTCAGACGGGGGACAGTTTCAACGGCGTTGCTGAAAACTCCACGGGCGTGCTAAAAGTCACGGGGACAATCAAGGAGAACAGTTTGCTTCGCTTCACCATCGCTTGGCCTGAAGAAGTTGGGTATCGAGTGGAGTGTAAGGGGCCGCACGCCCCGTGGGCAGACACGATTACCGGATCGTGGGGACCGAAGACAGAATCGCAAGAAGAACTGGACAAGACGACGAGCCCCCCCACGAGGCCGAAAATGTCTCTGCGCTTCGTGTTTCGTCGCCCACCATCGTTCCGCACCACCGATGGCACTACGCGAGCTAGTGCGCGATGGGCAGTTGCTATCGCGGCGACGACCAACATGATTGGGCCGACTACTCTGCGCAAAATTCGAGCGCAGATGCAATGCTCATGGCTAGTTGACCGCCTCGCTGAGAGAAAGCGATTCATTGATCTCGCGAGGCGAGAGCTGGCGGGTTGGCAGAACCTTAGCACGCCATGGAAAGCGCTGAGTGAGCCCGAGGCTGTAGAGTTGCAGCGGCTCAAGATTGAACTGCGCCCCTGCGATGCACGCGTCTACACATCACTAGCGGAGCTCGAGCTGCAGCAACTCGTAGACCAGTACGTCTCTGAACCTTTTGTCCGGTGTAATGTCGACTAACAAATACAAGTGGACGCTATTGTGATGGCTGCAGCAAAACCATTCGCGGCTCCAGGTACTTTTGCCTTCAATGCATGGATGAGTTCTACTACAATGGCATTGATCTGTGTTCTGAATGCCATGCGCAAACCCGACTGGTATCACTGGACCAGGAATTCACCCACACGAACTCTCACACCTTGGTGAAGACCATCCGCCGGATTCACGATGGGGATCTGGCACGGATTATCCCGCAAGCCGAGGTTGTCGCGGACCAAGTCAAAGAACGCTTCAAGGCGGCTCACGCTCCGACTTTGCGCACCGACGGCCCACCACAGCCAAGCAGCTATGTGAATGCGTCCCAAACGCAGGTCCAGCACCAGCAGTTCCTCTGCTGCTATTGCGAGAAACCCCTGTCCCCTCCGTTCTGGGCTTGTGTCGAATGTGGTGCGTGATGTCTATTCTCTCTCGCGTTGACTACGCCTCACACGGCATCGACGGTCCCAGTTGGAGACACGTATGTTTGCCTGGAGTGTGACTGGAAGGGCTCAGCACTGGGCAATTGCGGACCGTTTTGCTTGGGGACAACTGAGCTCCAGACCAAAGATGGCTCAATCGCATGTAAAGGTGTTGATATACGGTTTTCTATATTCAACTTGCTGACTTGCTTCCGAAGTGAATCTGCCTAAACATAAGGCTGGCTGTTGTCCGCTTGCTGCTCGGTCAAATCCCGAACATAAGCTCTCACACGTACTGGTTCAAACCGTCGATACGGAGTTGGTCCCAGAGCCGCAGGTCCAGAATCTGACTCTTGCGGACGTGATGAAGAAGCTGGAAGAGATGGAGGACAATATTTCGGCCATCAACAAAAAGCTTGAAATCCTTCTGTCGAAGAAAAATGGATCTGTAGCGAAAGAATAGGAGATCGACTGGTCAATTGACACAAGGATAACTCAAGTATGATTGCGTCAAACTTCTCACCTGCCAATTGTAGTGCTAGAAACCAAACATGTACTCATTGAACTTGTCGTTGTATGAATGATATTTTTGTTTCCGCCGTGCCTCGATACCCCTGAGGAGATCGATTTGAGTGCGCGAGTGAATGAGTGAAACGCACTGGGGAACACCACTAGGTTTCAAAGCCGGCCATGCTTCGGGTCCATCGTTCCCGGATTTCTTCGGCCTCGGGGCAATACCAGTCAATCAACTCGGCGTTGAACGAAATGGTGGGAATGTTATCACTAAAGGCGGAGCGGTACCCCGTCTTGGAAACCGCACGCTTGCCCGTGATGCACACCTCTTGGAGCTGGCACCCAGACTTCGCTATGAATGCGCGTATTGTCGCTATGGGGTCCGGCGCGAGGCAGTCGTCCGGAACTTGGAGCCTCCGAAGAGCTGGGAGGATGAAGGTCGAGAGATACCCGACGGCTTTCGAATACTCCAGGTGGAAGTCTACCAGGACCAGGGTTTCCAGGCGAGGGAGGAGTGTGTCGGGGGGCGGTGGGTGATCGCCGAAGAGAATGAGCTCGCAATACACGAGATTGGCGGTATGTGCCAAAACCTGCGTGCACTCGGATGGGTGTTTTGCGATCAACGTCAGCGACGTCAGTTGAAACCAAGGTAGGAGGTCGGAGGGATAATGGAAGTCCCAGAGCGTGGCCGTGCGGAGCAGAGGCATGCGGCTCTCAGTTGGCATCGGTAGCGTGAAGTCTGGGACAGGCTCAATGCCGCCACCCTCTGATATTTGAATTTCCAGCTCGTGGAGACACGGCATTGTCATTTCCGCGAGCACAGAAAGCTGGGAGAAGCCAAGATTTGACGTGTTCCCATCGTGCGCAGTGCAAAACGAGAACTTCGAGGAGTTCAGGCTCGGTGTAGGAGTCGCCCGTTTGAATCGAAAGCAGGGAACGCCCGGATCTGTTCAGGCAGGCCGTGACCAGGTGGAGTTTATCTTCCTCTGGTGATATCGCCCTCCAGAGGGCCGGAATGGATAGAGCAATTTCCCTCCAGCGGCGGCTGATCTGCTGTGGCGAGAGATTACCGACAAGTGGAGGGGAATACGGGTAGATGGGCACGAAATGTACAAAGATTTCAGAGATGAGTTCATTCGGCAGCGTCAAGACCGGATACCGGTAGGTGCCGAGCCGCTCTTCAACCAGTTCCTTTTCGGTACGTAGCGCGCGGATTGCGCGACGTAGATTTGAGATTTCAGCGTCTATGGTCGCGATTCGAGCACGATCCAAGGTGCGCGAACGCCGAGCGCTTGAAAATCCGTCCTGTCTTTTCGGCGTGTTGAGAGAACGTATGCGGTGAGTTTCCCTGGTGCACTCACCCGTCCTCGGCGAAAATCATAACTTGGTCGCGTGAGTGGCAGGAAACGGGCACGGAGACAGCAAGGACGGAGTTGGGACGGAGAAAGTGGTGGAGAGGGTAGGTACGTGGGACCTTGATGGGATCACTTGACGTGCTTTCGCCTTCAGAAGTCAACAGGTTGTCAACAGGACCGAATTTCCTCGGGAAGAAGATTAGATGTCCCTGATCCAGAAATTCAGCTAGGAGTCACCAACATTGCTCAACGCTACGCGAAATACGTTGAAATTGGGGCAACCCAAGGGAAGTTCCAAGTCGGAGAAGAGGGTTGATTGGTCTAATGATGATGTGCCGTAATGTATGACGGTGTTTATTGGACAAAAATACGATGCACATTAACTTTCATCCAATTTCATTCAAAATGTCGGTGAAAGTGGATGCAGATGGATGCAGATGGATGTGAATGGATGCAAATGGATGATTTCAAGTGAAATCCGATGCATCACGTAGTGAAATTCGATGCAAGTTCAATACACGCAAAGCCCAGTCATCTGCATTGCATTTCACCAATGGCCGAGGTGCATCAAGACAGAATGAAAACCGATGCATTCCTTTGGAATGCATCCAATTTCACCAGACGCTTTGATGCTGATCAATGCAACCTGGTGCAGTCTTCCGCAACTGCATTCAAACGCATTGATCTGATTCAAATTTGGCACGAAACCAGTCCATATCAGGTTACTGATATATTTCCCCCCCTTTCCTTCCCACCCATTCAGTTCTTCGTAACCTCCTCGTCGAGCAACCTCATCCCCGGTTCAGTTCTTCGTAACCCCTCGTCGGGAAACCTCCTCCCCATCAATTTTTACCCTCCAGCCAAAATATACCGCTCATATTCATAAGAGATTCGTTACAAGATGTATCCTACTAGTACACTCACACCACAAGTACTCAAACCTTGAACTTGTCGTCCTTGTCCCCCGCCACCCTCGTGATCCTACAAAGGCTGTTCTCTGTCATGATAGTGTCAAACACCATATGCGCTTTTTGCGCTGCACTGAGTTTGTTGTCGAGAAAGCCGTGCAGCCTGCAGAATGCGGCTCTGATCTGGTCGGCATTCCCCATCTTGAACGCTCTCCCGTTTCCGTGCGGCCTCTCGCCAGAGCGGTGAATGTGTACCGGTATAAACCATCCACATTGTTGTGCACGATTGGGGCCTTTGATGTTTGCTGGGCTGGGGTTGGCAGGATCCGGAACGTAGAGAAAAATATGATTGTCGTATTTATGCTCGCAAATGCACAAGTCCGTGTGGGCTTGAGGCTAACGAGGAAATGAGACCCGTTACGGAGGCGACCGGAATTGACATACCTCACGGCGACCTTCACGTGCTGACACCATGAAGTAGGTGCTTCGACAAGGGCACAGCAAGCAGCCGGCGCGAGCTGGGAGGGGGATGGACATGGCGGAAGGAACAACAAGAAAGGAACAAGCCAAGAAAAGATGGCGACTCACCTGATTCCCGCTATCTATATTGATAGTGGGTCAGCTCGAAAAAGTGATCGAACCCGTATTTGTTCGCCCAATTAGGCAAACAGCCCTATGACCTCATACCTTGATGTACCATCCTTTCGGGTCAAAATCTCAGACCGTCAGATCAACTTTTCTGCCGCTCTCCTACCTTGTACGGGCCGTTGCTGGCCTACCTGCCGATGAGACTCCTTCCTCCCTTCCCATTTGGAAAACACCTCTTAAATGCAATAAGCTTGCCGCACCGAACGTTAACAGAAACACAAATCGAAATTGAACCAGATTGAACCCCAATCCCTCCAAGCCTCGAGTAATCCTCCTTTCGGTCCTATTCATCAATTTACTGCTCCGCTACGTTCATCTCATTGAGTGTGTGTCCTGTCTGACTCTATCTCCAAGATCTTTCCGCAACGGACGTAGAACATCATTTGCATCACCCAGAGGTTTCAAGCCTTGAAACGTACGCAGACCACCACATGCATGAGTTTCTATCATAGTTTACTGTCCGCTACGCTATCGTTGTGAGCTTTCACGTTGTCAGCTTGTCGCAAGCTGACAAGCTATTTGTCAAATGGCTGAGTCTTAAAACATCAGTGTTGCCTGGTGCTGATGGTAGGCAAGTACAGATCTGTTCGCTTCTGCGTATTATTGAAGAAATGAGATGGGGATGTTTGAGTTTAGAGTGGTGGGTGTTTGGTTGGAGTCAGGATTTTTCGTTACGTTTTACAGTACAGAATACAGGTCCTTATATACATTTTCTACATGGTCCGTGCGCAGCTTATCTACGAGTCATTTCGAGTCATTTGTGCTCCACGCACAGCCTCAGCGCCGCCCGCAGCCCATTGTTCACTGCTTTCCGCAGTCAATGTGCTGCGCTCCACCGGCTCCACCCGAGCACGTGGTGCCGACGCTTTCGGCTCCGACTTAGTCGGTTTGCCATTCCAACACTCCCCCTCAAACCGAACAAAGTCCCAGTGCAGCCGCAAAGTGTTTAGCTTTCACACTTGGCAAAGCCTTGGTCAAAGTATCCGCCACCATGTCTTGAGTTGGGCAATAGACGAGACGGATTGAATCGTTTCCAATCACGTAGCGAATAAAGTGGTAGCGAATGTCGATGTGCTTTGTGCGTGCATGGAACTGACCTATGTCGGAATAGGCGAGAGCGATTGCGGATTGGTTGTCACCATGCAAGGTTGTGGGATGTTCGAGTGGACGGAATATCTCGCCAATGAGTTGTCGAAGCCAGAGAGCCTCTTTAGCGGCATGTGTCATTGCGACGTACTCAGCTTCCGTGGTTGAGAGTGAAACAAGCTCTTGTTTCTTTGAACTCCAAGACACGGCACCTCCATCAATGATGAAAGCATAGCCAGAGATTGCCCGCCTATGTTCTTGTGACATTCCATCGGAATCCGAGAATCCTTCCAATCCCTTCTTTCCCTTGCCAAAGGTGAGACGTAACTCCTTTGTCCCTACAAGATAGCGGAAGACACGCTTTGCTGCATCCCAGTGAGCCGGTCCGGGGTTATCAAGGAACTTCGACAAAATCCCAACCGGAAACGCGATGTCGGGACGCGTTCCAACTGCTGCCCACATTAATGAGCCCACAGCTTCACGGTAAGGGACTTGCTTCATCATCGCAATTTCCTTGACCCCATTTGGGCAATGATCAGTCGAGAGTTGAACATTCGGGTCCATTGGCATTGCAAGCGGTTTGGCGTCGGTGAAGTTGAACCGCTGCAAGATGGACGTGATGTACGACTGCTGGGATAATGAAATGGTGCGTTCTTCCCTGTTACGCTTGATCTCGATACCGAGGAGCCATGAGACAGGCCCCATGTCGGTCATCTTGAATTGAGATCCAATGCGCTTCTTGTAGTCTTCAAGTAATTCGGGTGAGCTGCCGGTGATTGTACAATCATCAACGTGAACTGCCATGATGATTAAGTGGCCATCCGGACGAGCATAGAAAATTGCATGGTCCGAATCACACTGTGTGAAACCAAGTTCAGCGAGGGAACGGCTTAAGGTCTCGTACCATCTTCTGCCGCCCTGCTTCAGGCCATACAAAGCCTTGTTCAGTTTCAACACATATTTGCGGCGATCCGCAAACTCGTGATCCGGGGGTTGTTCCATGTAAATAGTCTCGTCGGGATCTAGTTCACCGTTGAGAAACGCACTATGAAAATCGAACATATCAATTTCCCAGTCGTTCCGCGCAGCAATGGCAAGAATAAGTCGAATGGACGCGATCTTGGCAGTGGGAGCAAAGGTTTCGTAGTAGTCGACTCCTTGGACTTGAGTGAAGCCCCGAGCGACAAGACGAGCCTTATATTTGTCGATCTCCCCAGCAGCATTCTTCTTGATGCGTAAAACCCACTTGCAGTCAACAACATTGGAGTCTGGTCTCTCCACAAGTTGCCATGTGCCAGCGGCTTTCAGAGCAGTGATCTCCGCATCAATTGCCACTTTCCAATGCGCCCAATCCGGCCGTTTCTTCGCCTCCTCGAATGTTGGTTCAAGCGCTTCAGAGTCTGCCGTCGCAGCGGCCATACAGTGCTCCAATATGTCAACCATTTCCCAGTCTTCTGACAACTCTGCTCGAGCTGCACTATCTTCCTCAGGAAGTGTCACTCCCCGAGGTATCTCTGGGTCTGATGGTCGATTACTGGTTCTTCCAGCACCACTCTGAAGGTCTTGAATATATCTTGAAGGTTTGCGAGTACGTTTTCCTGGTCCTTCTATGTCTTCTTCGGCCTGCTCGAAGTCGGGTCCGAGCGGATCCGTGCGCGCCAATTGCCGCACGAGTTTGTCGATATTAGGGGATGCGGGGAGTTCTTCTTTGGGTGGAGTACTACGAGGTGGAGTTTGTGGTGGACTCTTCTTGATTGCAGGTGGAGTGGATGGACGAGGTGTTTGTTGTGTATTTGGGTTTGGGTTTGGGTTTGAATTTTCAGACGACAGCTGATTGTCATCCTCATTCTCCCCCTCAAACAGTAGATCGTCTGGAATGGGTACCAGTACATCATCCTTGTCCAATTTGACGCTTCGCTCCACTGCAATTGTCCGTTTTCCCTCGAAGTAAATTCGATGTCCGCTGCTTGCTTCATCAAATCCAACCCACCGGCCGACCTTTGCACGCCAATCGAGTTTGCTGCCATCTGGATCATGAACCCAGACCTTTGCCCCAAATTCAGGCAACCTTGAAAGGTCTGGTTTCTTGTTGTATACCATTTCGAAAGGTGTTTTATTATCCAGAGCGCGCGTCGAGGTGCGGTTCTTTAAGTAAATTGCATGAGCAACGGCTTCGCCCCAAAGGAATTTGGGGAGTCCGCTGGCGTGTAGCATAGCGCGAACGCGCTCCAACACAGTGCGGTTCAGCCGCTCAGCAATTCCATTGTGTTCCGGTGTGTCATGGACCGTGAACCCACGATTGGTTCCATTCCTAGCAAGGTGCGCATCAAATTCATTGCTCCAATATTCCCCTCCCCGATCCGAATGAAGTTTCTTGATCTTGACGTTGAACTGCGTCAACAACCATGCTTCGAAGGCTTGATATGACTCAAAGGTTTCATCCTTTGTGCGCTGGATGTACAGCCGGGACCATCTGGTATGATCATCCGTGAAACTGGCATAGTATTCACGATGATTTATTGTTTCCACAGATGCTGGTCCCCAAACGTCCGAGTGAATGATGTCTCCCATGGCAGCAGCTCGCGGCTCCTCCCGGGTTCTAGCAACTGGTTTTCGACTTGTTTTTGCATACTCGCAAGACTCACACGTTTTTAAGTCCGTGGGCCCTTCGAGTTTTATACCAGTTACCAAGCCATCCTTCACAAGACGCTTAGCTGCATCCGGTGCAATATGTCCCATTCGGCGATGCAGTTCATCAACAGAAACCCTCTCGATGGCGGCGGCAGCAGTGTCTGCTTCATGCAGAACACGATAAGTTCCGTTTAGCTTGTGAACAACACCCAGAATCTTTCTTTTCTTGTCAAAGATTCTGCAGAAGTTGTCACGGAACAGTGCCACAAAACCAGCATCAGTCATTTTACTGACCGATACCAAGGTAAGTCCCAATTTCGGCGCATACAGTACATCTTTCAAGAGTACCGTCGCCGTGCTATTTCCATTGGGGATGCTGATTCGGATATCCCCTTGGCCAATAGCTTGGAACGTGCCGTTATCCGCCGCGGTGATTGATTTCGGGGGAATCGAGGTAAAGTTGATGAACTTGTGCCGGTACGGGGACATATGTCTTGATGCGCCAGAGTCGTAAAGCTCCGTTTCAACGCTAGGACGGCTCGCATCGTTTGCGAGCATAGCTGAATCGTAGGACGAGGTTATCTTCTCCTCTTTGTAGTCCTCTTGATTTTCCAGCCATTCAGTCACAGATCTGTGAACCCAGCCTTCAAGATCCTCCATCGTCGTCGACGATGGACGGTCAGGGCCATCCGGCGAACTAGCACAAGAACGCCTGCAATCAGATGAATATTCGGAGGCAAGATCATCTTCCTCCAAATCAGAATCTTCTTCCCAGTCTTCGTCTTCGGAGTCTGACACGCTTTGCAGGTCCGGCATGGAGCTGCACTCGCTGTCACTGTCCAAGACTTCCTGCAAGTCCGGTGTCTCGCCGTCCTCGCTATCACTGTCCTCCTCTATGAGGCACTGGAAGAAGTATTCCACACCCGCCATCTCGGAAGGTGTATAATCTGACTCACAGTCATCCGTTTCGGCTGAATTCCCTTCGGCTTCGGCATTCTGTGGGTCCACTACTGGAACTGATCCAGCGTCGCTGACGGTGCCATCTTCTTCAGCCTCGAAGAAGTCTTCATCGTCATAATCCGACAGCCAACAGTCCGCGCTATCCTTCTGCGCGCTGTCGCCGTCGACCTCAATGAGCCCTGCCCATTGTTCCTGGAATAGCAGCAGGTTTGTATCTGCCTGCGCCATCCACACACCGTCATCTTCTTTGGCGGCGTTCGCATCCTCCCTGGCCTTACCTTTCCCTTTCCATTTGGCTTTGCTCCGTGGACTCTCTCCCTCTTTTCCTCCGCCTTTCGCCCAGCAATCCGCTTTGATGTGTCCTTTCTTGTGGCAGTTGTAACACTCCACACTGGACTTGTGGCCAGCTTTTCGGCCACCCCTGCTATCTCCCGCGGAGAAAGCAACATCGCGGTTGTCCTTCTTGGACTTTTGCTTCAGGGCACGGCGATCAGCCTCTTCATTGAGGCCTCGGATTAGATCGTCGGGAGAAAGTGTTTGCCCCATTACCGTCGACGTGGCGGTAATGGCAGACAAATACGGATCATAGGAAAGCGGTAATGACCCGAGGATAATGGCGGTGAAATTTTCATCGCCAGGATCGGCACCCATGCCGACGAGGTCCACCCGAAGCGTTTGCAGCTTCGCCAGGTGGGTCCTCACGTCCCCATTTTCAGCACAGCGCTCGTCTTGGAGCCTGCGCCGCAAATCCACAGTAACCATCTTGGATTTCTTCTCGAACTCTCCTGCCACATTCTTCCAAAGCTCAGCCGCGCTTTTAGCTTTCATAAACCGCAGGAACATCGCATCCGGAATCGTACAAGCTATAGCTTGCTTCACGATTGCCTCACCCGACTTGTATTGTTTCAGAGCTTTTTCGTAATTGACCTTTGCATCAAGCTCCGCTTGACTCGGTGGTGAGCTCGTCGACGTCGGGGCGACTGGTGTGACATATGATTCGTTGAGATGTTCTCCAAGTCCCGCAGCATCTGCTGCGTACTTGAAACAGTTTTTGTAGACACTGTAGTTAGTGCCGTCGGCTTCGCATTTGGGAATGCGCAGGAAGTAGTCACCAAGTTTTGCTGTAGACAAAGACATGGTAGTTGGATGATAGTTCGAGGTTGATGTGTGTGGAGAAATAGATTTCAGGTGGGGCCCTATAACCTATTGAAGAAATGAGATGGGGATGTTTGAGTTTAGAGTGGTGGGTGTTTGGTTGGAGTCAGGATTTTTCGTTACGTTTTACAGTACAGAATACAGGTCCTTATATACATTTTCTACATGGTCCGTGCGCAGCTTATCTACGAGTCATTTCGAGTCATTTGTGCTCCACGCACAGCCTCAGCGCCGCCCGCAGCCCATTGTTCACTGCTTTCCGCAGTCAATGTGCTGCGCTCCACCGGCTCCACCCGAGCACGTGGTGCCGACGCTTTCGGCTCCGACTTAGTCGGTTTGCCATTCCAACACGTATTCTTTCCAGTTCACTTCAGACTGATGCTTAACCACAGCCTGAGGTGCATCAATTTGCTTTCTTGAACTCCATGGCTGAGCAAGGTGATCTTCTTCAGCACCAAATACATCCATCCCGACTGCCGCTCCGTTTTTCAAGCCAGATTCGCGATTCCCCCACCGGCTGAATAATTGTTGTCCCGGGCATGCATGTGTGTGCATTCCTATCCGAGCTGGCTTGTTCCACCTCGATTGCAAGTCGTCAAGTGCCGTCGGTGCGTAATAAGTCACGCATCAGACTTTTGACATTTTGCTTGTGATGCTTGTACAAGCATCACAAGGTCACAAGCTACACCAAAATTTTCGCAAGGTCGCAAGGTCGCAAACTGAGACGGTTTTTTCGCAAGGTCATATATTTTCCCAAAAACTTTTTTTTTCACCTAGTGATCTGGGGGTCATATGCAGTTTCATCACGGGTGTTTTTTCACTTTTGACCCTTTTTGACCTTGCGAGCTTGTCGACAAGCTCACAAGGTCCAAAAGGTCGCAAGATTTTTGTCAAAAGGCTGATGCGTCTGGTTCAGTAAAACGGTCCTCTGTGGTGCGACTCGAGCCGCTGAAGTCAGATAGCGGGCCCTGCCGCGCTCGCGCGGGCTACACCAATTATCTCCTATGCAGGAACAGCCACAAAGACTGAATAAGGAAATAGGGATTATGGCCCAAAAGAAGTGCATTGCATTGATCGCCGCCTTTGCATCAAAGAAGTGTGTTCCACCGATCAATGCAAATCAATGCAGTGCCATGTATGTGCAGTTGTTAGTAGACCAAGCGAGAACGATGCAATGCAATGCAAATCACTGATGCAATGCAAAAAAACAGGTCCTGCACCCAATTGCACTGAAAAGCATCAACTTACATCCATATGCATCCATATGCATCCATCTGCATCCAATTTCATTGGCGTGATCAGTGAAAATGGATGAAATTCTGCTTCATCGTATTTTTGTCCGATAAACACCGTCATAGTAATGGCTCCCAGAAGACCGCCACCGTCAGAGCCAAGTCAGAAGCTCGCAGGTCTGGACGGCTGTATATGGCGGGCGCCTGAGGCCTAGGTTCAGGCGCCGCGCTTCCCTCTTTACCGCTGCCAGTATTTCCTACCGCATCAAGCTTTCAAGAGTCAAGCAGTCCGACTGAAGCGTCCCCAGACTTATGCCCTCCGAGTCGATTCAGCGCCATTGAGAAGGCGGCTCTTCAGTCTCGACAAAACACCGAATATACAGCCACCAAATTCTCGCCTCCCCCTGGACCCATGGTGTGGCTGCGTTCGGCGCACGACGTCGCAATCTATGCAAGTACTCCTTCTACGCGCAAGATACACGAATGTTTCTAAGTCCAGTCCAGCGCAGCATCGTGGCATCGTGGCAACTTACCCGAGATTGAAGACTTACCAGATTGGTCGCTAAACCGAGAATGTCACTCTTCGTCTGGACTCTGTAGGGCCCGAGAACACGCCTGCCGGTCGGGCGGATCCAAGTCGCGACGTGGAGAATGCACAGTGGTAGCCGGAATATGGCAAATATACTGTGCAAAAAGTTTTTTCAACTTCACGTGGTGGGTTCAACTACTACTTACCTCGGCTGCATCGAAATCGTGCCAACTTGCCGAAAGTCCACCTTCAATTGGGCCGCAACTTGAATTCTGAGGACTCCAGAAGTGCCAACCTCGGCAGGATACAACTTCGCGATGCAGCAACTCCAAAATGTTGCAACTTCAAACTTTGCAGGTTCGACATCGGTGCCACTGTGGTTGCACCAACTCGCATCCGGCCATGGTGCACCTTGCAATTGCTCATGTCACAACTTCCCCTCCCTTTTGCCACATGTTTGGCCTTGTCAAAATTGACCCTCGGGAGATAACGTAGAGCTCGATATGCTTTAATAGAATGCCCTGGGTAGGTCGCATGGATTGTTGTCAAGAATGATATGGGCCAATGGATTAACAACATAGTAGGTTACTGCATTCTCGTAAAATACTTTGGGCTCGTTACCGGTGACGGTCGGGCGCGACATCAGAAAAACCATAAGAATCAGATTACGGCCATATACGGCCTCCTTGCGGATCGTTAATCGGCCAAAAAAATCAACCCAAACATCTCTTGATCCTGAGAGTTTTGGGCGGGCTTGGGGAAAGCACAAGCCTTGGCGTCAAGGTAAAGAGTGGTGGCAGTGGGAGAGGGAGGACCACTAAACGATTCCGGAACTCAATCGTTAGAAAATGGGATGAGGACGAGATATGAGTGTAGTGTGGTACTTGGAAGGTTGGAAGAGCAGTTTTTGGGGAGCAAACAAGAGAAGCGACAGAAACCTGACGAAGCAGCGTTGAGACGGAGAAGAGAGCAAATGAATGATTGACCAGACATTACTGAGAGAACGGAAAAAATCACCCGTGCCTGTTCTGTCGAAGATTTTTCAGAGTCCACCACGGCATGCTCATAGCATGGCTTTCGCTGTCCATGACCGTAGCACGGGCGAGTTTTATTTGGGCTCAGACCGCCTAGCGTATACCAATGAGTGATGCAAATTTACCCGAAAAATTTACTCAGACAATGTACCAGGTCAGATGGCCAACCAATTTTATCCCGCTCAACCCACACCGTTTGTTCACTCGGCATTTGCTGAGCCTGATGGCCTCAGACCCAACTTCGGATCATTGGAAAGCTGTTGAATGAGAACCGCCATATGCATGGGTTTTCAGAAGATTTAAGGATCTTAGAAGCACTCCCACATCATTCTTGGATAGCTTGAGCGGTGACTGTATTTTTGTGAGTGTTGAATTAGAGTTTACGGTATCCTAAGCGTTGAAATCAGCTTCCGTAGGGCAACAGATGACAAAAATCATTCTAAGATATCTCCCCCACCCGTGGACCCGTCACGGCCGTGCTTTAGACCATGCCATGCTGTTGAACCATTTCCAGTCCCTCCATGGCTGTAGAATTGATGGCCTATACCGTCTATGAGCTGTTAAATTCTCGGGCGGCAGCCCTATTCCTTGACAATGATATAATAGCCAGAGACAGGCCCTGCCAGGGCCTGTAGATGCTACGGGGACCTACATGGAGTCTGCCTTGACTACGTAGGATTTAGTTTCTCCTGATGTGCTCAGGGCTCTTTTACACCAACACTTGAAAAACAGTACCGATTCCTCCGCTCCTCGTCCGAGATGGCCGACCCAAGATGAGTGGGCATTGGTGTGGGAGTAAGACTGAACATGTTGCTCGACCTGGACATAGTTGTGACTTACACAAGTTGTACCCCACTGATGTTGCCCCATGGATGATACAACAGAATTGAAGTTGTATCCGCCCTCTTTTCAACATGCCGCACCGGGCGAAGTTGTTTCGCCCAAGTTGCATAGCCCCAAAGTTGTAGATTCCGGAAGTTGTCACAACACGCAGTTGTATCTTGTGTTTGGTCCACGGGGAAAGTTGTACCCGAAACCTGAGGTTGTAGATTTTTTTTCAGGGTAAACCAAACCTGTTCAGAAAAACTTTTTGCACGCTATATCGCCCATACCGGAACGAACTGCCGACTCCGCCATTACTGCTCGCATCTTGATCGCGGGTATGTCGCCCTGTAACCCCGTGGCTGATTCTTGAAAGGCCGCAACTGTTTGTGCTGTGAATGGGTCAGTCACCCAGTTCCGACGTCCTCGCCCCTCGCCAAGTCTTCACTGGATCTCTCGCACGTTTGCAGGCAAGACATCGAAATATCTCTCCGCCCCTGCGTGCCTCAATACACTGACATTCAATCTTCAATCCCGGCATGCCTGAGCAACGAGCCGACGACCGGCGTGCTTCTATCATCAGTCGCATTTGTGCACCTGTTTCCGAAATAGAGGAGCAACATGGGTACTTACAACGAGCTGCATCTGCAGGCCATGCGACAAACGGCGGGACAACCAGACACCACATCGTTCAGCTACTCTACGCGATGTATGCACTGATTAGCCATTGCCCAATCTATGTTTGTTTTTGCGATTTTTATTTTCCTGTGCTCATCCTCGCGGACGACGTCGAGTTTGATGGTCGCGGCCAGACTCACATACTGTGATCGCGACAACCATGACGGGACTCGGAGCTGCGCGCTGTTTAACCAAGAAAGGGAATGCACTCAGGCGATGCATCGCCAACGCCTCTGATCACATTCAGAGGCCAGAATATTAATCAGGCCTTAGTACATCATGCATTGTGAATCCTCCCGAATTGTTACCACGATGCATAGTTACGCCAGCATCTCAACTGGCATTTTCTGCTCGTAAGTGTGTTCATCAGAGGACTTCATGATTAGATGCAAAGCCTCAACTTGGGAAGAAAAGTCGGGAGCATGAAATCGGAGTTTCCTCCGTGAAACTGAGCGTCAACCTCCAATTTACACCACTTCGGCGAATATTAGGTCTTGAACGAGACCCGATGCGCCAACTTCAAAAATTGAGGCACCCAGGTGTCCGAATTTCTGTCTCTAATTTAAGATGATTCGTCCTATTGCCAGATGTAGGAATAACGCATGTTGAGAGGAGAACTTGAACATGAGGACAAGGACCATTTAGAATCGCATTCAGTCTCGATCAATGATTGAAAATGTGCCATATCTGACTGCGCTCCGACTCGGCGACGCTCCTGCAGAAAAAAGGAGGGTGCGGCCTTTCCTCGCATTTGGGAAGCCGTCGCCAATCCCAACAAGGTCGTGTTATACTGAGCGGTGACCGTCCCGGCGCCAACCAAGCTGCTCAATGGACGGATCCCTAATTGCTAAGATATCGACTGCATGTAGTCGAATATCGCGGCTGGATACACGCAGGGGTGCTGGCACATGAACAGATTTCGCGCCACTGGATCCAGTCCGGGGCGACCATCTGGCCGATGTTTTTGGAACCAGCGTAGTGTTTAAGATGGGATTCAAAATTGGACATCATTGGGACCAGTTCAGGACCAGCCAGTACGCCACCAAGCCTTAAACGACGGGCAGACTTCCGCAAAACGACGAGCGATACAGGCAGTCTTGTGGGTGAGGGAGAAAGTGCTTCGGTCCGAATCGGTCGGTCAACTCGACAGGGAGACATGATTTATGGAACGCAGCGGCGCCCCAAAATATGGTTGAGGATGGAAACACATGCATATGCATATCAGTGTGAAAGGCTCCGCCGTAATGGCGGGGTTGCCGGGATTTTAGCCAAGGAAAGAAAGCCACTGCTTACTAGTAGGACAGGACGCCGCTGCCAACAAACTGAAGGACTAGAGGGAGGGCCGGGCAATGCTACTTGAGGGATTTTGAGTTTCTACGAAGCGCTGGAGGCGCGCAGGAACGACGACGATCGCGCCAGGCAGCCGACGTACGCCACACAGGTCCGGGACAAGAACTGTCGCAAACGAAGGGTTCTGGTCTATTACGTCCCATCATCATTAGACCAATCAACCCCATCCTCTCCAAGTCGCGTCGGGCAATCACGTGCTGGGAAATTGCTTACGGAACAATTCCCGATTCGTCAATTCCTCCTCTTCCAGGACCTCCACCTCTAAACCCCCGACGTTCTCGAGTTCTTTCGCCAGTAAATCTGGTGAGCGTGCAGCTATAAAGCTTAGCATTGAAACTCACCCTCCCATTCAGCCTCCCCCATTTAATCACCCGCTTCAGGTTCTTGTCAAGGTTGCCACAGTGCCACCGACTCGGCGTTTCACTGGCAGGAATTCGTGGACAATCCGAGCACACGAAACTTGAAGCAAACTCAGGAACCTCTCTGCACTCACAACCCGCATTTTGACTTGGCCTCATTCCAGGACGCCGGCCTTGCCGCTCCCTTGCCACCGTATCACAATCAATCTACGATGCTCGCTAGCCTGGAAGCAGACCGTGCTCGCGTCAAAGCTATTGAGGCCCAAATCGCCGATATTAAGCAGTCGATATCTGCGTTGCTCGCTGAGCAAACCTTGGCTCGAGAGCGTATCGAGTCCTACAAATACCCGGTCTTGACGCTGCCGAACGAAATCATGTCGGAAATCTTCATGCATCTGCTGCCACAATACCCTCTGTGCCCGCCGCTGACGGGAAATCTCTCACCCCATCTTCTTCTGCGCGTCTGTCGCAAATGGAGAGACATCGCCCTATCTACCCCTATCCTCTGGAGGGCGATCCTGGTCGAAAAGACAATTCCTGATTGCGATCCTCTTCGCCGGCGGATGACGGATAACAAAATGAGTGTCGCGAGAGGACAGGCTAGCAGGGTGAAATCCTGGTTGGACAGATCCGGAAGGCTCCCGCTCTCAATCCAAATAGTGGAATACGAATTCCTAGAAGAAGATATCCTTCGAGCGATCGTTCCTCACCATGCGCGGTGGGAATACGTCAGTCTGCACAATATCAGACTAAATCAGCTCCTACCCGTCGAAGGCCCCATGTCGCTTCTTCGCCAGTTGGAAATTCGGGCGCCCGGAAATATATCTACTACCATGGCGTTCCCTGCCATGCCTCAACTACGGACTGCCACCCTCTGGAATTTCTATTACAGCCCCGCCCTACTACCTTGGTCCCAATTGACGTCGCTAACCCTGATTGGGAAACACCCACACGAATGCGTGTCGGTTTTGTCGCATGCGTCCAACCTCCGATATTGCGAGCTGGCCATGTTCGGGGGTGACTGGCAACCACCAACCCAACCCGACATATCCCTTCCCCACCTGGAATCGTTGGTTCTGGTCCCTTGGTCAAAAATTAAACATTTCCCAGACCGATATCTCCTCTGTTTCCTGGTGCCCGCCCTGCGCCGGCTCCAGGTCCCGGAGCTGGGCCTCGGTAGCGATCCCATCGCTACATTGACCTCCTTCATCTCGTCCTCCGGGTGCAAGCTCGAAGAGCTACGCATTACGGGCGAGCCAAATCCTCGAGCCGCGTATCTCGCGGCGTTTCCCTCGATCCCGAATATCGCGTTTGATATTCGGATGACCGACTGGCATTGTTATGCGGCCCTGTATCTCAGAGCCCGAGCACGAAGCGTGGCCAATTTTCAATCATAGGTGCGTTTGTTGCGAAACTTTGAACTTGACCCTCGAACTCACTTGAATTCAATTCAATATTTCAGACTGTGGCAAACAGCACCTGTTGTCCGTTAATATACCATACTTGCTCGTCTTCCTCGATACACGTGTGGGGCCACCGTCGAATGTTGGCTATCTCACCCATCGATGAACCTTTTTTCTTCTTTTTTTGGGTTGTCTAGAAACGCACTGGATCCCATACTTACACGCGCGTGTGTTCCCCATCTTGTTGATTCACTGTGGACAACACCGCTCTCTGGGTGAAACTGCTAGGATCGTGAGAATGTATGCAGTGATGGCATCAATTTCTGAAACGGTTGTCACGTCTTTTGTCTTTTCACCCTCCCTGGTGCCCTTGCCCATCTTCGCCGCCGGACGGCTTACGAGCAGAGCACACTGCAGACGATTTAGCAAGTAAGGGACGCGCCTTCGCTTTTGGTACATGCCGCTGACCCGCGATAGAGTTTTACCCAAACTTAACTGGCGTCGTTTCACTTCAATCCGAGCTTTTCCCCAATGTTCGCCAGCCTCCAAGTAGATCGGGACCGCCTCCAGGTTCTCGAACCCCAAATTCTAGAGCTTCGGCGCTCTCTCGAAGCATTGGAAACAGAACAAGCGTCCGTACGAGAGCGTCTCGATTCCTACAAATACCCGGTCTTGACCCTCCCGAACGAAGTCGCATCCGAAATCTTCGTGCAATTCCTGCCACCATACCCGCTTTGCCCGCTCACTTATGGGCCTCTCTCGCCCGAACATCTACTACTGATCTGCAAAAAATGGACAGAAATAGCCCTATCCACGCCCGCTCTCTGGCGGGCCATGGATCTGCAGGATGGTGTTCAATCTGGACGCCTAAATACTTGGCTTCGCAGATCCGGCGGCTGTCCCCTTTCTTTCTCGATCCAGATGGAACACCCCTCGAACGAGGACACCGCGGCCCTCGAATTACTCGTTCCTCACCGTGCCCGTTGGGAATATTTCGAACTGCTGAGAGTCAGCCTAAACGAAATACTCCCCATGGAAAGGCCCTTGCCTCTGCTCCGATGCGTCGACATATGGGCTAGTTACCATACACCTTATTTTATGGAATTCCCCGACATGCCTCTGCTGCGGACCGCCACACTGCGGAATTTCCCTTCCCCCCTGCCCTCCTACCGTGGGCACAATTGACGTCTCTGAACCTGATTGGGAGCGGGCCACACGAATGCACTCCTATCTTGTTGGAAGTCTCCAACCTCGTATATTGCGAGTTGACCCTGAGGTATGCGGACACTCTGGATCTTCCCCGGTGCAACATATCCCTGCCACACTTGGAGTCGTTGGTTTTGGTTTCGTCCGTATACAGCTGGCTCCCCTTGCCATATCTCCTCTGTTTCGTTGCGCCAGCGCTTCGCAGGCTGCAACTCCCAGAGGATGGTAGCCGGGAGGCCGACCGTAGCGACGCCATTGATGTTCTCAATTCATTCATTTCGATGTCTGGGTGCAAGCTGGAAGAACTGCGCATTACGGGCCGGTGCCAGACACCCAGCGACATGTACATCGCGGCCTTCCCCGCTATCCCAAAAATTTCGTTTAACCCGCTGTTGCTTGGACGGGATGACGGCGAGATGTGGGAGCGGAGGGCCAGCCTGGCCGACTTTCAAACCTAGGTGCGAGATTTGAAGTTGTGCGGGGTGGTTTACCTGACTTATATGCCCTTCGTTACAGCCCGTGGGACGAATCGGAGGCTACGGCTGCTCATGCACCTTGCCTTCGTTCCATACATGCTACTGGCCACGCTCAGACTGCTTGTATTAGTTGATCCATATAGTTACTTTAACTCGTCGCGGTCTCAGGCGCACTTTCGCCCCCCCGCGACGTAAATGCTCCTTCAAAAGGAACGGGCTTGATTTGCAGGTATCGGATATCAAATTTCAGATCTTGAGCGATTCCTCTCAGCTTTACGGATCGGCAAGGTTGAATCACAGCGGCAGTCTCAGGACGTGATGACTATCTGCGGCAGCTGGACGTGACGAATAAAGACCATCTCCCAGGTAACAGCTTTACCCATCTTCCGTTCAATTTGTGCGATATTGATTTTCTCCCGCCGCGATGTAGATGTGGATGACTGACTCTTCGAGAATCAGTACTCTCACATACATGGATACCATCTTCCGCGGCTGCATATAGAGCGAGTCAGGCTCAGTCTCTTCGCCTTCAGCCTATCCCACAGACGAAATGGATGTGATCGTCGACGACAACGATCCCTTGGTTCGATATTCCGCTGGCGGATGGGCAAAGGGCGGAAGGGCTGGGGTGGAGTTTGATGGCACCACACATTCGTCGGGGCACCCGGGCGATACAGCTGTGCTGGCATTCAACGGTGAATCGAATTCTCCCAACCGCATTGTGACGTGGCTCCAACTTTCGAACGTGTAGGAATATCCATCAAGGTTTTCGGGACGCTAGGGTTTGGTCAGGGTACAATGAATTCCTCGGTCGATGGCGCGGAGCCCTTCCAGTACTCTGCAGGCCCACGGCCCGCAGCCTCCCATAACCAGAAGTTTTGGGAATCTGAGGCCTTGGCGTATGCATCACACGAGCTCACAATCACAGTGGACCAGTATGTCCCATTCCCCAATACGACTTTCTTTCTCGACTATTTTGTTTACAACACGACAACGGCTGCTGGCAAGACGATATTAATGGACGACTCCGCGCTCAACTACTCGTTGAATGGATGGCGGAGCTTCCAACTATGCGACGGCTGTTTGAACGGAACGGAGCATATTGCAGAGGAAGCAGCGTCCTCAGTCGCTATCAACTTTGAAGGTACGCACTCTGGTCTCTTTCCATTGACGCGAATCGAAGTACTTTCCAGGGACTCTGATATCAGTGTTCGGAACCCTTGGGGGCGTAGGCGCAGACATATCTGTTGACATTGACGGATCCCAGGCGACCATGGATACCACACACGATCGTCAGCTTTTTGTTTCGCGCATGCTAACACCGGGATCCCACGTCATGAATATCACCTCTCTGACCGCGAACGCAGTCGACATTGACTATCTACTCGTCGCCCCTAATACTGCGACGACCGCTGCCTCAGCGGCCTCAGGCAGTGCGACCGGATCCCAACAGGCTAGTACAAAGCCTTCAACAGACCTGCCTATCGGTGCAATAGTCGGTGGTGCAGTGGGGGGTCTTGCTTTCTTGGCATTGGTGTTCGTCGCCGTATTAACGCAGAACCGGAGGTTGAATCGCCAACCAGGTGAGCCCCTCATTTTTCTCGGATTTTTTTTCACTGATAGTCGTCGGTGCGCTCGAGGTACGGAATCTGCATCAATCACCGCCGTGCATCCCTTCGTGCTGTCTGATGACAACGAGGACTTGGAGCCTCCTCCTTATACAGTGAAATATACACCCTCTGTCTAGTTGATGCTTCGGACGGTAGCCAGGTTGCGTGTATTGCATCAGTTGAACTATAGTTTTGAATGGGTCTGAGACTGTACTCCTTAAACTACCTCAATTGATCCCATTGAGAAATAGAACGTTTAAATATTGGATCACTATCTATCACGAACTTGATCCTCCAGCCACTGCCACAATTTGGTGCCAGTTTCTGGGTTGAGAGTACCCCGATGCGGGGAACCTATCCTGGCCCAAGGGATCAGGTACTAAATAGCAATCAGAGAGACGGAAAAGGGAGGTGGGAAAGCAGTTGAACCTTGCCGTTTGCAGAAGCAGCTTCGGGTGCTGTGCCTGCCCAAAGCTGAGTTACAGCTCCCATGACCGGGCTGTGGCATAGCGCATGCTGGTGTATAGGTCATGTAAAATGAACTAAGATGGTTCACGATTTCACGTACGATGATTCGACGCTTCAAGGGATGAAGGTGCCTCCCGATATCTGTTGTAAGCATTCCTGGGTGCACCGCGGTGGAGATAACTCCGTCAGCTGCATAGCGTTTGGCGCATTCGGACGAATAGACAACGTTCGCCTGAGAGGAAATCAAATGGCTGCAAAGACTAGTGCCTTGAATTACGACGCACGAATTTACTTTGCGCATAGAGATCGTCAGGACTCATTTTGGAACGAGTCGGGGTATCTGTAAGTGCATCGAAATTGATCTTTCCTAGGATGTGAGTTTGGGAAGATGTGTTGACAATCCGAGCGACTTGATCCGGAGAGGACTTGGCTCCGGCGATGAGACATGGCAGCAAGAGCTGGGTCAAGTAGAAATGGCCTAAAATCAGATGAGGACGGGTGATGGCAGACGCGCGAAGGAGTGCACAGACCCAGGACGTTGACACCGAATTGCAAGTCATATCCTTCATGGGTCAAGAGGGCATTCGGACTGGCCATGACGCCACTGAAACCAAACGTAAATGAGTGAGCCGAAGGAATCGAATCGGCGAACTAATTACGCATTGTTGAACAAAACATGCAATTCTGACTCCTGCCTGTGAAATAGTGAAAAACAGTACTATGAAATCGATGCAAACATGCCAAACCTGCGGAATTCGGCTGCTGCTTGCTTGATAGAATCGAGACTTGAGAGATCGATGGGAAGAAGCAGAGCTTCCTTTCCCGTCTCGTTCTTCAATGTAGCTATGGCGACTTCCCCTTTCGCAAGGGACCGGCAGGCAATATATACTTTGGCGTTGTGGCGTAGGAGAACCTGTGGTGGAGATTGTTTCAGAATAGTTATCACTCCTTGGAATGAGCCCTGCTACCTTCGCTGTCTCCAGTCCTAGCCCGCTGTTCGCGCCTAGCAGATGTGAATTAACTTTTATGGATCATGTTCTATTTAAACCAGTACCGGTAACGAGCATGACGCAAGAAGAGAGGTCGGGGACGTCTGCCGCCGTCCATGTCGCCTTCGGAGGGAGGAAATTTTGGTCTATGATCGACAGCGAAACACCCATGGTTGCACACGAGAGAACAGAGAGAGAGTGGAATGGCTGGTGTGTACACCGCGCATGACGGCAGTACGGCTACATTCCAATCAAGAATTACGCCCCCTAACTTGGTTCGTTCTTGTTCTAGGGTTTTTTTTAATCGACGGCATTTCCGTTTCAGGCAAGTTTCAGGGTCCTGTCACGGCGGACAAACATCTGTCACCTTCCATTCGGAGTAGTGCAGTCACTGAACATGTCACCCGAACTGTCACCTTCACTTCGTTTTGGTCTTGATCTGTCTACAGAGTCGCTGTCCCCATGAAATAAAATACTCTGAGAACATAGGAATGGTTCCAAGGTATGTTGGATGTACGTAAATATTTTTGGCACTGAGAGGCTGAGATATCGGCGAGAACTCAGCCATTTCCTCTGATTTAAGCTGTTGATGGCCCATCAGAGGGCCGGTAGTTGAGTAGCACCTGTCCTGGGGCGCTGATATGCCGGTAAAAAAATTAGCTATTGTAGAAACACTTCATAAATCTATTCCGACGGGACCGGGGCACTTTTAGCCCTCACAACCCGACGCTGACCCTGTTTTCAACGAAAGAATCTGGAAGGTGACAGATTGGGTGACATGTCAGGTGACTGCACATCTCCAAACGGAAGGTGACAGACCTTTGTCCGCCGTGTGTGAAAGCGTGGCATGATGTTCTTTCTTTCTTCTCTTGCGGTCTTGGATAACTTGGTCTCAAGCACTTGGATTGAACCGGTTGGAAGATCACGAAAACAAATGTTTCGTACCTTTCACAAAAAACTGTTCAGGTTGAAACCGGGCCGATCATCGCCGATGACCGAAGCGAACCCATCAGTGGCAGTGTATGGTGCTTGTCCTTGTATCGCTTTCTCATCACTTCCTCTTGCCAAGCTCTTCACCAATGCCTCCATCCAACCTCCAACCCCTTTCCCAGTCAACTTGTTTCACGGGTCTGAGGGTGCCTGAGGAATTTGCTGGACCAGGCTGGCTTCTTGGACCGTCAGATGGCACACGAGCGGCGTTTACGTCGTGTGATGCGCTGCCAGCGCCCGCCGCCAGGCGAACTTACTATCGATCACCCACCTCTGCAAAACATCCCACCTCTGCAAAAGAAAGTTTAATCATTTTGCGGCATGAATGCTGCCTCAATAAATTCAAACTAACTTGCAGTAGCACACTCCTGCTTCCTGTGAATCTGCTGGTTTTAATTTTGGAGGGAACGGACAAGAATTGAGTACGCTACAAGTCAATACTTTGTTTTGCACAGGTGGGTGTTTTTGATCGCTGGCCTCGGCAACCTCCCTGCAGCCTCAATCCGACCCCGAACCCTTAGGAAATTTAGGACCAGCATATTTGGGCAGCCATGATACTGAGTGTCGATGCCGAGCATCATCTGACAAGAAGTGCGGCCGAAAAATTGCCATCAAGGTGGGCTTTGCACAAGTGGGTGATCGATAGTATGGGCCTTCGGGATGGCCGTGCACTTCTCAGATGGCGAGATACTGGCGACATGCGAGTGCTCGGAATCGAATATAATCATATTCTCAGACCGCATTCTCGTATCTTGTGGCATTGGCCACTGCGATGGTCATCTCACGGCCTTCGTGGATCCGAGTCGCGCCCCGGGTAACATGCTTGACACGCACGGGCTCACACGTTGGCGTCAGGCCCCCGGTCACTTGGGTTTAGGTCGGTCCGCCGTAAAGTAAATCGAGCGCGAAAATTTGGTGTTCAGCAGTCCGCCTGGTAAAGTAAATCGACCTGAAATCCCGGCAACTGCGTCCGCTGTAAAGTAAATCAGCGCCTCACGGGAGATTTTTTTCAAATGTACATGGGCTGTGAGCCGGAAAAAGGCTGAGTTTGCTCTGATTTTGCTCTAAAGCAATACAATTTTGATTCTGGACGCAGGAAGGTGCTCTTACGGCCCAAAATCGCGACAAAAATGGGGTTTCCGGATAAAATTTGCGGTTTTCGGCTATTTTTAGGCCTTCAAGTCGGTCCGCCGTAAAGTAAATCCATCGTCTGGAGCCCCAAAATCGTAGAGTAAATCGACGGGAATTTGGGGAATTTGGCGGACCGACTTACACCCAAGTGACCGGGGGCCTTTGGCGTCCCGGATCTGTTTTCCATGACAAGGAAGGTGCTTCGCTGTCTATTCGACTGCCCAGACTCGACAAGTCCAAGTCCGGCCGTCGTGCGGTGTCTGGAATAGTGCTGCCGCGAGGTGGAGGTCCTCGGAGGTGAGATCACCTTGAGGTGCCGTATATGGGAATGACCCGAGGTGAGGTGTACCACCTTCGAGCTGGCTTGATGGGCCATCATTCTTGGAGCCTTGTAACAGTCCGTGACGGGCCGTGACCGTTCGCGTCGCGCCACGTCTTGCGCGCTCTTTCTATCGTTCTGGAAATTCTGCATCACTGCACATCCTCAGCTTGCTCCTAGATGCTCGCTTGTCACAACCCGCCGACTAACTTGCCGTTTCCGATTGCAAACAGGAACGAAACCGCGTGCGGACCGATTCAAACCCGGGAGCAGGCTCTTTCAACAAGACACCATCTCTAGGGCTCAACTAAGGTTTCCAGTCGAGATATGGTACTCTCTTTAGTTATCTAAGTACTGATCTCAATTGAAATCCCTTGCATTTCCGCGTCGTGAGCTGTCGCGGCTGCCCATCCATAATCCTCAAGACTGTACTTGTTTTACCTCAATATTGCGTCCGAACGACCCAAATTGAAACCCATATACATGTATCAAAACTCGATTATCTACACTCATGAGTGCAGGGAACGCTGGCCAACATTTCACAAGAAAACAGCTCTACAGCCTCGCAGCACAATTCTGCGAATTCCGGGCCAATTGAGCGGAAAAAAATTTGAATTTAACTTCCAGGAACATGTTGGGTACTAATACTGAAGCCCAAGCTACTATTCAGGCCTGTCTTGTATTACAATGAGATGCACTGGCCGAAAAAACGCAGCGGGGAGGGCGTGGGACACCAAATCTCCTTTTACGGACAACACCTCGGAGGTACATTGGAGGTCACATTGTGGAGTCTCGAGGTCGCCCGAGATTGATGGCCCATCACCTTGAGGTACCTCCACCTCACCTCCCGGCAGCACTAGTCTGGAACACTTTTAGTCCCGATTCGGACTAAAAGTGACATAAGCTTTCCCAGCATCATTTTTAGTCCCGATGCGGTACTAACGCCTGGCCATTTTGGTGCCCAATCGAGCAATAGGGGCGCCATCAATTCTGCGTAGCTGGCTGTAATGGCTCATACAGGCCTAAATAAATTGCAAAAAGATGGCTGCATCCTTTCTCAGTATATATGTACATGTTAGACATCTGTGGTGAGCCATGGCTGCGAGCACAAAGCCACAAGACACACAACTTTTTTCTACCTCTCAGTGTGCCAAGCTCAAACTCTGTTGCAGGCTTCATGTAGTGAAGGAGCATGTGCAATTGAGCCGAACATCCTATTGAGCTACATGACCTGGTGAGAAAAAGAAGACTCAGAAAACAGTGAGCACAAGCCCTGGTTAGGTGGGTTGAATGCCACTTGAATGAGTGTGTCAAGCCAGCTTGGGCAAGGTAGGGTAAGGAACAGACAAGAGACTAGGTTACTCATATGCTTCATAAATTAATAGTGTCGTTAGGTCCCGCACAGCGGAAGAAAATCAAAATTGAACCCGGCATTTCAGTGGATTTAACAAGTCATTTAAAGGTTATAGTCCTGAATTGAAGCCCCGCGCAGCGGGAAGAAATTTTTTGGGAGGGTGGGGCACTGATTGAGAAGCCTAGCATGTGAGTGTCAAATAGTTAGATGGGCCCAGCGTTGCAAATTTGAAGTTTGGTCTGGTTGTGTTGCGCAAAGAGGCTAAACGGGAGTTCTCCACACAGATCAAACGAGAATGAAAGGATTGGGAGGTTGAGTATTCTAATGTTTCGACTCTTATTGCCACACACAAGAGAAATTGAATGCTCGCTTTCCCCGCGCAGAAGAGAAAGCAAAAAAGAGCGTATGCGGATTCGAACGCAGGACCTTACAATAAGTGCAAAAATTAGGCGTGACACACATCCGGTGAACAAATGATGCTTTACTGAAGAACCCACACGTTACAGCTGTTTCCGAAAACAATGAGACACGTAGTTTTTTTTCAGTTGCTCAACTTTTTGTTCGAGTGATAAGGATTCCCTAATCGGGCTCGGCTCGACGGCCGGCCCAGTCCCGGCCTTGTCGCCAAAATCCTGCAAAGCTGCGGGGAAATGGAAAAGTTCTGCAAAGCACATTGGAAGTGGTGACTTGGCTCGCGAGTGAGCTTGGGCGCCCTTCAATCTATCCGGTTGAACATTCCGTAGGAAAATGAGTTACCGTTCTCCCGCCTCGGCTGGTGTCGGCTACCCTCGGCTAGCCCAAACAGGTAATCGTTATCACTGCAAAAAAAGTTGAGCAACAGAAAAAAAATTGATGTGTCTCATTAGAGCGTATTCGGAGCACCAAAAACTTTTCTGGGATCAACGCTGAGATTTAGCCGAGTTCGGTTGACAGATGTGATTGAACCGCTTGTCGAGATACCCAACCTGAATTGTCGCAAGTGCGGGCTACCCATATCGTTGTTGAATACCAGGGGGTAATGCATTGAACTTGAGCTCCGTTTCCTCGAAAGAATGGGACAAAACGCGTTCCCAGGGCATTTTCTTGGTGAGTGCCGGATTGTTTGCCGGGCTTGCCGTTCCCAGTTTGGCAGTTACACATTTCTGAGATCAGCCATCAGATTTTTGAGAAAAGTGTGGTTTCAGAGGCTCCGAATACGCTCTATATAGGAAGAAAAGAAATTCAAAATTCCAGACACTGCACGGGCCACAACCAAGAGGTCTCGAGATCTCGGATCGTTCCCGCGATCAACAACACGTGCTCAGAGGGGGGGCCCAAATATTATTATCTGTTTGTCCACTGATGGCATTACTCTTGAGGCCCTCTCAGAGCGTGTTGGGTACATTGGCCTCATCTACAAGTACTAAAGGGGCTTGTTATGCAGTAATGCCTGCCGAAATAATTTCCAAAGCCTCCACATCCCATACCGCGCAAACGACCGGTCTTTCCTAATTTGAACACAAAGCCGGAGGCCCGAGAAAAAATTGCATACCACTGAGCCAGTTTTCTACGGGGTACTCTGAACACATATAATGGTTCCCCATTCACTTTCGTGGCTATACCGACACTAGGAGAGAGCTGCCAACATTGTTATTGCCTCACGTGTTGTTGATCGCGGCACTGATCTGTGATCTCGAGACCTCTTGAGTCCTGCCAACGACGGCGCTAAGTGGACGACGATCGTGGAATCTGTACGACCCGAACTGACCGGGCAATTCACCTCAGTTCCAAGCGATGCGGATCATGATCGCCGTCTTTGCGTATTTCCCTCTTCCCTGCGCATAGCCTGGTTCCCTTTGACTGTTTCTAGGTCACAGTCAGATAGACGGATTGGATGCTGCACGAAAGAAAAGACAATCGAACAGGAGGACTCCTGACTAGGACTGACTGACGCTTCCAACTAGTGATGGTTGAGCTTGTATCAGACATCCATCTGCCGCTTTTCGACCTTCGGCGCTCATCACGCTTCGGACAAACTCCCGATGTCGACCTGGACCATTCTCAACGTGATGGTCTCTCACGGATCATTCAAGTTGAGCAGGACCCAACAGATCCTGAAGATTTATCAATCTAACATATACATAGCCTCGCCTTTCCCATGGTCCCCCTCCTAGGCTGCTGCCTCCACATACCCCCCGTACGATGAGCATCATCGTCGACGACAACGATCCTTTGGTTCAGTATACTTCCACCTCCGCCGGCGGATGGGCAACGCACGGAAAGGCTGGGGTGGAATTTAGGGCCACCACACACTCGTCGACGAACCCGGGCGATACAGCAGTGCTGTCATTTAATGGTGAGTCGAGTTGGTCCAGCCGCACTATGACGCGGCTCCAACTTTCGGACCCGTAGGAACATCCATCCAGGTTTTCGGGACGCTAGGGATTGGGCAGGGTATAATCAACTTCTCCGTCGACGGCCAGGAGCCCGTTGTGCTCTCTATGTTATCTGGGAACAGGACCGCCGCCTCCCATAACCAAAAGTTCTGGGATTCCGGGGCCATTCAGGAGGGATTGCACAACCTCACAGTCACCGTGGTCCAAGATGTTCCATTCCCCAATTCGACATTCTTCCTCGACTATTTTGTTTATGCTACTAATGACACGGAATCGGCTCCTGGCAGAACGATGCTATTTGACGACTCCGTGCTCGAGTACTCCGCGGGCTGGCAATCCCAAGTTCCACGAGGCTCACTTCCACAAGTCCAATGCGACAGCTGCGTCGAAGGAACGCAGACTACCGCCAATGCAGCGGGGGCCTCGGTCGGGCTCAGCTTCGAAGGTGCCCACTCCGGTTTCCTTTCATTGTTGTGAATTGAAATGCTTTTTAGGGAGCCAGGTACAATTGTTTGGATCCCTGCACAAGGACGCAAAAATATCTGTCGACATTGACGGAGCCCCCGCGGCATCGGGAGAGTCCACAGACAAGTCCCAGCTGTTTGTATCCCTGCCACTACCAGCGGGCCACCATGTCATGAATATCACCTCTCAGACGCCGGACGCAGTCGACATTGACTATGTACTCGTCACCCCTGATCGAAGCGATACTGCCGATGTTCCTGCGAGCGCTGCAGCGACGGCGGCGGCCACCTCCATCAGCACTGGGCTGACTCCCTCCATTACGCCGTCTGGATCTGCTGCAGCGCAACTAGGCGGGGCCCATACTTCAAACAAAGTCCCCATCGGTGCCATAGTCGGCGGTGCCGTCGGGGGCCTCTTTTTTCTTCTTCTGCTACTGGCACTGCTGCTGTGGAGACGCAAAGCGCGGCGTTTTGATCAGCCAAGTGCGTACAACGCTTGCTGTTGTGAAGCTCTCTGCGGCTAACATGCGACGCGTTAGACTTCGACTACCCTCAGATGGCCGCCGCGCCCGCATGGCCGGTTGCCAAGCGCATGAGCGTTGCGAGTGTGACGCCGACCTTGACGGAGGATGCTGAGGATCAGGCTCCCAAGAACTTCCAGAAGGCGCGGCCTGCTTCTCGGTATATCTACTACGAGTAGATCAGTGGATTCGAGCGTGGTATAGGGCAGACATTATTTCTTAACCGGTCATTACTTTCACGCCGTGTAATATTCGACACAGTCTTTTACTACGGGTACAACGGGCTGTCGAGCAGTACCTCGTGCCCTAAATAATTCAACTTCGACGATCCATTTCCTATTACTGCCTCAATAGCAAGAGAAGTTCCCAATTGTGAATTTCGAGAAGAAATCGAAATTCCTGTCGGATTCAGATTATGCATTTCATTTTTCCTCCCCTCCCGTCGTACCTTAGGTAGAAGACATACCGGCGAGTGGCTATGTGGAAGCCTGAGCCCACCTGGACTGGCTCTTCTAGCCCGGCTTCCCAGACCTTTCGGATTGACCGTGGCACTCTTGTTTTCTTGCGCTCATTTATTGTTCTCTTCCAAGTTCCTAGGCGAATGAGGCCTCTTGCACCGGTCTTTTCAAATTTCCCAGTCTCGATCGCGGGAGCAGGGGAGAAATCAAAGGTTCAAACAGAAACACAAAAAGGCGTGTTATGCGCGACATTTAACACGAGACACCGCCGAGGTAGAAGGTATGTAACTGAAACACTAGTAGTACAGCAGCCCCAAAAGTATCAACTCTTCAATCCGCGAGTTCATAGTCGCTCAAAGAGCTTCCCTAGGCCGTGATGGGGAGGCAGTTGATAGCGATGAGTCCTCCTAAACACAAATACGTGGCCAGTATAATCGCAAGAGGGTCAAAAATTAGTTGATAGCGTACCCCACTCGTTCTCGGGCGCGTCGCAGTTGACGGTGGTAGAACCGCAGTTGTTCCCGATGACGGTGATGGGCGAACAGCTCAAGCCGACGGGAACGTCGAGGCCAGTGAGGTCGAGCCCGAGGAGAGCGGCTACGGCGGAGGCAGCGGTGCTGCTGGAGGACACGACGCTGTTGCAGCACTGGGGCGAGGTCGGGGGAGTGACCGGGGGAGTGTCCCAGGGCATGGCGGCAGCAAGGGTCTACAATTTGAACGGTCAATATGCGAAGTGAAAGAGGAGGTGGGGGACATACGATGAGCACGGAGGCGACGACGATGGAGAGTTTGAAGAACATGTTTGTGGGGTTGATAGAACTACAGAGGGATGTGTTCGAGTGAAGTTTGTTGGTATACCACACGATCTTTTATATGGTTTGCTTGCAGCCTTTCCCGCGGTTGAGAGCAACGCGTCAGAGAGACACGCTGTAGAAATCATGGAGCGGTGGCGTTATCCGACAAGGCCCATCAACAGAAATCTCGGCGCCAGGACAGGACTGAATGGTGGAAGCTCGGACCAGTGTTGAGCCCGCAACGAAGGGCTTCTGACGAGGACTGGGCGAGGCTATTTTGTGGAGTCCTCGCAGCTGTCATGATCAATGTCTACATTTACTGACATACGTACCTTACAGTATCACCAGTTCAGCCGGAAAACATTGCCAGGTAGATCTTGAGCTGCGAGGAAATCGCGATGATAATGCTGTTGTAGCGAGAGAATGGGGAGGACATCAGCCGAGCGCAATATTAATGTCGACATGTCGTGGATAGGGATTAGGGGAGGAAGAGCGCCGCAGAAGACATTTGGAAGACATCCTCATTTAGCTCATCGTCACTGATACACAAGGCCCGGAGAAAGAGCGCCTCGCAGCCGTGTTTTTCGTGGACTTCGCTGCGAATCCGGCCAGTGTGGGTCAAATGAAACCTCCCAGCTGGAGAAATGGTACCAGGAATACATGGTGCTTGCATGGTGCAGCGTTGTGCAGCGGTGAGAAGATTCCGACTCCAGAAGAACGTAATCTCGGAGATGACGGTGAGCGGGATCCGGCCAAGTGAGCAGCAATGGCCAACGAAGAGCAACGGAGACTAGACGCAAGACCGAGGAACGCTTTCCTCGTTCGAGGATGAGTGGCGGTGGTCAATGACAAAGGTTTTGCTAGGGTTTTGCCATGATGGGATCAATGCCCACTAACTTTAGTTAGTGGGTCTTATAGCGCCCTCCTTGTGCAGAGTGTACGCTTAATGATTGCATTGATGAAGATCCGTCGATCTTTGCTGATGCTTGATGGAAAACTTGTTTTCACCAGCGAGGCCGACAGTCATGGCCGATATCCCATCGCTCGATCAGTGATCCGGCGACCCAAGCCCATGGCTTTGGTACCACCATGGAAATGTCACCTTGGGAGCCACGTAGTCTCCCTAGTCAGACCAAATAAACAAAATGTTTTTTTTTATTTAGAGGCGGATGGGAAAAAAACTGTTTATGGTCTGATTTTGTTCGCGCATCCGATACCGTAGGTCGCCATTCGGGAACTTCCGAACCCTAATCGGGAAGATTATCCCAGATGGGGAAGCACCTTGATGACGTACGCAGGGCCTCCAATTTTCAATGCAGCTGCAAAACCCTTGGATGAGCCGAGTAAGCCAGCCAGGTAAGTCGGGTCACTACTTCGGCTCTCACAGAGCTGCGGAACTTTTTTAAAAGTTTTCTTCGCTGCAATTCCGCGTCGAAAATCGCACGGTGTGGTTGTGTTTGGACTCCACGTGACTCGGAAGTCGGCCCTACGGTATGGACCTAGCAATCAAATCTAGACTAGGAGCCACGGACCTACACGTAGTTACTTTCCTTGGTAACGTCGCGTCCATTCAATCTCACCTTTCCCTTCACGGTATTTCTGGGGTGGGTTTGTCTGACAGTGAATGCAGGAATGCTCTCGCTTTTCATCTGTTGACTGGGATGTGTGCTTCTGTTTTTCCAGACGGTACAGGTGCCTTTCCGCACACTGGGTGTCAACATGTCGGTTCAGGTTTCACCTCTGTTCACCACATGAGTTATACCGCATATAGTATCATTCTCTCTGCTTGCCCGCTTTCTGACCAGCTTGTCTCTTGCCTGACACAAGCCTTGGCAGTGCCTGCCTCTGAACTTCTTTCCACACTTTCATTGAAGCGCGCCAATCTCCTCGACAGTCACTCAGTCTCCAACCCGTTGCACTCTGTTTTTGATAGTATAGATTTATTGACGAAGTCTTCTCTCATTGCGTTGGCCGCGTTGCATGGTCTTGACTTGCAAGCAAAAAAAGTACCTGAATGCAGAGATGTCCTGGCTGAGCATCTTGGTAATGGCCACTGTGGGCTCCATCGCTCCGGATACAGACACTTAGGGTGCGCTTCGCTTCTGGCGCTGTCCAACGCCTATAACATCAATCTTCATGTTCCGGCGATGGATATCGACTCTTCTGTGTCTTTGGACCTGGAGCTGGCGCAAATTGAGCCGGGTGTTACAAACATTCTCATTTTGTCTGTGAATCTATGTCCATAAATTTTCAATGTTGCACTGTTAAGCAATACTCCCTGAATCATAACGATAGGCTCGCTAACCATCTCATACTATAGCCAGCATTTTATTCAGTTGTTCATACATGGGGCCGTGAGGTTAATAGATTGCCAGACTTCATTGAGGTCGGCGAATAAACCTTTGCTCAGTAGGCTTGTTGATCCCAGTTAGTGGGCTTTGCCGCGACAGCGCGCTACAATGGTTATAGGATCAGCCCGGGTTTTTCCGTCCATCTCGCCTTCGATTTCTTTTCCGCTCTTTCTTTGCGTGAGACCCTTCGGAACTTGAACTTTTCTGCCATCACGCCTACTCATCTGGGTTCAGGTTGATAAAAGCGGCGCTACGTTCCACCACAACCTTCTGAACACACTGAGAATGCTGACGCTGGATGAGAGAGAAAGACAAAAAGAAAACTTTGGCGCCACTATGCGACGCTAAAGCTGCTGCTGCGAAAGTATCTCCAATCTGCGAGCGAGCTCTTCGATCTCCAGTACCGTCATCAATGCCGCTCCACTTGGACGGTACATTCATGGTTTTTATTCCGCTCTTCCTCCGCAAAAGGCCCAAGGAACTGCCTCGCCTGCCGGTGCTTCTTTTTCGGGCTCAACACTAGTGCGAGATCCACATCCGGGCCTGTCCGGCTGGATCAAACTTCCCTGTTGCTGTTCCTTGTCGAATACCGCCACTGCTCCATGATTTGTACAGCGTTCCTCCCTGACGCGTTGCTTTGAACCGCGGGAACGGCTGTCGAGCAACACTATAAGAGTACAGGTGCTATACCTCTGCACTACATCCATCTGTAGTACTACCAGTCAACCAAACAAAAATGTTCTCTAAACTCTCCATCGTCGCCGCCTCTGTGCTCATCGTAAGCCCTCCACCTGCCTTTTCAGCTCCCATATTGACCATTTAACTTGTAGACCCTTGCTGACGCCATGCCCTGGGACACTCCCCCGGTCACTCCCCCGACCTCCCCTCAATGCTGCAACAGCGTTGTGTCCTCGAGCAGCACCGCTGCCTCGGCCGTCGCTGCTCTTCTCGGCCTCGACCTCACCGGGCTCGACGTGCCCGTCGGCTTGAGCTGCTCTCCCATCACCGTCATTGGGAACAACTGCGGTTCCACCACCGTCAACTGCGACGCTCCCGAGAACGAGTGGGGTACGCTATCCACTATTTCTTGGCCGTTCTGCGACTATACTGACCACGGATCTCTTTCAGGAGGACTCATCGCCATCAACTGCCTCCCGATCACCGCCTAGGGAAGCGCTTTGAGCAACTATAAGCTCGCGGATTGAGGAGTTGAATTTTCGGGATTGCTATTGTTTTGTAGTTACTTACCTTCCACGTCAACGTTGTTTCGTGTTCAATGTCGCGAATAACACGTCTTTTTGTGCTTTCCTTTGTGCTTGCCGAGTTTAAACAGCGCTGCAAGCTATGCGAAGGCCAACTTAGTCTTCTACTCGTTACGTGCCCCTACACGGTTGAGCGAGTTGATAGCCAAATACGGTGGAGTTACGAGTATCTATTTCTCGGGTAATGTAGCGTAAGTCTTCCACATGAAATTCATCGCCCACATCCTCGGCACCCACTTCAATATTGCGAACGTAAGTGAATGCGACCCCATCGTTAGGTAGAACGGCAGATTCTGCGAGAGAGCCTTGGTGGCCACGATCTTTGCGAACTCCTCGGCAGTCATCGACGACGCAATTTGGCTGGACCACATGCGCTTCAGGATGCAGTCGAGATACTTGGTGTACAACGAGCTCGGTTGGAGCTCGAAGCGGCTAGCAGCATTCTGGGCTACGTTTGTCTTGATGCCGCCGGGACAGACGAGTAGAACTTTGACGTTGAATGGTCTACACTCCATCTGCAGCACCTCGCTGATGGAATTAACGGCGGCTTTGGAAGACGCATAGACACCGGACCAAGGGGTGGCTCTAACAAAATGGAAGTTAGTGAGTAATACGAGCCTGTAAGAGGACGAACGGAGTGACTTACATCTCACCGGCAATGGAACTGATGTTGATAATCAACCCCGACTTTCTTGCGGCCATGTGAGGAACAACAGCACGCGAGACGCGGAGGACAGAGAGAATATTAGCATCATAGACCTCTTTAATCTGCTCAAGGGGAATTTCCATAAGTGGTCCTTGATGCACAGTCGTTAGAGGCGGTCGTCAAAAAAAAATGTTGAGGTGGTATCCATACCGAAGCACGCCAGCCCAGCATTATTGATCAGGATATCGATTCGCCCTTCATTGTTTATGATGCTCTGTACGACGGCCACAACATTCGCATCGTCCGTGACATCCAGTGCCATGAGTTCGATGTTGGGAACTGCTTCAAGGCCCTTCATTTTCGTAACGTTGCGGGCTGTGGCGTACACTTTGCCTGCGCCTCGTCGGTCAGTAGGTGCCATTTCAGAGCCCAGGAGAATCTAGTACTGACAGCCCCGACCCACAAATTCATGGCACCTGGCAGTGAAAGCTGTGAGCCCCGCATCCAAGTAGATACCAAGGCCACATACATAGCGAAACCGATCCCGCCTTCAGAGCAACCTGTGATAAGGACGATTTGGGCAGAGGACATCTGTTGAGCGGTGTGGCGGAAAATGTACTGCGTGGTGGTGGTTATGTCGACGGTCTGGACCGGGACGCACGTTAAGTGAACGCGGCTGGATGAGTGCGAACGCCGTGAACAAAAAAAAATGTTTTCCGTCTTGTTCGCCGCTCTCCGTCCCTGTAGTCGCTGTTCGCCGCTGCCAAAATCAATTACCATATGAATTTTTACTTGATCTCAGGGTGCGAATGCATGCGGTGTCCCCGTTCGCGTCTCGAGGGCACATGGAATAGGGAGAACGGAATGACCGAATACGGGCGGAGTGCCGTCCGAAACTAAAAACACTCACTTCAAACGCCGTGTAGTCCGAGAATGCGTTATGCGGTCCACGTCGGCTCAGTCGTCATAGAACCAGGGGATCCATCCGAAGTCTGCTCGGGTGGAGAAAATGGAGGGAAGTGGCAGGCGAGACATCCGGCACTGGGCATGCGGGATAAGGAGAAATATAGCAGGTGGATTATGGGGACTTACGGTGACTTTCGCCGCCGATCAATTGTACTGACCAGACAGGCGCAGTACATCGGTGAGATGGGAGTTGTGCCCTTCGACTTATGTATAGATTCCCAGTTGCCGGCGGGCGTATGCGTGATTGAGAGGGCGGCCAAAATAAAGCTGGGTCCATCCTCGGGTCACTGAGACAGTCGGGAAACACAGCTATAACATTCGCGGGTAGGTGCCTGCGTCGTATACAATTTCGGCGTTGAGATCGATTATGGTCCTATGGAGTTGAGATGCCCGGGATGGCGCAACGCGGCGCAACAGCGATGGTTAGTCCTGGTGAACCTCGTTGTAAGTCGAGTCGTACAACTCGATGGAGAAGTGACTTCGGGCAACGACCATAAAAACAAGATAAAAATCAAACGAAAATTTTGTGTCTATGTGACCACTTCTTGGTTATGCGCGCGTCTGGGATGCGGAGTCTCGCAAGAGCTTTTGCAAGCGGATGGTGGTTGCGGTTTCGTCCTTCCAATTCAACAGGGCCAAAGTCAAGCCAAAGTTGCGCTAACAATACTTGCTTTGTTGCCTTCCACAACGCCGTTTTTCCAAATATCCGGATTCGGCACCACAAGTCTCAACCGTGTGTACCAACTTTCCCCCCTGTGCCATACTGATTCTATAGCCCCGGACCCAGTGATCACTTATGCTCGAAGCAGACCGGGTTCGTCTCGCGGAAATAGGAGCCCAGATGCTGCCACTTGAGCGCTCTCTTGCGATTTTGCAAACAGAAAGGATGCTTGTACAGGAGCGCCTCAACTCCTACAAGTATCCGGTGCTGGTTTTGCCGAACGAAATCATCTCCGAAATCTTCATACATTTCCTGCCGGTCTACCCCTCCTGCCCACCGCTCTTCGGGGCGCTCTCGCCAACCTTGCTGACGCAAATATGCGTTACATGGCGAGCAATAGCGCTGAATACCCCCGCACTGTGGCGGGCCATGGCATTCTCGCATTCGCGGGACATCCCTTTTGCACCTCAAGGATATGTGGCAGGTATCTGGCTTAAAAGGTCCGGTAGTTGCCCGCCATCCATCCGGCCGGAGGAATTGGACGAAGATGATCCGATTTCTGAACAAGTCCTTTCATCAATACTGCCACACCGCGCCCGGTGGGAGTACGTGCGACTGTGCCTTTCCCCATCCCTCATCTCCACCATCGAAGGCCCGATGCCTCTCGTCCGTCATCTAGAGCTGGTGGCCGGATATCCCCCCACCACCTCTCCTTTGACAGTCACTCGACTTGACGAGGCGCCTCACCTACGAACAGTCGTTCTCGACGACGGAGCCGCTGTGCAAGTCATATTGCCATGGGCGCAATTGACTTCCTTAACCTTGAAACGCATATGCCTGTATGAATGTATGCCAGCACTACGGCAGACACAAAACCTCGTTCATTGTAGGCTCATGCTCGCTGGATCTTTGGAAGGAGTTGAAGTTCCCGATGTCACCCTTCCCTACCTAGAGACTTTGGCGCTGGAGAACTGGACCGAAATTGGAGAAGAAACGGACGATATCGATTATCTCGCTAATTTGAGCGCCCCTGCTCTGCGAACCCTCCGCATTCCAGAAGTTTTCCTTGGGACGGACCCCGTTGTCGCACTAACCTCATTGATATCGAGGTCTGGCTGCCAGCTACAGAAGGTCCGCATTACCGGCGAAACCACAAGAACCAAGGAACAGTATCAGCAGGCGTTTTCATCCATTCCGAGATGGTCGGTTCGCGACTGGTGAAGACTACGCGTACTGTGGGCGACTCCGATGATTCGTACGCCCTGTATAGCTTCCTCCTCTGTCGCTTGTAACTCACCCACTGTCGTCTCTAGCTATGCCCTGTATATCGGAGGTTGCCAAAAGTTATCTACCGACGCTCGGTATTCCTTTTATTTCTCTCTCCTGTAGATGTTTATCTGCCCAACAATCCATCCCATTGACCCGTGCCCAGCGCTACCAGGCATGTGGCTCTTTTGTGAGTCTTACGCCCCACAATACGGCTAGCTGGTGCGAGCTCGAATTTGTGGCTTCCACCGATTTTGGACGTCGAACCGTACGCGCCAGGTCGCCGACAGATACGACTTAGCGTCCGGCGACGGGGAGCGGCCGTTCAACCGAGCGTATCAGGATGTGCGGACAAAGCAACCAACGGGGTGTCCTAATGCAGGAGTTTTGAATTTTCAACGATATCGATCAAGGCGGACGTTGCATGCAAGCGGACCCTGATTTGAGCTCGTTCAGGCACCCCCCGAGTCCATTAGGCACGGGCTGGTTAGCGCGCCAGTCGTCCCGCGGACATTCAACAGCTTTACGTGGAACACCGCCCAGATACAAGTAACTCTGTATCGCTTTAAATTACGCCGTCGACGTTCCCTCGAGATTCCGTCCCCGCCGTCACCGCGTCCCTCATTCTCTGAATTCCTCCAACTCTAGCGGTATGATCATACCGACTACTTCCGTCGAGCCGCCAGCCAAATGGAAGGCTCAGCTCATCCAGGCGTGGCTTCTTGAGCTTGCCGCTAGCATCTGTGATTTCCCTGGAACTTCCCCAGAGGTGGATCTTCGACGACAAGGTTTTGATAGGTTAGAAAACAATGTATCTGACTCTGGCGTGTGCTTATGAGTATCCGAACAGCTCGACTGCCACCGCTTTCCGTGACCTTGTAACTAAGGCTTTGGGTCTTCACCCTGACGCCGCCCTCGCACGAGCTGTGATCCCATCGAACTTGGTTTACTCTATCCCAACCATTTCCCAAATGTCTACTTACCTCGAAGGGTTAGCACGAGGTACCGTGGTGGACGCGCCAACTCTTGGAACCCTGGAAAATTTGGTCCAGGACAACGGCTCCATTTCGGCCGGAGACAGCATCGTAGAAATCTGCTTTGGCACTGGAGTACCTCTCAATGTTTTCCCCGGTGTGGACGGTCGCCTCGGTCCGCTCCTGGCCCTTCGGTCCCATTTCGTCGGGACGCTGTGGGGAGTCCAAGTAACCAAATCCACCCCAATAACCCCGTTCGGCGCCTTTTCCGCTTTTGTCGTGAAGAAAGTACGCCAGAAACGACTGAACGGCCCGTATCGCTTGGCGGGGTATTCAGCGTCGACTCTGCTGGCTATATCCATAGCCAAATTGCTTGAGGATGCTGGCGAGGAAGTCCTGCAGCTCTCGTTCATCGACAGCTTCCCGCTTCTGTGGAGTAAAGCAGAAACCGAGTCGAGGTTGCGGTCGGACTGGGAGACTTTGGTCAACACGACCATCACATGGATAATCGATCTCTTCCGCCGTGATCCTTTATACGGACCTGATAGCGGACACGCTCGGCAGTGGGAAGCAGTCTTTTCAGGGTCCCCAGAGGCCAGGGAGCCATACATAGGCACCGTTGCGAAGGTGAAACAACTCACTCCACCTCTTTTACGCTTCCTCGTCGATTTCTACCCGCCGAATACCCCGAGATCTTCCAGCAACTTTACGGATTCACTGGTGGGCTGGATATTGTCTGTGAAGGCGCCTTAGTGTGTGCATTGCCGAATTTGGGATTCTGACTGCATCCACACCCCCCGAGCATTGGGAAGACCTCGGTGTGCATCGCTTAATTGGCGTTGCAGTTACATAAGACGCACTTTATTACCGGCGTTGGACACTTCGGAGTTTTGGCGGACAAGCGAACCGCCTCTTTCCTGGCTGACAATTCCGGCTACGCGACTTCTGCGAGGCTATAACCACTGCATCTATGTATCTGCGTCAGTGAATGAATTATGAATTATTATGATCTCTCTTGACCACTCGGTCAAAAAAAAAAAAATCCCATAGATGGTGAGGCCGGAGAGGAGTGCTTCATTGGCACACATTGGCTCATTATTGGAAAGCCTTCAATTCTTCTTTGGAGTTGAAACACGCAGCGATGATCGCGGCATCGGCGATCCGCGGGCAGTTTGTTCAAGTTTGATGACCACGTGGACGTTCTCGCTGTCCGCCGCGGCTTTGCTTCCGCCGCCATCATCTTTGAGCTCCTACAAATAGTACAATGGTGTCGATGTCCATGGCACTCAACTCCAGCTCCGTGTCGCTAAATTCTGCCCGAGATACTGCTCACCTACGTTTAGCTGAGCTGAACAAGCCCATCGATGCCCTGGTTGCGGAACGACAGCAAGTCCAAGGAGAACTGGATTCGATCGTCTACCCAGTTCTAGACCTTCCCGCTGAAATCGCAGCTCATATCTTCATCCTTTCCCTACCCGAAGAAAGTACACCCTCCCAGTTCACCTCTCCACTACTTACCCAGATCTGTCATTCGTGGCGCGAGATCGCTGTCACGACGCCGAACCTCTGGCAATCCATACACATCGACGAACGTCGAGTACCGCACAGGGAAAGCAGAAAGCTGCTTGAGATGTGGCTCCATCGCTCTGTGAACCTGCCTCTCTCTCTGTCCTTTGCGAGTTCCGACGCCGTCACACAATCCCTCATCGACGCCAGCCTGATTCACCATCGTCGATGGACATTGGAGAGAGATCGAGCTCTTCCGCTCGGACGACAATCCCCCGCTGCATATCGAACGCCTGAATATCGAGGGACAACGAATTTCCCCTTCTTCGTAAAGTCACGTTAACGACTTGGGGCTGGCATAGCCCGTGGGGTAGCATCGGGATCCAGAACGCGCCTATGTTGCGTGAAGTATGGATCACGATCCCGAGAGCAGTCTTCGATATACGGCTTCCTTTCGCGCAGCTCACGAGGCTCAAAGTCTCGACGTTTGCCTCTGCCGCAGACTGTGTTCCCATCTTGCGCCAATGCTCGGATCGCCTTGAGCATCTAGTCCACGAGGCGCACCTGTTGGACACTGTCACCGACACCTTCAATCAGCCACATCGGACGCTGAATGGTGTTTACTCGCTAGACGTTAGATACCTCGGCTCTTCTATCGTACCATATGTCACGCTCCCCCGCCTTCGACAACTCACCTTGGCCGCGGACTTTCCAGCAGCCCTTGAGCCATTCCAGGCTCTCTTTTCTCGTTCCAACTGCTCGCTGCGACAACTCACGGTCGCCGAGGACTCGAACTACGACGACAAAGTGAAGCCCTCGACATACCGTCACATTCCTGTTATTGTTCCAGCTCGTTCCTGCCATCACGGATTTAACATTCCACCTTCAATTTACCCCAGTTCACCGAGTCATCACATCCCTCTCGTTGTCGAGCACCCTTCCCGCGCTGGCAACATTGACCATCGATGCCTATCGTATACGTGACGATTACGATGACCTGCTGGATATCCTGCGGTCGCGGCGCGCCAACGGCACCTTGAAGTCTTTTTCGCTCACTCTTCACGAGACTTGGGCCGGCCAATCACTCAAGGGAATCAGCCTCCCACAAACTGTGTTGGCGGGTTTCCGCGATCTCGCGGATGGCGGGCTTCAGTGACTCATAGAATTGTGGCCACTCGTTCTCCTCAATACATTTGCGCGATGACTGCGTATTTTGCCTTGCTGGCCAACGATTTTTTGCAGACTATCTAGCTGAGCCATGTATGCAGATCACTGCTACAAATTCTATAACATACAGTTTTAAACTAGGAAGCGCAACATCAAAGCTGAACAGGCCTTGATCTCAGCCAATTCTTCACGGAAGCACTCACCCCAAGTTGTGAAGTGGACCGTTGGAATACGAAGTCTACGCTTCAACTTACCCTTTGGTGTTTGGGCGCGTAGTTGTTGAGAACGAGCCCGATCTTTGCAAACAACCAAATTTGCACAAATTACGTAGAAGCGCAACAACTTTAATTAGCTGAACCGACCTCTTAGGCTATTTCTTTTGGGACGAAAATTTGTACAGCTGTACTGGGAGACCCTGAAAACCCTATGCCATGCTCAACCTTGCAATCAGCCGCCTAAATCGATTCTCCCCGTTGTACGGCGATCAGTGGCGGACACGCTGTTTATCACTATGAACCCCAGAGTTGGCGAATTTCGCCCGAATTTTCGCTGTTAAAAACCGTGAAATTCCCAGATTTTCACGTACAAATTTTCCGTTTTCACTGCACTCGGGCTCGTTTTGACCAAATCACGAGTTTTTGAGCGAACTGCTGTGTCTTTTTGGGTGTTTCAGACTCCTTGGTTTAGGTTAGTGCCCAAATAACACAATTACGCCGGAGGATCGTGCGTTGATTTCGCCCTCTTTTCACCCCGTTTCTGAGTGAAAGGTGGATTTCACTCTGTTGAGCCGTGAATTTCGCTATTTCCGCTTTTCACAGTGTAATTACACGGCAAACAAACATGGCCATTTCTCAATCTTCAGGGAGACTTTCTGGCCAGATCTTTGTATAGGCTACATGAGGGGATCTTCTAGTGTGTTTGTACTAAATTTTGCATATACTTGAGGTCAGGGAACAGCCGAACGCGCGTGTTGCGCTTCTACGTTTGTTGCGCTTCCTAGTTTAGGACTGTATTTGGTTGATACTATGCAATGCACGGGTAAAAGAAATACTGGCTCTGAGCGTCAAACATCAAAAAAAATGGATGATCACAAGTGGATCGCGCGCGTATGAGGGATTATCCCTGCCTCGTGTGGGGATGCTGCTCCATCCACTGAATCAACGGCTTGAATATTTTCTCCCGTGCCATCTTGGCACGCAAGGCAGTCGCTGCGAGACTATTCGACCCCGCCCTTGCCTCCCGAATGATGTTGATGTCGGACGGCAGCATCTCGGTGCGTAGCCCCATCTTGTTGTTCGTATCCGCCTGGATGTAGTCGTTTAAGCGTCTACCGTACAATAAGTAAGTAGAAGGGGCGGAAGATTCAAGGACGTCGCGCACTCCAGGCACGATTCAATGTTAAACGGCTGCTCGGTAATTTCACCCGTCGTCAGGCATGCGAGCTTCAACGGTGGGGATTCCCTGATGAGACATAGCACATGCTTATCCTGGATAAACACCGGGCTTACTATCCCCTGCCGACTCGCACCGTCGCCGTGCATTACCTGAATCAGTCCAAGCGAATGACCCGCCGCAGCGCGCCGCTTCTGCACCCTCGTTTAGACTATCCTTGGCATGCTTCCAGACGCCCCATCTGGTAGGTGTGAGTGCTGCAACCCGGGAGCGAGTGAAAGGCGTGAAGGCGTTGATTTGCAGCATGCCCATGATCGGTTTTTCGCCGAGGGGCGCGCCAACAAAGATCCTGGCAAAGTCCCGACTTTTCACGGGCTCGATGGCCAGCTCGATTTCGGCAACGATGGGCTTGTCGACCTGTGGGAAGCGAAGGAGGTCGAAGTGTAGAATGAAGAGTGCCTGGAGGATTCTGTTGAAGACGGGATCGTTGTAGGCGTTCTTGAATAGCTCGTCTAGGTCGTGGACGTCCGCTGTGGTGCAGGATGGTTTGTGACTGGGCCTATTTGCGGTGAGAATGGTATCTAGCTGGGTGCCCACAACGCATATTCAAGCGTGTCCACGTACCAGTGTTTTGTCTGGCACTGGGAATTGGATGTGATAGTGGGTAAAAACCTCGTTCTGCCAAAACACAACAGATACGCACCTCGTTCTGCCAAAACACAACAGATACGCACCTCGGTAGAGCAGTACAATGCACGACGACACTGTGATATTGGAGCATAAGGGGCGGATCCACGTCTATATCTCTTCTAAACGCACTTTCGAGCACCGGCGCAGCTCACGGTCGCCCGCCGCGCAGCCGGTGCAGGCAATAGTGAAGTTGAAGCCTTTGCGTTGGGCCAGGGTGTCTTGGGACGATTCAGATGGCATTTTATGTATAGAGAACGCTGGGGAGTGCTTTCGATCGAGCAGCGACTGTGGCAGAGGAAAAAACGCCACACCCAGACGGCTTCGCGCGGGGCACGACAAGTCACAACCTGACAATACAAACAGTTCCATCGTAACGCCGGAGAGAGTAAAAAGACGCGTCCAAGACGCGTCGCTGGTGTCGTGGTAGTAAGAAACAGGCAGACGATACGCGGCAGAATCAATGATGCGACTCCGCCAGTTCGCATTTGCTTGGCATTTCCCCCTTCTACAGGCTGTACATGTCGTAGAGTCCTCCACGCCTCATCTAACCTGCTTCGCTGCAAAGCAAAGGAACCAGAAATTCAATTGCAAGCACCCGCACCGCAGTAACCCTAGGAGATTTGTTTAAACAATGGCCGTTGCAACACTAATCCCGGATTAAATCACTGTTTGATTAATCACCACCAAGAGGCGTTGGGACCCGTGTGGCAGTTGAACATCCGATTAATCACTTTGGTTGACATCACCAAAAGCGGGGGATTCTGCTGATGTCAGGCGAAACCGGATCAAGGCGGTGCGGGTTTACAAAGGTAGGTGGCGGTTGGTAATCCTTCACCGAGCATTATAAAGTGTTCACCAGCTTGGTGGAGGATTGACCAGCCTGGTAGTGAATTGCCAATGGCCAGCACCGTTTATAATGCTTGGTGAACTTCCCGGCTTATCTTGACCAGCTGCCGTGCTGTGAGCTAACAAAACTTCCTGCTGCGATATAATGCATGCGCATGCTCGCCCTCGTACTTATCGTGATCTTTGAGTGCTATAGCAGGTCAAAGTTTACAAAAAAGTGATTTCCGACGACGAGATTCCGATTTTATTTCCGATGGGATTCTATCCAATAGACATCGAGACACGATCAGCATGATGCTCTGTGTTTCTGATGCAATAGTCGTGAGCATTCGCGAGCGCCACAGCTAAATCTCAAGCTGTACCTGGAACGTGCGGATCAAGCCGAAAGGTCCGTGCGCATTGTTTGGTTGTGCTACATGATCACGTGCATGTTGCTCGTCGCATCACCAAGCTTCTTCTCTTCCCCCCATCTCCCTGCTCCGTCCCACTCCCATCGACGCCCCGCGGGCGGATACTGCATCGTCCCGCGTATCTCTTTCCTCCGAGTCCCACTCGCTGGAGCCCGGGACATGGAGCCAAGTTTCGCAAGACCCCGTCGCACGTCTTGCACGAAGAAAAAGATTCAAGAGTCAAGATTAGGCCGCGCTTCAAGTCCGGCTTCAAGTCCACGCTTCAAGTTTGCCAGCCACCTCCAAGCTCTAGTTTGCTCTCTTGTCGCCTCCTCTCCCGCGAATAGCCGACTCCTCGGCGCTGCAATGCTACAATTCCGAAGACAAAGTGGGAAGACGCTCAGGACCAGACATGGAGCAATACGCAAGCCTATGCCATGCCCTCTCTCCCTCCCTTGGCTCCCTGCGGGCTCCCGGTCGCGGAACATCCCTCGTGCAATTCCCCTTCCTCATACCGTCAAGTGGTGACCAGCTCAAGATCGTGAAGATGTCGCATCCCCCTCTGCAACTTCAACCTCGAGCCCCCATATAGAATCGCTCCAGAGCCGCCATCCAAACCCTCCCAAACCCGCGCGTGCTCCCACCAGACGAGCCTGGGAACGTCTTTGATCCTCAAGCCTTGTTTTTCGAATTCGAGGGCCGAGATCCTCAAGCTCTTTGGCGAACGACGTCGCTCATGATGCTTCCTCTACCATTATTTGTCCGTTACCCAATACAATTTTTTTTCTCTCTCTATCCTTGTCTGGCGCTTGCAGCTATATATATCGATGACCGGTATCGAGAGGAATTCGGTGCAGCGCATGGAACTGTAATGGTCTAAAATGCATTGTAGAGTCTCACCGAGCATTATAAAGTGTCACCAAGCATTGTGAAGTTGACCACCTTGGTGAGGATTGCGGGAATCCGAGGTGTGTTATAAGGTCAGGTGAACTTTCACCAAGCTGGTGGTGGTTTATACCGAATTGTTAGGATTGTTTACATTGTAAGGGTATACATACCTTTATCATCTCCCCCCGGTTTTCGTGATGGAAACAGTGATTAAACCGGATTGAACCGGATTGAACGGTATTAAAGCTGACGGGCACAATCTTCAAAAAGGTGCAGGCTCTGTGGGCTGAACTTGGGACTCCAAACGAGACCGGGCTTAACAGCTGCACAATAGCCAACTGAGCCAAAGGGTCGATATTGACCAACACAACCTGGACGCCTACATTCTCTCCGCACCACATATGTAGCACATGGTACATAAGAATCCTCGTTGAACTGGTTGTATCGAAAGGGTGATGGCTGAACATGATTAAGTCAATGGAATGGTTGAACGGTGATTAAACAGGTTTAAACGTGGTAGAACAGATTAAACGACAAGGGTGTTAAACGGATTAAACATTAACGAGTAGACCGTATTCAGCAGACGAAGAGAGTATCAATCAGAATGGGGCTTTAACTAGATTTGATGAGTATAAATCCGTTGGTGTGTATGCGGGCGTGCACTCACCATGCTCATTTTGAAGCATCTCGCTCCTTCTCGAACGCTCCCTCCTCCTCATCACTTTCGACCCATCCCCTGCATTTGAATGAGAGCGGCACTGAGATAGTAGGCAATATTCTACTCACACGATGCGGCGCTTGACGTGGCCTTTCTTGGCGACTGTAGCAGGAGGCGAAATCTTGGCCGAGCTTCTACGGGACGAACGGCGAGGACCCATCCTACATGCGAAACAAGTCAAGCAAACCTTGTACCAGGAAAAGCTAAAGAGGACTCACTCATGTGCTGGCTCTGGATTCGAATTCGCGCTTGGTCCGGGGTGTGGGGTATTTCTAGGCGTCGTGAAGATGTAACGGAGTACCAGCGAACATAAGCAGAAAATACTCACTTGCTTCGTTTAGCCCTTTTCGCCGCAGGCGGTCTGTTTTCAGTATCCTTGGACTCGGCGCTGCAATAAGGGTTTAGTGTAAAAATTAGATAACGAGCTTATCGCGTACTTTGCCCTTTTCCGGCCTGACTTCTTGTGCGCGCCATTTTGGTCATCCTCGGAGGAGCTGCAACTCAAATATCAGACGGCATCGACATACAGAATCCGGCGCAACGTACCTGGAACCAGCCGTATTGCCATTGTCCCCGCCGTTCTGACGGGGAGCAGAACTGAAAGAGATGAGCTCGTGAAATGAATTCAAGGTTTTGCAACTGACCCTTCTTTCCCTGATAGCCCCTTCTCGGCGTCTGATAGCGCCTTTTCTCCATTCAATAGCGCCTGCTCGGCGTCTGCGTCGACAGTGAGACAAAAAGAAACTGCCAGCACGTTGGACTTACCTGCGTTTGGAATGTTTGGTTGATCGTCCGTGTCCATCTCTGTCGGTCGCGGTATCGACTCCGACCCGGTGTTGGGCGTCGACCCTGAAGAACATAATTATATTATGCAATCAGACAGGATATTACTTACCTTCATTGTCAGGCGCACCCACGGTCGGACCAGAAACCAAGAGATCTGACACACTCACACCAAAAACAGGGAAATTTCAGCTCAGGTGAACACCCAGTCGAAAACACTGGTTTGGGTTGCAAACTGAACACGCAAGCGGAACTATTGGATTCGGCTGCTGTTTCAGCCGAGAGAGCCGAAACTAATTGTTTCGACAGCGTTTTCGGCCGCTGATTTGCGTGTTCGGCCGGCCCGAAACTTATTGTTTCGGCGCATTCCAGCCGAAACTGCGGTCGAAACTGATGTTTCCAGCAGCGTTTTGAGATTGGGGCTGAAACCTTGGTTTTCAGCAGGGTGTTCATCTGGGCCAAAATTTCACATTTTTTGGTGTGACTATGAGCGGCTGAATGGCTGAATGGAAGAGCACAAGAAGCAAACCTGTGGAAGTGGACAATACTTTGGGATAGAAAACGAAGGGACTGTCCTCGAGCAATGATGACGTGCGCACGAGGAACTCCCCCCAGATTGTCGTGTGAAGAGTATTGGGGGTTTGCGGCGGCGCCAGTCCGAGAGGAAGTCGAAATTTGACTGTATCATAATACACCGACGGGTTACTGGCAATTTCCTCCCATGGAATGGGAGGGGAATCGGCAGCCCCCCATGCGAAAGCTAGCAAGCTGTTACCATCATAATCAACTGCAAGATAATAGCCACGTACCCCAAATGTGCGACCAATATTCCTCAAGCAGAAAGCGGGTATCCGCGGGAGTAATAGCGTTTAGGTCAACGCTTGGGAAGACCGGGACTCCAGATTCATTACGCGGGATAACAGAATTCGAAGTAATGACAGGCCCTGGGGTGAGTGATGAGTTTATGGTAAACAATAAGAACGGCCACGCACGAGGAATCACTGTATCTGCAAAGAGTCCCCAAGCATCACCGTAGTTGGCCTGTAATTCGGCGTGACTGCCCCCGACATTGACCCGGTTTTTAGTCGAATGGCCGTGGATACTATTGGGGCATTTGAGTTGCGCAAGACGAACCAAGAAGAGGACAAGAAAATGCTCACATTCCGATGTCGAGGTCCCCCGAGGCCGGTTTGCGGAAACCGTAAAACAAAAGTAGCTCCGCGTCACCGAGTAGCCCATCCTGGGCGAGGTCGGTCAACGCAGTATGCATCTTGGGACGAAATTCGATCTGGTTCCTGCGCAAGAGAAAAATTAGAGAAAGAAAATGAGAGAGGGAGAAAAAGGACTTCTCAATATCCCCGGCGCCAGCGACCCTAACTGCCCAAAGACTCCGCGACATCTTCGGTAAGCTGTTCTACGTGACCCCTGTAATTTCTCGCTGACAATGACTACAGTCACTGTAATCAGTCCCAGCGAACGCTCGATGGGAATTTTCAGTGCAATCAATATAACAAGAATACCGACCCAGATGATGTTTCGCTCTGTGGCGGCAAAGGGTATTTTCCACCAGACGATGAATACAAAGCATATTTGTCCACCCTCAAGACCTCACCTGAAGTGAGTGTCCGCAGTTGAAGCCATACACTATTTCTGATGTCTACAGAAATCTACCTGTAATTATCTCAAGGTCGTCAATAAGCAAGACAAGAAAAAATTCAAGAACATGGCTGTTACCGGCACCGTCAACTGTCAGTGCAGCCACGTAATTATATTGTCCTGCGTTGACATGCAATACGGTGAACGGTAATGTGTGAGACTATCTAATTTTCTTGATAATTCAAATTCTCGATCCAGGTTCGCGAATACCGATGCTGCACTTGCACGCGAGTTACACCAGCGCAAACCAGGCAAAAGTTTCGAAGTGGCTCTTCGATTCGAGGTTGATGATATCGACAAAGTGGCGACCTACGACATTGCGTGTGAATACTTCATCAACCTCGAAACACGCTTCGACGCGAACTTCAAGGACTTGTTGGACGACGTCAAGTCCATACGATGGGGGGTGCCTGCTCTCCATGTCCAGGGTCATCAAGATTCCTGTAACTATCTTTACGGTACAGCATACATGGAGTGCATCGGCCACTTCCACGGTGAAACTGCAGAGCACTATTGGCCAGAAGCTAACCAATTGGGCCCTCATACCCGTCAGATGAACAACGGGCACCGACAGGATACTCTAATCGTTCACCACGGTGATTGGAATCACAAGAAAATCATGAAAATCGGTACGTGGGTTGATTCCGAGTTGAAGTTGGCCGCTCACCCAGTTACAGCTGCCACGTTGGCAAACGACCTTGCCCTCGCCAAGGCCAAATATATCGAGAAGCGTGATCATTTTATTGGTCTCACTGTTTCCTTCCAAGATCGGGTCGAGGGCTGGAAAAAGACGGATCGAACAGTTTCTAAGAACGGAAAGGACGCCATCAGCCCATACAAACACCGCACCAGTAAAGGTATGTTTTTTTTAAGCGTCGGATAGACACAAGGTTGATTTATTTAGTTCCTTCACAGCGTGCGATATATCAAGCGATGCTGGAGCGTGATGATAACTTCCAGTCCACTCTGACGCCTCAGAGTACAGTCGCCCGCCTTTTGAATGATGGTTTCAAGATTCAGGACGAGCAGTATGTCTCCGTTACATCCCATCTGATCAGTTACACACTAACGGGTTTGCAATCACAGGAGAAAGCTTCGCGTCTCAATGCTGGAGTACGCTGAGCATAGCTTGGACTCCACCCGCAAGGAGATTTTGTCGCGCCGCACCAAACTCAATACCGCAATTTCTGCGTGGCGGCAACAGCAAAAGGCAGTGATGCCCAAACTGGCCGACAAGGTTGCAGCACAAGCGGCTGCAATACCTGTTGTGGCAGTTGAGGACGAAGTGCTATTTCTTCCATCCGATATCACTGCGTCAGAACGACTCGCGCTCGATGCAGGATCTCTTGGCATCGAAGAGGTTAAGTGGAGGGAGGGCCAAGCATTTGATGCCCTCCGCGCCATCCAAAATGTGGTGAAAGCTCTCACCGCTTTACGGGACCGCAAAATGAAAAATGACAGGCAACAAAAGGACAACACTAGGGCAGGGGACGAGATACGCGACACCACCAAACGCCGGGATCGTCACATGCAAACTTACGAATCTGCTCGACAGGCAATGATTGCTCTTGGTGCCTTACAGGATGGCTCCAACACAAACTTTCCGCCATTGAAAGAGGCGGACACATTCATGAAATCTGTGCGACAGGCCCGCCAAGTCGGCGACTCACATTTCACGGACGGACTCCTCTGGAGGATGTCAGGAGGAATAGATTCAAATTCATCGCACCAAGCCCCTACATCTTCAGCTGGTACTAGTACCACAACGACTGGTGCGTCCGTTTCGGATCCATTGGAACTACTGACTTAGTCTGTGCAGCGCTTAGTGGTACTCGGATGGAGACGCGCAAATCAGGTCCGCCTTTTCTTCTCACCCTCGGTGTCAAAACTTATCTCAAGGCATGGATTATTCAGCTCCGAGACAGCGAAAGCCGGCAACTACTTCACAGCAGGAGGAAAAACGGGAGCAAAGATCCGAAGGCTGGTTGTGGCAGCTAGGGAAAATGGGGAAGCTTTCACAGTCTGAAATGGATGAATGGTCGAATGAAGGTGGGAAACTATCCACGGTCCAGCACTCAGATAGGATATAACTTGGTTTTAGGTGATCGTGTCCAATGGTTTCGCGCTGAGGCCGAGATGCAGCGCTGGCAAGAACAGAAGGAGCAGAAACTTGTCGAATTACTGCGAACGATCCGGAGTTTTGCCAAGATGCAAGAAGTCTGGACTTGGCTTGGGCATTCCCACTCAGCCAACCAGCCCGGCCACGCCGCCTATGCTCGGCAAAAAGCATCAATGTATGAGCGCCGCGCGGAAGAGGCTCGGACGCTAGCCCGGCTTGGTGGACATGAAGAGTTGCTTCTGCCGACGGCAAACGTGATTAGCTTCATAGAGGGACAGCGGGCAGAGGAGAGCGAGTACCTGTCCAACTTGGCGGGTATCCAACACTGTATCATAGCATAGTCAGTTAGTTTAGGTTAGTTGACGGTTGTTCAATTTGTTCGGTATGTCAGCTCCACGTACCACATCTAAGCCTAGTATGAGGCATGTATTGGACCACGATAGTGTTGTTGAATATCGCTGAGATGACCGAGCGGCTTCACCTCTTTCTGTTTGCCTCCAACTCAAGGGTACTGCGTTCGAGTCTCGCGCCCCGCTGTTTTTGTCCCCCAGATTAACGCAAGGTTTAATCCGGTTTAATCCGGTTTAATCCAGTTTAATGCAACGGCCATTGTTTAAGCAAATCTCCTAGGGCTTCTTCGCACCGAAGCCATGGTCGTTGAATCTAATGTTCAACGAGATTTATAAAGCCAGACTCAGTTGCAGTGCAATGAGCAGCAGCCAAAGAATGAGAATGAATAGTAAGTTAGTACTTACCTTTTGCCAGTCAGTCGTAATCATATGCGCGAGCGACCCTTGGTAAATCAGTGCTTGGGGGCTTTGGAGGGTGGTTTGAATAGCCAGTTGGGAATGATTTATTGCAAACGAAAGAAGTTTATATCAGTGTGTAGATAGGTAAGCGCGGGATTTATTCAATCTTCCAGATATCGATGTGCGAACCAAGAGCAGCAATAAGCTTGGAACCATCCGCCGAGACTGCGAAACTTCCGGACGTCGACCCTTGCTGGCCACCTGTGAAAAAGTCCCACTTCAGGTTTTGCGATGCCCTGTATCCAAAAATCCGTCCTTCGGTCGAGCAGAAAAATAGATCACCGAGCGAAGAGTATCTTAGACCGTTAATCTCCACAAACGACGCTGCCCAGCGGTTCGCCTCGGTGTCCACCTGCCAACTCTGTTGGGACTCTCCTGACTCGACGTTGAAGACGTGCAGGGTCCCGCCAGCGGCCCCAGCGGCGAGCTGAAGGCGATCCGGCGAGAATGCAAGGCTCCTCACCCAACCACTGAATCCGCCTAAGGTGTGGAGCAGTTCGCCTGTGTCGACGCGCCAGATGCGAACCATTTTATCTCCGGCACCCGCCGCAACGAGCTCCCCGTCTCGGGAGAACGCGCCGGCCCAGCTCTGATTTGTGGCGCCCTCGAGAATATGTGTTGCTTCCCCCGAGTCCATGCTCCATATGCGCACGGTTTTGTCGAAGGAAGAGGTCGCGACAACTTTGTCGTCGGGGCTTGTCTCTGCCCACATTATGGCGTCGGTGTGTCCCAAGAGCCGGAAGCGCTCCGTGAGGGTGGCTGCATCCAACACGGCGACAGTGTTGCGGCCCGGGAGGTACAGCAGCGAACGCCCGTCGTGGCTGAATGCTCGTGCTTGCAAGGAAGGCAGATACCCGCGCAATGCACGACCGCTGCGCACATCCACGGCGGCCTGCGCCGCGGCGATGATTTCGGCAAACTTGGGCTGTAGCTCAGCGGCCGCGACGTCCTCTGCGGACCAATACTGCGAGAGAACAGAGGAGGCAGCCGTTACTGCCCCTTCCGTAGCGCTAGCCAGATGGTCCGCCGGCTGTTCCGGTGCATCGAGGTCCCATATCCTCACCAGAGATTCGATCTTGTGGGATGCCATGCGCGCTGTCGAGCCTGCGGCGAGCCTGCGTCCGCCTGGCTGAAATTCGAGCGTTCCTATATTGTAGCCCGCGTGGCCGCGAAACGTGTGGATGAGTTGCGTTGTAAGCAGGTCATAGACAAGGATTTTGTGGGCTACCGCAGCCGCGAGCATCGACGAGTCATCGCTGAGCACCGCTACGTGGACCTTGCCATCGACTGTGATTTTGGCGGCCTCGTTTATCCAAGAGCCGGATCCAGCGGGGACCCCATTCTGCTGGAAGTCGGCGGAGAGTGAGTGTTTCCATGTCGCAAAAAAATCGGCACTACTCATGCAGCCCGTCATGGTGGGGAGAGATTGCCCATTTGATTCGGAGAGGGGGCTTTTATAGGTTGACCCCACGCGGTCCGTGCGAGAGACATGGTCACATGGAGATGAGTCAAGTTGTCAGGAGTCACTTGATCATCGGGACTTTGGTGGTTGGCCGGACCACTGATCGGACTAAAATATTCTCTTCCAAGCAACTTCCAAGTATCTTTTTCAAGTATGAGTTGGAACCATCGAAACGGCGCGCAGATAGAGACACATCGTATAATGCCAGTGTTGGATAAACAGTGAAAAGTAGGTTGGAACGTGTACCACTGTTTAAATATCCGTGACTCTCAGCTCTTGACAGTGGAAAGAACTATTCGTACTCAAAGTCGTCCATACTGAGCCGCGGACACTGCGGAGTATCGTCCGTCACCCAGTCCAATAGCGAGTCGTTGAACGTGATCCTCGGGATTGAGGCAGAGAGCTCTCTGCGGAACAAAGTCGTGGAGAAGGATCGTTTGCCCGTTATGTGCAGCTCGTACAGCTTGCACTGGGACTTCGGGAGAAAAGCCTCCAGGGTGGTGATCGGGTCCGGGCCGAGGAAGTTTTCTGGGATCTGCAGGCTGCATAACGCTGGGACGACGAAGCTGTGGAGGTACTCTGTTTCGGGGTCATCGCCCTCGCAATAATGGCATCCCAAAATTAAGCGCTTCAAGTGAGCAAGGTGAACATCGGGTTGAGGGACGTCCTCGCAACGGAGCATCAACTCGCAATGGACGAGATTAGGAGTTTGCCGCAAAATCTGCGAACATTGGGATGGTGATTTCGCGATGAGAATTAATGATGTCAACTGAGACCAAGGTAGAAGGTCGGCGGGATAGACGAAATCCCATAGCGTGACGGCGGTCAACTTGGGCACATCGATAAACGCGGGGAGAAAGTCTATCGCGGCGTTATGAGGTGCAGAAATATGGATCTCGAGTTCGCGGAGCTGGGGAAAGGGTCCGTCGATGGCCGGGAGAGGCTCACGGGCATACCAAAATTCCAGACTGACGTGTTCCCATCGAGCGCGGTGAGGAATGATAGCCTCCAACGTTGCGTTGTCGCAGGACTCATCATAGGATCGCAGTGAAAGCGGAAAACACCCAGATCGAGCCAACCAGGCCTTGACCAGGTCCAAATTGCTGTTCTCCAATAATATGGCCCTCCAAAGAGCCGGGGTTGATAACGCTATGTCCCTCCATTTGCGGCAGATGAGCGTTAGCATGCTCGGGGACCCCTTCCCCGTGAGGGGTGGGCAGCAGGGATACGTGGGAAGGGAATGGATGAAGATTTCGGAGGTGAGTTCGTTTGGCAGAGTCAGAATGGGGTATCGGTAGGAGTTGAGACGTTGTTCCACGAGCTTTCTTTCGGCGCGTAGGGCACGGATTGAATCGCGCAAGTGAGAAATCTCGGCCTGTATGGCTGAAATTCTGGCATGATCTGCTGCTCGGCCAGAAGACATGGCGAATCGACAACGAGAGTCTGAGGACAGTGGGAGAGTTAGGGGCTGTTCTCTAGCGAGAGTCGACAGCGAACGGGCGTACTTGTCTTTGAGTCTTTTGAGTTGCAATCTCAGCACTTTGTGCGGACGGAGGACTGGGATGAGACAGACAGTTTCGGTCAACGATGGCGAGGACTTGGAGAGGGCAAGGAGAGGGCGAGAAAATTTCGCGATCACATCAGTGGCAGTGTATATGTTTATCCCTGTCTCTTCCTCCCCCTCCACTCTTGCCTCCACTCGACCGCGACTTGGCGATCGGTTTTGCTCGGAACCTACAGATCTGGAGGACGTCAGTCTATATCATTTCCTCGTGTACTGCACCTTAACTCCCCTCAGCCACACATCTCATATGCTCCCGTCCCTCGAAGCTGATCGTGCCCGTATCAAGGCTCTCGACGTCCAAATCTTGAACCTCCAGCAATCTTTATCAGCATTACGGAGCGAACAGGTGCTGGTACAAGAGCGTATCGACTCATATAAATATCCGGTGTTGACTCTGCCGAACGAACTCTTGTCCGAAATCTTCGCGCACTTCCTACCCACATACCCACTCTGTCCCCCACTTACCGGACCTCTTTCGCCACAACTTCTGCTATGCATCTGTCGCACATGGCGAGACATTGCGCTTTCTACCTCTATCCTTTGGAGGGCAATATCGCTCAAAAAGGTCTCTAAAGATGGCCTCTATGATCGTCTTTTTTGGAGAGCCGAGGATAAGGCGAGCGCCGCTGGAAGGGTAGAATCCTGGATGAGTAGATCTGGGAGCTGCCCACTTTCACTTCGACTAGTGGATGAGCGGTTCGGAACAGATGATGTTCTAGAAGTCATCGTTCCTCACCGTGCGCGGTGGCAATACGTCGAGCTATGCAACATCAACCTCTCCAAGCTCCTTCCTATCGACGGCCCCCTGCCCCTTCTCCGCCAGCTGGAAATCTGGACACACGAAAATTTATCTTCCACCATGGTGTTCCCAGAAATGCCTCAGCTCCGCACGGCCATTGTCTGGCATTTCGGTCACTCCGCGACCCTCTTACCTTGGGCTCAATTGACGTCGTTAACATTGGTTGCGAGGGAGCCAGTCGAGTGTACGCACATTTTGTCGCATGCATGCAATCTCCGCTATTGCGAATTGGTGCTGTACGAGGACACAGCTCGCCCCCAGCCCTTTGTAACCTTGCTCCATCTACATTCATTGGTCTTAGTCCACTGGGAGGAAGACACTGCACCCGCCACCCGATATCTCCTCTCCTTCATCGTGCCCGCTCTTCGTCGGCTCCAAGTCCCCGAAGAATGCCTCGCGGGCGACGCCATTGCGACAGTGGCTTCATTTATTTCGTCCTCTGGATGCAAGCTCCAGGAGCTACGTATCACGGGTCCGCACCAGACATCTTATAACGCGTACCACCGTGCTTTCCCCACCATCCCCAAGATTACGTTCAACAGGTCGTTGACCGAGTGGGATTGTGCTGAGGCCACGGAGCTTCGAGCCCGTGGGCCAGGCGCTGGCGTGGCTGACTTTGAATCGTAGGGATGTTTTTGGTGCGCCATTCCGTATTCTATCGCGTAACTTGCACCTCCACTTACGCCGGCATATTTCAGCGTACTGCGTACGACTATCGAGATGCACCGATGACTGTAGTCTCCCTTCCCTTTTTTCTTTCTTGAAGCCCGGTGGATCTTGTTTCATCGCAAGATTCACGGCAGTCGTAAAATGTTGCATTGCAGTAGCGGTTGTTAATTTACACCTAGTTGGCGAACCACGCTGGTTCAACATCAGTTGTCTGGCCAGGCTGTTCGGTATATGTCTCGTTTGCTTACCCATTCTGCCAGGAACTCTACAACTAGCCAAGCGAAAAAGAGAGGTAAGAAGACCTGGTGGTGAACGCCTCACATCCACAGTTCTTGGCAGTGGTGAAGTCGCGACGTGCCTGCGGGAATCCCCGGTTCGACTCCGGGCCAGGCCAGTGTCATCTCCAGTGAATGTTTTTCTTTGTCTTCCATTTGCATCGACATGGTAGGACGAACCCAGGCTGGAGAGACAGGCAGGAAGACCTGGTGGTGAATGGATCACACCCGCTTTCTGTTCGGCGAATTCTGAAAGTCACGAAACAATTTGCAGGGGCTTCCGGTTCGACTCCGGAGCAGATCATTCTTCTTTGCCACTTCTTTTTGCTCGTTTGTTTTACTTGAACAGGCAAAGTTGTAAAGATGGAGAGGAATGGTTTGCGTGAATATTCTAATGGTTCACATCAAGTGCCTTGTTGGTGCAATCCATGAGTTGGTGAGAGTAACCGCTTCAACTCGGGGCTTTTGAATCGACTTGGTCAGTTTTTTTTATGTTCACCTTTGTGCCAAGCTGAGAAAGGGGATAGTAAGACCTGGCGGTGTCACTCATAGTCTCACACCCACTTCTCCTACTGAAAACCAATTGTGGGGGTTCCCGATTCGAATCGGGGACAGGTCATAATTTATTATCCTTAGTCGAGGAACTTATTTTGCCCATTTTATTCACAGAAGGACTGGGATTTAGTGAATTTGTCGGAGTTCCGGTTCACTTGTGATTGTCTTGTTCTGGAAATAAAATGGCGTACACTGCACCAGGCAGTCACCCAAAAAGAAGGCGAAATGGCTAGAATGAACGTACCGACAGAGGGTAAGCAAGACGACGTTCGGAGAGTGGGCGAAGTATCCTGGACTGAAACCTGTTGGATTTGGCCTGCAAGGGCTTTCTGGAGTAGAGAGGTAGGATCGAGGCGGACGACCTTGACGAGGAGCAAGGAGGAGCAAGGAGGGTGGGCATGATATCGGGCTAGACACAACGGAAACGAGGTCTCGTTTTGAATCGTGTGGATGGATTGGAGATTGGAAAATTACAGTTGCGACGAGACGATAGTAGTTACGAAACGCAGCCCAGAATCAGGGTTCGTCCATACCCACGAAGCTGCCAATACCACTCGCGATGCCCCCAGCGACGCCACCACCCTCTGCATCCTTCTCCGCCGCCCTCTGCTCGTCTGACTTCTCCGTATTCTTCAGCAACGTATCGACCGCCTCTCCGGTCTGGTGCGCGGCGACGGACGACAGACTCGCAGGGGGCACGTACTGCTTCACCGCGCCAGCGATTGCAGACGCAAGATCGCGCGAAGGCATCCCGAGCGCGTCGGCGAGCGCGTTGATGCGATCCTCCACCGTCTCCGCCGAGTCTTTCTTCGCCTTCTTCCCCTTTGATTTAGTCGGACGCTGCCCTTCCTCGAACTTCAGCTGCGGCGGCCGTCTCCCCAGTGCGAGATTCCACCTGCATTTTCGGTCAACATTCATGAATCAAAAGACGATGAATACGCCCAACGTACCATCCCCCGACCTCTGTCTTCCACTGCACGACTCTGTATCCATAATATGCGGAGAGAACGGTCGACAACGCGAGCAAGAGGTATATCAGACGCGTGAGACGCGTCGAGGACAACGGTTTGGAGACGGGTGTCGTGAGCGGCTTCTGCCGTTGAGGCAAATCCGAGTTTTGGACGGAGGTTGACATGGTGTTTTGAGACGGGGAATGTGGGCGTTCACAAGGGCACGTCGAGTTTATGAAGGAGCGACGAATAGCGCGCTACGTCATGGCATACGTCAGCATGCGCGCTGATGGGATCAATGGATCACCGCCAAGCGGAACCAAATAGTGGTACATCTATTTTCCTAACTCGTCTTCTCCGGACTCCAGCCAAAATCCAGCTGGCAGTTGGCTGGCAGCGAATTTCTGGTCCGGTTCAGGTCCAGTCGTCTTCCTTCTCCACTCGATGAACTTGAAGATTGAGTTCTAAAGGATTGAAAGCACCTGGCTCGGTCCCTTTTGGCAGTGACATCCGTCTTGCATCGAGTCGCAAACCGTTCAAGCTGCTGAAGTCATGCGTAACCCCTAGTATCTGTACGTCAATTACTTATGTGTTGAAAAGACGGTTTGATTTCGTCGCAGGAGACTTCGAAGAATCGAATTCAAACACTTGTTCGAAGGCGATGCATCCAGTTCAAAGAAGATCGACGCACGCGGCGCGGCGCGATGTATTTATGCATATTCCAAATCTCCCGGTCAAATGCGGGCCATCACTGCAACACAATCTCCTTAGCTATTTCAGGCAACAAACTAACTGGCCCGACTCGGAGTGCTGCCCTACCGTCTTTGACCTGGGTTGTTCGCTCTCCTGTTCGATTTCCATCAAGCTGCCAGAGGCTCCAAATCGTTTCTTCTGCCCTGAACTTATCCCTCACCTCGCCTGCCACAATATCCATCTGACTTTGACGGCTACTCTCCGCCTGTCACAGCATTCTCCAGCATACCTCGGCTTGACTCGATCGCTCTCACAAATGCACAAATCCATTCAAACACCCTGGAAACAACTCACGCACTGGGTCAGCCATTCGGAGTCTGAACCCCATCATCAGCGCCCCAACAATTCTAGATCTTGACTCGGAGCTCGTCATATACGAGCTATCCCTGCCCGATGGGTGTCATGCGAGTCAAAGATCATATCGACCAACCACGAAGGGTCTGTGAATACGTGGCCAAGGACCTCTATTCAGCCACGTCTACCCACGTATGCTTGGGCACAAACTGCTTTGATATCAGATCAAGTCGCAAGATGCAGTGCAATTTCGCGTTGATCACCTGCATTCATGGTGTTGCACAGCCGTTGCGAGCTTCAGCCTTTCTGGTACCGCCCAACTTGCCGCCTATCGGAACCGCGCCACGTAGGACGGGTAGCCATATCGATACGCTGGGCCAGTCGGCCCCATGCCTCTGGTCTAGTGGGTTTCGGTCTCAACTGCTGTGGAATTGCGCATTTCGTAGGCTGTGTGGAATGCGTTGGCATGATCGTCGGGCGAGTCAAATGAGTCAACTGCTGCATATAAAACCCCCCAGTCTACCTCGAGCCCTTTCAATATCTCCATCCGTTTCCTCCACTTCCCCGGTCTACCTCAACCGCTTCCCCTTCCTTTTTTCCTCTCCTCGCCATGAAATTCATCCTCCTCCTCGCGCTTTTATCCTTCGGATTCATTGGCATGTCAGGATCCCTCGCGCATCCCATTCCCGGCGGTGAGTTTGCTTGCGTTCAGGAAGCTCGCGACTCGTGAACTGATATTTTGGGTAGATGTAGCTGAGGGTCCCCACGCCACTGGGATTAATGGGCTACACAACCTCCATCTCCCCTTCCGAAATTATCCCTCAGAGTCGTCGGTGTTTTCTCTATAATTTTATCCCGGTTAGCTCACATGTATAATTTTAGGGATGATGATGTTGCTGCCCGTGACGAGGTTGCACACGCGACTGGTATCAACGGGCTACACAACCTCCATCTTCCCTTCCGGAATTATCCGTCAGAGGCGTCCGTGTTTTCTCTGTATGATTGTATCCCGGTTGGCTCACATGTGGAATTCTAGGGATGATGAAGAACTCGCGGACTCGGAGCCGTACCTTGCTCACGGCAAACCCACGCCTGCATATGTGCCGTTTGTCAAATACCCGGCGGATGCATAGGATAATTATATGTGAGTTTCAGTGATCTATGTGGACCAGTTCATTCAATCGAATTCCAGATCTGATAGATGTGTAGAACTGTATTGATACTTCTCCGGCGTATGGGCTTTTTTTTTTCAACGACCGTTGGACTGTAAACATATCTCCATAGTTACCGTTATACTTTATTTATCTCTCCTGCCCCATACCTATAGTGCATGTAAGGCCTTGCGATTCTCAACTGATGACAACTTGCCGAACTTTCATTTTCTGCAATTGAGGTGCCAACTAAGGAACGTAGTCAGACAGATATGACATTCATCATGTTGAAAACATAGGCGCTGCCATGCCAGCAACAAAGCAGCTTGGACCACTAGAGATCGATATTTGAAGTGGGTACCTGACAAGTGGACCGAGAGGAACCGAGCTGGTATTCGCAGATTCAGACATTGTACCATGGTGGTGGAAAATTCAAGTCCAAACGGAAGCACAAAAAGACGTGTTATTCGCGACATTTAACGCAAGACAGCGCCGACGTAGAATGTATGTAACCAAAACACTACAACAACCGCAACAGTATCATCTCAACTCCTCACTCCGCGAGCCGATAGTTGCTCAAAGAGCTTCTCTAGGCGGTGATGGGAAGGCAGTTGATAGCGATGAGTCCTCCTAGACACAAATACGTGGTCAGGATAATCGCAAGAGGGTCGACAATTAGTTGATAGCGTACCCCACTCGTTCTCGGGGGCGTCGCAGCTCACGGTGGTAGAACCGCAGTTGTTCCCGATGACGGTGATGGGCGAGCAGCTCAAGCCGACGGGCACATTGAGCCCGGTGAGGTCGAGGCCGAGGAGAGCAGCGACGGCGGAGGCAGCGGTGCTGCTGGAGGACACGACGCTGTTGCAGCACTGGGGCGAGGTCGGGGGAGTGACCGGGGGAGTGTCCCAGGGCATGGCGGCAGCAAGGGTCTACGATTTGAATGGTTAAGATATGAAGTGCGGTGAAAGAAAAAGGGCATACGATGAGCACGGAAGCGATGACGATGGAGAGTTTAGAGAACATGGTTGGTTGGTTGGTTAATAGAACTACAGAGGGATGTGTTCGAGTGAAGTTTGTCGGTATACCACACGATCTTTTATATGGTTTGCTTCCAGCCTTTCCCGCGGTTGAGAGCAACGCGTCAGAGAGGCACACTGTAGAAATCATGGAGCAGTGGCGTTATCTGACAAGGAACATCAGCAGAAATGTCAGCGGCAGGACAGGGCTGAATGGCGGAAGCTCGCACCAGTGTTGAGGCCGCGACGAAGGGCTTCTACGGAGGGCTGGGCGAGGCTATTCTTTGGATTTGACATGAGCGATTTTCGCACTCACTGACAGTCTCATGATCATCTTGAACCGCAATGCAGGTAGTTCTTCAACTCACTGCGTTCCGACCCCCAGTAGACCGACTTTGTCTACATTGCGGCTACGTTCGGCTACCTCGGTCTACGTGTGGCTACATTGGTCTACAGGGGGTCGTAGACCAATGTCTGGCTACATTCGGCTACGTTCGGCTACGTCCGTCTACGTTCGGCTACCCGGCGTAGCCAAACCTCTGTGTACCTCAGTCTACCTCAGTCTACATGTGTAGACCGACCGTAGACCAAGATTGAAGAATATAAGACTTTTTATTAAGGGTGTTGAAAATTTGCTGCGGCACCCAGTCTACCCTCAGTCTACGCCGCTCGAGGTATGTCTATGTTTCTCTACCCTTGTAGACCGACGTAGACAGACACAGGAAACCGAGGTAGACACAGGTGTCGGTCTACCCCCAGTCTACCTCAGTCTACACGCCTCGGTCTACACTGTGTCTACTGGGGGTCGGAACGCAGTGACTGCGGGGAAGACCTCCAGGAGCAAACGGTGAGGATATGAATACTCCTGTCCCATGTAGGATGGGCAGGGCGAGCGGCGAATCCACCGAAAGCGTTTCGTGGATAGGGCTGTGGCGGAGGAAGAACGCCGCAGAAGACATTTGGAAGGCATCATTTGGAAGGCATCTTCATTTAGATCGTCGTCATTGATACACGAGGCGCGGAGAAACAGCGCCTCGCAACCGACTTCGGATTTTGTATCCCGCCAGTGTAATTTACAGCAATGAAATCTTCCAGGCCAAGCCCAAGCGGTACCGGGGAATGTATGGAGCCATGATGGCCTATGGTTGATTGACTTTCATCATCGCGAGGAATTGGAATTAATCCCGAGCCCTCAAGACTATTAGCAGGGGACCCCGAGTTTTCCGTTGAAACTCGCATCACCATGAGAGTTCAACGTTCAACTTTGGTTCAACTTCCCCGGTTATAGCCGGTTATTCGAACTCCGACGCACGTGATGTTGATATAATGTGATTTGATGGCCATCATGATCAGATCTTTTCTCGGTTCCGTCTTGCATCCAATCCATCCTCAACTTTCAGCTTTCCTCGAGGGAACGATGGCCTCGTGCATATGTTTGTGGCGCTCTGCTAAGTGGTACGACCCTGAGGCCCCGAGCCAGTCGGGACCCGATTTCTTCAAGCCCAGAGGATTCCATCAAGAATGGCATACGTGGCTTGCACTACGTGGTTCTGGGTAGTACAGCCGAGCCGTGGACGCACGATTCTGTAGTACGATTCATTCCCCGAGAGTACGCCTTCCTGCCCGTTTTCCATTAATTTCTAACTCCGCATGACTGATTCCTCACGAAATGAGAAAGGATTCCTGCCCGGTTCTCTCTGGGCAATGCCTTGGCGCCTGTTGCTCGTCACCTCGGGCTTCTCTCGTATAGCGGATCAGTACGCTCATATTCAAAGGGTGAAATAGAGCCTGATCCATATCTGATTCTCGGTGCTTGAACGGCAGATCGCCTCCCCGAATCAAAGTAAGCGTAACTCGAGTTTGATTAGTGACGTTAGTTGCTTCCTAAGCTACGGTATATAAAGCGGCCAGGGACTGGGTCGTCCCACTGTCATATTTCCCCCTCCTCTCGATGGTGGGCCTCGCTCCACGCGCGATTCTTTTGACGGCCGCAATTCTTTCCGCTTTCAGCCAACAGACGACGTTCACTCACTGGAAGGACGACAACTCGCCATGGACGACCTTTCCGCGTCCTATCACTCGTGTTGCGGTCATCGGTGCCGGGCCTGCTGGCCTCCAGGCTGCGGCTCATCTATTGGCGACAAACCTGAGTGTTCGTCTCTTCGAGCGCGCGCCTTCCCCAGGCGGCAACTGGTTCTACACTGAAGAAACACCGGTTAGAGAAGTGTATCCGTACTGTCAACTTTCTCGTTTCTTTCTGCCCACATCTGAATTTTTTTTTTCAGCAACGGCACAACCAAAGTACCAAAACCCAACCTCGGCACCCTTCCTGCATCGCATTACTATGAGGAAGGAGACGATGGATTGAGCCTAGAATACCGGTGGAAAGAGCACTGGCAGCCCCGGCCCGTGTGGTCAAACCTGCACACTAACAGCCCCGCGGTATGGAGCAATTATATGTTTTGCTTCCACAGACTAACTTGACAATCAGTCCTTTATGAAACTCCCCGGCGTCGAATACCCTGCGAACACGGTAAGAACGAGCAGTTTAGTCGTATCTGCTCCATCTAAGCCTTACAGCCGTGGTCGGTCCCTATCCACGACCTCGAGCGGCACGTCCGCGCGTATGCTTCTCTCCATGGACTCAATATCAACGACCGGCCATCCGGTTCGCATCCATACGCTCCAGTCACTTCATACTCCACTCGAGTCGAAGCAATCGAGAAGTGTAACGAAACAGCGATGTGGAAGCTCACCCTCCGCCGGCTGCAATGGCTGCCTGAATCCAATCGCCTTCGAGGAGACCTGTGGACCGAGGAGTTCGATGCGGTGGTCGTAGCTACCGGTCATTACACAACAGCTTACGTGCCTCCCATCAAGGGTATCGACGACTGGAGCACCGCGACGGAGGAAGGACAGTATAGCATGTATCACTCACAGTCGTTCCGTCACCCTGAGCGTTATATCGGAAAGGCATGTATACGCATCCTTTCATCTATCGACCACTCCGCTGATTTAGATACAGACGGTCCTCATCGTTGGCGCCTCTATCTCCGCCACAGAAATTGCCCGGACCATCGCTCCCTTCACACATCGACTGCTAGCGAGTGTTCGGGTACGTTTGTTCCTCCACTTGGTCGAACAGGTCCATTCATATCCGTAGCCGAATAAATACCGCGACGGATACGGACTGGACATACTCCTCGCTTTCCCGGATAAGACAGAACTCGTCTCGGAAATATCATACTTTGAGCCCCTGGATAGGCATGATGCCGGAATCAAGGGAGGGAAAATTTGGCTGACAGACGGGTAAGTAATACCCTCTCTTTCTAGAGAATGGTCCCCATTGGTGCTTGAGGGTCGTACTTACTATCCATGTCCAGATCCGCTATCGAGGGAATAGACGAGGTAAGGCATTGATTTGAGGATCTTGCGACTCATAAGGACGTCCCCTCGAGATCATCCTGGCCACAGGCTACCGCCACAACGACTTCCTTCCCGATTTGTAAGTGTTTTCGTTCCCTCCTTTACATGAATTGAACTGTGTCTATCAGAGTGAATCCACGGACTAAGGGAAACCTCCACTGGACGGGGCATTACATCCAAGATCCGACGCTGGCATATATGCTCAGTTCGTGCATCGGATTCTCGTCAACTCCCATTGCTTATTGATGCTTCGAATGGCGCTCAGCCAGCCGGATGTGGACAATCCCCGGCTACCAGGGCTATGCATTCGCCAAAGTATGGACGGGCAAAGCTCGGCTACCCAGTCGCGAACGCATGTGGGCAGACTATCTCAATAAAAAATACGACTTCGGGAGCGCGTTAGATTTAATGCTGGAGGAAGGCGAGTATATTTCCGTTTCTAGTCGCAGGCGCGCTTACATATGGGTACGTACTCAGCCACTCGCCGCCTATACGTGGCCTGGCTCAACAGTGAGTCTCTGGAGCTTGGAGGCCAATTTGTGGAGCCTATGCCCGTGAAGTGAGTCTGAGGACTACCGTCTTATGCCCGTTTGACCCGGCGCCCTCTTAGCGTTCGAGAAGAGCTGACATACTTCGTGAACGCTCGCTGGAAGAAGGTTCTCATTGATTAGTATGTGTGTGATTCCCTTTCTGACGTCGTATTGCAGGACTGGATGTCGCATGAGAATTGGACGCGGTTTGATGACCTTCCATCCAGCGAATGGCCTACCCCGGGACCGCCGTCCGACGGGCTGGAGTACAAGGTTCTATCCTGGTAATGTTCTTCGCAATGTTGAGGAAATATATGCCATACCTCCGCATATCGGCCCACATTTCAGGCAGCCCGCATCTTCGAAAACGGCGCTCTTAATTTCCTTCGGGAAATATGTGTCTGTGTATCGCCGCATCCAGGCCTTGCTCCGTCTGACTTGTAACTTGTTCTTGTGTTTTGCTTGAACCCTTTGGCTTTACTTCAAGCTCCGCACATTCTTCTCCGACGTCCTGAGCTAAGTCTAGGCATCGCTCGGCCGCCGTCTTGGCCAGATCAAGTTGAAATTCTGCCATATCTTCGTTCGTCTGGACATTTCATATTCCTGGCACCCTTTGCGCTCCAGCTGAAGGGTTCCCTTTGAACCACACTGGCCGGGTACTCCGTGAAAGGGCCATGACGAAATTGCGCTGAGGCGCTCTTTCTCCGCACCTTGTGTCAGTGACGAGCTAAATGCGTATGTCTTCTCAGACTTGGACATTTTGTGAGGCGCTCTTCCTCCGCCAAGGGCTGTCCCCGAAACGCTTTCAGTGGATTTGCCGCTCGGTCTGCACATTCTCCCTTCCGCAACGCTGTTCATATCATCACCATTTGCGGAGTACTTCCCCGTAGGTCGAGATCTCCTTGAAAAAGTTTTCCAGTTCAGAAGATAGTGAATGTCAGCATCATGTCAAATTCGAGAACTCCACAGAATCGCCGCAACCGGGCCTAGTAAGAAGCCCTTCGTCGCGGCCTCGACACTGGTGCGATCTCCCACCATTCAGTCCTGTCCTGCCGCCGACATTTCTGCTGATGTTCCTTGTCAGATAACGCCACTGCTCCATGATTTCTACAGTGTGCCTCTCTGACGCGTTGCTCTCAACCGCGGGAAAGGCTGGAAGCAAACCATATAAAAGATCGTGTGGTATACCGACAAACTTCACTCGAACACATCCCTCTGTAGTTCTATTAACCAACCAACCAACCATGTTCTCTAAACTCTCCATCGTCATCGCTTCCGTGCTCATCGTATGCCCCCTTTCTTTCACCGCACATTTATTAACTGTTTGACGTAGACCCTTGCTGCCGCCATGCCTTGGGACACTCCCCCGGTCACTCCCCCGAGCTCGCCTCAGTGCTGCAACAGCGTCGTGTCCTCTAGCAGCACCGCTGCCTCCGCGGTCGCTGCTCTCCTCGGCCTCGACCTCAGTGGACTCGATGTGCCCGTTGGCTTGAGCTGCTCGCCCATTACCGTCATCGGGAACAATTGCGGTTCCACCACCGTTAATTGTGATGCCCCCGAGAACGAGTGGGGTACACTATCCACTATCTTTGACCGTTCTGCGGCTATACTTACTACGCTTTTCCTTCCAGGAGGACTCATCGCAATCAACTGCCTGCCTATCACCGCCTAGGGAAGCTCTTTGAGCAACTATCTGCTCCGGATTGAGGAGTTGGTAGGATACTGTCGGGGTTGTTGTAGTGTTTTGGTTACATACCTTCTACGTCGGCGCTGTCTCGTGTCAAATGTCGCGAATAACACATCATTTTGTGCTTCCGTCCTTGCTTGAATTTTCCACCGCCATAGTACAACTTCTGGATCTGCGGATATTATGCCCAGTTCCTCTCGTTCCAATACCTGCCAGTGTACGAGATTTTTTTGTACCTCTGGTTTAACCTTCGATTTTCATTGGCGGATTTGACAAGAGCGGTGAAAGAGGCGCCATTGTTCTCAGAGCGAGATTTCAACCAGGAAGAAAACTTGAAGAAAACGATAAACCTCAGGAAAACAAGGCGACCCGAAAGTCCTGAGAAATTCGGCTATCTATTATAGAGCCAGTCCAGATGGGTTCAGGCTCGATGCGCCGGTATGATGAATGTTCGATTTTGGAAGTGTGTTGTTGATCTCGGGAATCCGGCCCGAAGCGTGAGTCAGAGTGACGCGTCGTGTTTTTGCACCGCCACCCAATCTTGCTTCAAGCACGACCGTCACGATGAGTCCTGCAAAACATTGTACGTGCAAGAAACCTTCTTGGAGTTTATAATTTTCTCAAGGCTTACAGACGACTTCGTCATTCCTGATGAATTGGCTGCCCAAACGTCTCGTCTTCGACTGACAGAATCATCTGGGTCTGGGTCTTCCAACACCTGTTTTGTCGAGACCTTACCTCCCGAAATTATTGCTGAAATCTTTGTCAACTTCCTTCCAAAATTCCCGGAGTTTGCGCCATGTTCCGGGATTCTCTCCCCGCTCATACTGTGCCGAATCTGTCGGTACTGGCGCGAAGTTGCACTATCTACACCCGCCCTCTGGAAGTCCATCTCCATCGCGATCGACGAGTCCGATCCCCATGAAGCGGAGAAGCTGGAGCTGTTCAAAACCTGGATAGCCCGCTCAGGAAACTGCCCACTCTCCATTAATCTCGTCGGCTCAGAGAGCCCCGTCCTTCCGCAGTTTATTGAGACCGCCGTGGTCCACTGCCCGCGCTGGGAACAGCTCGAGGTACTCCTACCATTCGATTACCTTCATCTAGTTCAGGGGGAGATGCCCCTTCTCCAGAAATTAGTCTTCGGCCCGATAGAACTCCGGCACGACGTCGAATCTCCGCTGACGCTCTTTGACCACGCACCGCAGCTGCGACGCGTCCTCCTCACCGAACGTTTCCTCAACGCCACCGTGCTCCTGCCGTGGGCGCAATTCACGCATCTCGAGGCGCAGTGCCTCTACGAGCACGAATGCACCGAGATCCTGCGCGACGCGCAGTGCCTCGTCGTTTGCAGGCTCAGTGTCTGTTGCTCGGACGACGACGTCTCCTTCGTCCCCGATGTGCCGCCGCACACGCAGCTGCGGGACCTGGTGCTCCTCTCGGCTCATCCGCGCGTGAAGCTCTGGATGATCCTGGATTACCTGACACTACCTGCACTCCGTACGCTGCAGGTGCCGGAACGGTGCATCAAGGTGCCGCGCCTCGCGATGCTCATACGGCGGTCGGAATGCACCATGGAGGAGCTCCGTGTCACCGATGCGGGGCAACTTCCGGAGTCTGAATACCGCGCATTCCTGCCGTCGGTTGGGATGATTACATTGGAGCTGACCCCCACTGTTCCGTAAGGTAATATCCTTCGAGTGTAACCATGGCACGCCATGTGAATGGACTTACTTGAATGAATTTTGAAGCGCCGACCGAGAGTTCTAATAGCCCGACCATATATTATAAAAAAACGCGTTTCAGGTGGGTATGGCTTTCGATTAAATGACTCACGACTTTGTTCATTTTGGACTTGCCAATGCGAAAGACTGCAAGAGAGCTGGAACCGGCAATCGCCGACACTGTGACGTTGCTGGTGATTGCGTGACTGATCTCTCCTTCCCCGGTCTGCTCCGAGTCGTCGCCGCGCGGCGCTGCAATGACCACGCCCCGAAATGCCACGCGTCCCCCGCTGCATCTTCAAGCTCGTAGTTGTCGGGAGTCGGAGACGACGAACCCAAATGGCTGGTGCATACCAGTGCGGGCGAGCGCGACGCTGCCGGCGACACCGGATGAGGCCGTCTTCCAGCGATACTCAAATGCACCGTCACGGTGACGGCAACTTGCCACGTTGGATGTAGCAATGACACACCCCGGATGGGACGACAAGCGTGTGTGGCGGCGATGCGTGGCGGATGCGGTTTTGCGTCTCCTTCTCACCGTCTTACGCGGAGCTTTAAATTTGAAGTTTGGACTGTTCTTGCGGTTTTGGGCTACAGCATGAGGGATGACTGAAAGCCTCCAGGGATTTCACAGTCCAAGCTTCCATCCCGTGTGTCTACCACTCATCCTCCCCGCCCACGCATTCCACCGGGCGCATAGATGGTGCGGCGATATAACCGCGCGCCCCTTCGCGAATCCGATTCTCTTGAATTCTTGGATGGTCCGAGTCGTGGACCTTCCTCAACAAGGGCAGAAAATCAAGACAAAAAGTGTTAGTGATTATGTTCGTCTTCCTGTGCCAAACGTCCCCGCCGCACAAACCTACTCTATGTCAAGACGAGTGGTTAGACGAACGAGGTGGAAGCAAAACCCAAAGGGGAAACTCGGGCGGCATCATATAGCCGCGCGTCGCAGATCTCTCCTCAGCTCTTGTTGTTCACACACACGACGCTGAGGTGAGATTTCCGTCTGCTGTGCTCAGAAGGATATATATTAACTTGTTATACGTAGCACTCTTTGTGTATTCTTCTAGGTACAGAATCAGCTCTTGTTGTTCACACACACGACGCTGAGCACTCTTTGTGTATTCTTCTAGGTGACCCCGTCCGGTTCTGAGAGGTTACGGGCCCTCGTACGACGCCAGTCCACCTGCGCAGCGCTTGCCGGACTACCACCTAGCTCAGCTAACAGGCCGAAGGAACTCGCAAACCTCCGCGACGCCCAGGCCACGTCACACGTCAGACATGGCGACCACAACCCCAACGACACCTGTGCTAGAGGGGCCAGCGAACTACAACCTGTGGAAGATCCGCATGGACGGCGAGTTCGCTCGGGAGAAGGTCTCACTCATCATCAGCGGGGAGGACACAGCTCTGACACAGGCAGCCGCCGAGACCGCTGCCACATCATCCAGCACCGTCTCCGCCATCTACGGCGTTGTCACCACATCCACCAGCGCCATCCGCGACTCCTTCCGCGTACGCGAGGCTCGAGCCCGTGGAATCATCCACAAATTCATTTCGGACTCGATCCTCATGTCCGTCGCACACATCTCGGGGGCGAAGGAGACATGGGACGAGATCATCAAGACCCACGAAAAAGTAAACGTCGGAGCAACCGCTTTCTTCACGCTCCTCTCCATGCTCGACACCAAGTGGGACAGCACCAGCGACTTCGATCTCCACATCGCCAAAATCCGCACCGGAAACCTCAGGATGACGAGCATGGGTCGCAAGGTCGACGACGAGTTCCTTGGGTGGATTTTGCTCAAATCCCTGCCCGAGACAGCAGCATGGAGGGCATTCGTCTCGCAGACCGTGAACCATGTACCGGATGGCGGTAAACTCACCTTCGCCGGAACTGAGGCGCGCATTAAAGCCGAAATTGCGAACCCCCTCACCACCGTTGCTCCGGAATCTGCCCTCGCCGTCACGCAGCCGCTTCCATCCAACTATAAGGGGAAGAAGACGGGCGGACCTACGAAGACATGCTCGGTTCATGGTCTCTGCTTCCACGACTCGAAGGACTGTCGCGACTTGAAAAAGAAGGCAGAGGAGATAGGAGGGAAGGCCCTAAACGCAGACGCAGGGGGAGATGAGACTGGCCACTATGTCACTGCTTTCGGTAACTCTGTATCCAAGTCCCTTGCCAAACGCATCTCTGCCTATACCGCGCGTGACTTGAGTCTACTCGAAGCCTTCGCGAGGGTGCTCGACACTGGGGCCTCAACGCACATGGTCCCGATCTTGCAATGGTTTATCGCGCGAACTTTCAAGGAGCTCAATCCCCCCAAGCGGGTGCGCTTCGGGGACGAAACCTTTGCAGAAGCCACCGGGATCGGCCAGATACAGCTCATGAGCAATGTCAAAGGGAAGCAGATACTGCTCACCCTGTCCGACGTCCTCTACATCCCATCTTTCCACGTTTCCCTCATCTCGGTCCAGAAGCTCGCCGAAAATGGAAATCTCACTTCCATATTCGGAAAAACTGGAGGGCATGTACTCGACAGGGAGGGCGCAGTGGTGCTGGAAGTCATGCACAGCCAGGGACTATACCACCTGTCTGCCGAACCGGTTGTCCAAACTGAGCGTGCACACGTCACCATCGACATAAATGTCCTCCACCGTCGCATGGCGCACATTGGCATGGACAGTCTCACACGCATGGTGAATAAGGGACGGCTGGAAGGCATTGACAAACTAAGCGGAAAGCCAAAATTCTGCCGAGCCTGCGCCACAGGAAAGATGAAGAAATTGCCTTTCCCGACGGATGGACGACAGCGGGCTACACGTCCGCTCCAAATCGTTCACAGCGACGTCGGCGGACCCGTGACCCCGCAGTCGCGCGATGGGTACAAATACTGGATGACATTCATCGACGACAACAGCGGTTTTAAATGGGTCCTCTATCTCAAGAAGAAGAGCGACGCTCACGCTGCGTTCGGACAGTGGAAATCCGACGTGCAGGCATTCTTCCAGACGGAGATTCAGATGATGGTCTCCACCGAGGACTTCATCGAGTTCTGGCGCACCGACAACGGCGGCGAATATATCTCCAATGCCTTCGAAGCGGACCTGAAAGCCAGCGGAATCATTCACCAAACAACCGCCGCATACACACCGGAGCAGAATGGTGTCAGCGAGCGCACCAACGAGACGCTTGTGTCGACCGCGCTAACAATGCTCATTGACTCTGGGCTGCCACGCAACTTTTGGAAAGAGGCAATGTCGTGCGCAGCTTTCGTCCTCGGTCGACGTCCATACGCGTCGAACAACGGTATTCCACCATACGAGACACTTTTCGGGCGCAAAGTGGACCCAATCGAATTCCGTCCATTTGGGTGCACGGCGTACGCTCTGATCCCAAAGGACAATCGTTCCGGGAAGTTCTCTGACAGAGCCCAGCAGTGCATCATGCTGGGCTACGGGGACGGCGACGTGGGCGATGGGAAGAAGGCGTACCGTCTAATGGATGTGGAGACAAAGACCATTTTCCACAGCCGCCACGTTCGTTTCGACGAGGACGGTGTCACGGATGTATCCATTTTCGGCGAACCTGACGTGCCAACAGGCGAGTGGGAGCATATGTTCCGGCCCGAACGCGAGCACTCGGACAGCGGAAGCGACTACGAAGACATCCCTGATGAATTGTCAGTGATATCTCGGTCGGTGGGAGCAGACGGGTCAGTGGGAGCAGAGGAAACATTTTCTCATCGGCCTGGGGGGGACACAGAGACAATCGTCAAGCAGGAAGCTGCGCCTTCCCGCATTCCCGTGCGGACACACCCCACTTCCATTTCCGAGCACATAGCAGCCCGCCGACAAAATCTTCCACCACCACCACATCGAGTTGCAACAAAGCCTGCGCACGCAGAACCAGCCCCGGTACCAGCACCACCCCGTCGAGGTACACGCGAACGAAAGCAGTTCAACCACAATCAAAATCTCATCGAGAAGTCCGACGGACCCCAGCAGCTCCGCAAGGAACAGCCTGCGCCGAAAGCGGCAGCCCCGCAGTCGCCCACACTCCAGGTCGACGACCTTCCTCAGATACTCGAGGAGGAACCCGAAGTCGAGCTCATCGACGTCGACGACGTCTTCTTCGCTGGCATCGCAAACAGCGGCCCGAGCGAACGACCAACCCCCAGCACCCTTGCCGACGCCTTCAGCGATCAGGATGCGCAGCATTGGCGAGGAGCCCTTGCCGAGGAGATGCAGAACCTCGCTGACAACGACGTGTACGAGGTCGTGCCCACACCGCGCGGCATAAAGCCCATCAGCACAAAACCGGTGATGCGAATAAAACTTGATAGCAAAGGTGGTATTGAGCGGTACAAGCTACGTATCGTCGCGCGCGACTTCGGCCAGCAGGGAGGAAACCTCAAAGACACCTTTGCCCCCGTTGCGAACCTCGAGTCCATCCGCGTCATCTGCCTGCTCGCAGCCAAGTACGACCTTGAGCTTGACCAGATGGATGTGTCGACGGCGTACCTCAACGGTGTCCTCGACGAAGACATATTCGTCTCACCCCCGGATGGAATCGAGATCCCCGAAGGGCACTGCTGGCGATTGAAACGGTCGCTCTACGGCCTGAAGGACGCCGGACGCACGTGGAACCGCACTCTCGACACAAAACTCCTCGCGCTCGGGGCTTATCGGCTCGACGCCGAGACATGCCTGTACGTCTTCAAGGGCAAGAAAGGGGAGATATGTTATCTTGTGGTGTATGTCGACGATCTACTCCTCGCAGCATCGTCTCGTTCATACATGAACGAGGTGAAGGCCCTCCTGACGTCGACGTTCAAGATGCGCGATTTGGGGGAAGCGTCATTCCTGCTCGGGATTGAGATAAAGCGGGATCGCAAACGACGCACCATTTCCCTGTCACAAACCAAGTACATCGACGCCGTGCTGAAGCGATGCGGGATGGCAAACTGCACTCCGTCGAAAACTCCGATGGCAACAACCCCGCGACTAACCGCCGAGGACCCAGTCGACAACACCACGCTGCTGCAGCTGACCATCAACGGCGAGACCGTCTCGTACGCCACTGTCGTAGGGTCAGTCCAGTACGCTGTCCAAGGAACCAGACCAGATCTGGCTTACCTTGCAGGTGTCCTCGGGCGCTACAGCGCAAATCCCAAGGCGTGTCACTGGGAGGCCGCAAAACGAGGTCTGCGCTACATGCAGTACACTCGCGACCTCGAACTGGTCTTCGACGGATCAGACGTCTCAGGCGATCTCGATTTCCACGGGTTCTCCGATGCAGACTGGTCCGGCGACGAGGACACCTCGCGTTCTACCTCCGGGTACGCCTTCATATCAGGGCGAGGCGCGCTTGGGTGGTCGAGCAAGCGTCAAAACATGGTCGCGTTGTCCTCGACCGAGTCCGAGTATATTGGGCTCTCGAACGCCGGGCAACACCTGGCGTGGCTCAGAACCTTCTTCGCTGAAGTCGGGTACGAACAGACGGGGCCGACCGAGCTCTTCTGTGACAACCAAGCTGCGATTATTCTGTGCAAGGACCCACAGTTTCGTGCACGCACCAAGCACATCAAAAGGAAATACCACTTCATCCGCGACGACATAATTGCCAAGGGCGAGGCTGTCGTTCGCTACGTCTCCACGCACGACATGGTTGCCGACATCCTGACGAAGCCGCTGTCCCGCGAGAAGCACTGGAAGTTTGCAACGGCGATGGGTTTACGGTTCACCTCGAGTGGGAGTGTCAAGACGAGTGGTTAGACGAACGAGGTGGAAGCAAAACCCAAAGGGGAAACTCGGGCGGCATCATATAGCCGCGCGTCGCAGATCTCTCCTCAGCTCTTGTTGTTCACACACACGACGCTGAGGTGAGATTTCCGTCTGCTGTGCTCAGAAGGATATATATTAACTTGTTATACGTAGCACTCTTTGTGTATTCTTCTAGGTACAGAATCAGCTCTTGTTGTTCACACACACGACGCTGAGCACTCTTTGTGTATTCTTCTAGGTGACCCCGTCCGGTTCTGAGACTCTATGCTCACGTTGATATGCTCCCAGACTCCGAGCACAGAATCGATTCCGCCCAGTCTCAAAAATCTTGCGATTCCTCTCGCTCGCGGCATTCTCCGCTCACACTTTTGGAATCAAGCTCATGCCGTCAAGCCGTTGCCTGGACTTATTTGCACTGAAGCAAGGCGGATAGCCGTGGCTCCTAGCGCCGCGCTATCCTACTGGTCGGCGAGCAGTTCCATATTCAACAATTACTTTCCGTACTTCTGGACTCTGTCAACTAAGGTTCAACTCTCATGCTACCGCCCGATATGTACCTGCTCCTCGACGCGGAACTACCCCCCAACCCCTCTCCTCCCATGCCTGCCTCTGCTACCAAAAATCGATTCACCGCCATTGGCATCCACAAGGTGCCGGCTCATTTGTCGTTGAATGAGTTCAGAGCAAAGATGGAGGCATCCGCTGATGCCCTCGTTGCGCTCCCCGCTGCGCAGAAGAACTGTCTCAAGTATGATCTGGTGCGCCGCACACAATCGCCACCCTCAATATTCCATCGAGCATAACTATCCCGGCACAGATGGTTCCGACCGACAAGCTTGATAGCCACAACAAGGCCCTGGGGTTTCCTGCCCCACAGCCCGTCATTTTGGTCAAAGTGGAGTGTGAGGTACCTGATATTCGCTCAGTCACAAGTCACCTCTCTGATAATTTATACTGTCCAGACGCAAGAACAGTGCACGCAGGTGCGTCCATTTTGCTTCGGAAACTTGCAGCTCGCTGATGCGCCGCAGTTCCTCAAGGATGTGGAAGTGGCGAACGCGATCTCGGGGGTAGCGAAATTGGGGGACACCTCGATGTTCTCCACGGAAGAGCACATCCCAATCGACAACGGCTCTACCGCGGACGCCTTGACCTGGGTCGGTATCTTCAGGTGCCCGGCCGCTCTATCTACCGCGCAATTCTACGACAAGGCCAAAGAAAATGAGGGCATATTTGCCGCACTTCCCATCTCGCAGAAACACATCCTCAAGCTCACACTGGTGCGTCGGGTGTCCAGCTTACCGGGGATCTCTTACAGATACGTATATCGCAGTTGTTCCAAAACGATGCCATAGCCAATGATTTGCAGTTGCTGGGGGTGTCTACCACCGGGTCAATCGTCGTAGCCATGATCCATGGGGTGCGTATCTACCTTCCTTCATAGCTTAATTGTATGACCAATCGATGCATATTCAGAGATGGGATGGCCTGCTGGAGGTAGGGCCGCGTTTTCTCATCTGTTCGGATGGCAGTTGAACGAACGAATATTATTAGATAGCATCACACCAGGGAGTCAAGCAATTCGCGGATGAATTGGTGAAGGCTGACCTCAGCGCCAATGCCACCTGCTTCTCGGTGGATATCGTGACGAAGCTCGACAAGAATTGAGTTATGGGGTTTTGTACGGGTCGCGACCACTGTATCACTTATTACTTAGTATTCTCCGAAAGCTTGGATGCGACAAAGTTTGTCGCATCCGAAACATAATTGGTGGAAATACTGATCGTTAGGTGATGTGGTTGGCTGTACAACGTGGATGGAAATGTCCTCTTGCACGAGCGTAGGGATCTGAAATCAAGAGAGCCTGATCTGCGCGTCGGGAGTCGAGCCCTGGCGTGTTTGGAACCCTGTCATGAGCGGAGTCAACGACAAAAGTGCCCACAGCACTGATCCATATTACTAAATCCTGAGCCAAACAACGTCGAGTAGGGGTCCTAAGCTACAGCGTTTTAACAGGGACATTGATGTACAGAAACACAGAACGGTCAACTAGGAAACGTCAGAAAAACCTATTCGTATGTTAGACAATTTCGGGATACGCTGCCGCTGTGGATCCTTTCACCGACGCCCACTTCACCACTTCCTGAGTCTGAGAGTCGTGCTTGAATTGCATCTTCAGGCATATATAACGATTGCGTCTCGAAGTTCGAATAACCGAGGAAGTTGAACCAAAGTTGAACTTTTTCGTTGATGCAACTTTCAACGGAAAGGTGAGGAAAATCATCTTTGCAATACCCATTCTTAGTCCAGGCAGCATTCGCGCATCAGCATTCATAAAATCTGAATCTGGCTTCGCTCTTTCTCCGCGCCTCGTGTATTAGTGCCGGTGAGCTAAATGAGGATACGTTCCGAGACTTGGGAGTGCGGCGCTCTTCCTCCGCCAAAGCCCATCCGGATCGCTGCTCGCTCTACTTATTCTCATTTATAGCGCATTTTGTGTATTCACCTGTGATCATCGTGGTTCAAGATCTCCTCCCATTTCCACCTTCAACTAGATGGTACGATACGCCTGCCAGTGAATGCCAACATCCGTCATGTCAAATTTGGGAGCTCCACAGAATAGTCTCGCCCAGTCTGATAATTTCCTTGTAAGAAGGCCTTCCTTTTTCGCGGGCTCAACGCTGGTGCATCGGGATTTACGCAACTTGCGCGTGAGCTCGCGTACGCGCTCGCACGAGAGCAAAAAGACCGCGAAACCGCGCGATCACGAGCTATGTCCGTGATGTCCACGCGAGCATCATTTATTTCCTTCCCAAGAGGCATGCAAGCCCTGGGCACCGTGCAGCGCCATAAACACCATACGGAAAAATTGTTTGAGAATATACAGAGTCGATTTGAGGCTCACCAGGTCGAGGAATGAGAGAAACAAAAATCAAAATTAGGCGGAGACGAGATTCACGCGACATCACAAGATCAAAAGAACGCGAGCAGATTGTCATCTTGCTGATGTGCGAGCTCCACCATTCAGTCCTGTCCTGCCACCAACATTTTTGCTGATGGTCCTTGTCAGATAACGCAGGACCCATTCGATGATGATGTGCCTGATGACCCAGAGAATCACAGGGGACGTGAGAAAGTACGCTTGTTGCAGAAATCCCTGAGGGATAAGATTTTTGACTGCAAGGATGCCGGATCGTTTTGGCGAATACTACGTGGATGGACAGATCCCCGGCCAAAACCAATTCAAGTATCGCTAGAGGACTTAACTGAGGAGTTCAAAAAGCGTATGAATGAGCCCGAGGAAGCACCACCCTCATTCAACCAAGATCAGTTGCGAACTAGCGCAGAGCTTTTCAAGGAGATGCCTCGGATAAACGAGGATAGATCACCGAAGAAAAGCTTTTCTCGCAGATTGACCTTGGGTGATATAGAATGGGGGAAGCGCCATATTATGTCCAATCTCTCCACGGTGTCGGGCGTTGATGATTTTTCATACGGCGATATAATGGAAATTCCAAACGAGAAGTTGCTTACCCTACTGCAAGCGATCATCGACAAAAAAGTATTCCCCTCAAAGTGGCTAGCAGCCCTAGTCGCGGGAATTCTCAAGGCCAAAAAAGATCCAACCAGGACAGAAAGCTATCGCCTAGTGGTGTTAGAGTGCTGCTTGCTGAAATTCTTGACCTTGTTGATTGATCGGAGAGTGAAGGAGTTCTCGTCTGAAGCAAAGTTGATCCCGGAAACGCAGAATGGATTCATGGCTACTTACCGTACCAATAACAACCCCTTTCTTCTCCGAGTAATGTCTGATAGGGCAGCCGCAGAGGGGAAGGTTCTATATGTCGCCGTTGTTGACTTGAAAAACGCTTTCCCTGCGGTAAATCGCAATGTGCTGTTCCTAACTCTCAACTCCATGGGCGTTGCAGGCGACATGATCGACTTGATTATGCTTCTGTACGACAAGTTAGAGTATATGGTTCGCGTGAATAAAGAGCTCTCGGAAAGCTTCTTCTCATTTTTGGGGGTCTTGACTGGCGACTCTGGCTCACCCGAGTTCTGGAATTTGCTTCTTGCAAGCTTTAAACTGTTCCCTCTACCAGGAGACATCGGTGTGAACGGAAAGGCAATATCAAAATTGGAACACGCAGATGATCTAATGATAATGTCGAACACGGGCCACGGATTCCAGGCTAAGTTGAATGGCACAACCACTCATATGGGCGACATTGGATGTGAGATTCAGACAATGAAGTGCTTGTGGGGACCAATGGGAATCAAGCCAAAGGTTCCCCAGACATTCTACTTAGACGGAAAAGTACTGCAAGAAGCGGCATTGTTCCAGTATGTGGGAATATGGCACGATCTCAACGCTAAAGACATGTATGCTGAACATCATCGCATAAAGATGGAAAAGGCGGAGAGGATGGCCAATGCATGCCTCGCAGTAAACCGAATGGTCGGTGGGTTGTCGGTGTGGGATCTAATAATGCTGTATATGGCACGCGTTGACACATACTTGACATCTGGAGCGGACATATGCCCTGATGTGGTTAAAAGTCGAAGAATTGAACGCGAAGCAATTCAGAACCATTACCTCCGCCGAGCGCTGGGCCTCACAGAGCGAAGTGTTGTAGCAATCCTGTTCTCCGAAACTGGGTTGGAACCTATATCCTATAGACGAGCCCTGTTGCTGCTACGCAATTTGAGGTACATCACCCATCTGGATATTGAACGACTGGTGAAAAACGGCCTTATCGACTCATGGAACCTCGCACGACAGTGCAAAATGTCCTGGGTGAATGATGTGGTAATAGTCCTATCGGAGCTGCCAATACCTGTATACTGGAATGTTCAAGTGGATTCCGCCATTGCAGTGGAAACAATTGACAGTCTGATTGCGGACGTGAAATATTCGATGGAGGCATCTATCAATGCAGAACTCCAGGCATATTCACGGACAAAAGATTTGCTCACAGATCGAGTCGTTTGGCTGGGCGGGAAGTGGGTCCACAAAGTAATGGCATTTAGGTCGTACTTGCGAGTCCGTAACAACAAGCATCGTCGGGCACTTATACATGCAGTGCTATCTGGACATGCTCTTGCGATGGAACGGATGCGGTGGAGTGAAAGATACAAACCAGCGGTTCCTTACAAATGGAGACTCTGCCGTTTTTGTAAGGACCACCTGGAGGATGCTATACACGCACTATTTGTTTGTGATCATGCACCACTTGTCGTGCTCAGAACAACTTTCTTCGAGAAACTCTTCAATACATACCCGGGGCTCCGAGATGAACACTGCGATGACCCTGGACTATTCTTCAAAACACTCCTTATAAAGGAGAAAACTCTCGGACTCTTAGGAAAACTGGCCTACGAAATCTTCGAGGTCTTCTACAACGAGCCGATGCTGGAGATTAACCCAGGATTATATACCCCCCACAATTAAACTGTTGAATGAAGCTCTGGGCAAGCCATTCAAGGGTCTCTCTTTTTTACTGTATCTCTCTATTTCTTTCCTTATATTAGTTCGCATGCGTGCCCGGAGGGACTGTTGAGTCGAACGTAGGGGAATGAATTCTGGTTGCCAGGGAATTAAGGTCCACTCCGAGGAATTGGAGTGGATCTCCCACGAGGTTGTTCCTGGCGACCAGCCTGCTCTTGTCCGAGCCAGGCCGGGAATATCTTACGCTGCCTAGACTTTCCGCCCCCCTCTTGGTAGTACGTGTGCTCTATGTATTGACGGGTAACTTTTGCCTACTAGGGTTACGATGTCATACGTAGTAGACTGGCTGTTCCAGTTGTGGGACCGTGTCAGTATAATATACCTCCTCCTCCTCCTCCTCCACTGCTCCATGATTTCCACAGTGTCTCTCTCTGACGCGTTGCTCCCAACCGCGGGAAAGCCTGGATGCAATCCCTATAAAAGAGAATGCATTGTACCGTCAATCTTCACTCGAACACATCCGTCTGTAGTTCTACCAACACAACAAATATGTTCTCTAAACTCTCCATCGTTGTCGCCTCTGTGCTCATCGTACGCCCTCCACCTTCCCTTTCACTTCAATTGACCGTTCAAATCGTAGACCCTTGCTGCCGCCATGCCCTGGGACACTCCCCCGGTCACTCCTCCGAGCTCTCCCCAGTGCTGCAACAGCGTCGTGTCGTCTAGCAGCACCGCGGCATCGGCCGTCGCTGCTCTCCTCGGCCTCGACCTCACCGGGCTCGACGTGCCCGTCGGCCTGAGCTGCTCTCCCATCACGGTCATCGGAAATAACTGCGGTTCCACCACCGTCAACTGCGACGCTCCCGAGAACGAGTGGGGTACGCTGTCAACGAATTTGACCCTTTGGCTATAATACTGACCACGGATTTGTGTGTAGGAGGACTCATTGCAATCAACTGCCTCCCCATCACCGCCTAAACGAGCTCTTTGAGCAAACCGGCCCACGCGTCGAGAAGTTGATACTTTGGGGATTGCTGTAGTCTTTTGTTACATACCTTCTACGTCGGCGCTGTCTCGTGTTGAATGTTACGAATAACACACCTTTTGTGTTTCTCTTCACTTCACCGCTTGCCTGTGAAAACTGCGAGTGCTAATTCATTACACATGAAAATTCTCAACAAGTAGTACCGGAATGGATACGAACACCTCTCGATACAATGCCGCCGTCATGCTCGGCAAATCTGCATCCCGACCCCGCTGCGCAATGTGCAACTCCTGGACGCTGCACCCAGATCTAGCCATCAGCCCTGACAGCGCAGCAATATTGTCTGCAAACCCATCCACCGTGATAAGCTGAAGTCTTTTTAGTGACGGCAGTGTCAGACGGTCGATAAATGGACGCGTGCGCCATCGTCCCAGACACCCTGTCGCGATTTCCAGCGACTCCATGCGGGTGAGCGGCTGTACCTCTCCAATATTGTCAACGGGTCCGAAGATCATGGTTAATCTGCAATGCACGAGATTAACAGTCTGGTTCAAGATCACAGCGATGTTGGGGATGGAGATGTTCTCCAGCACGAGCGTGGTGATCTGAGGCCAAGGAAGCGTAATCTGCGTGGGATGGAATAGGTTTGTGAGGATGACTGTGTCGAGCCGTGGCGTGTTTTGGAATACTGTTATGGGCGGAGAGCAGGGGTCCACAATCAGACACCGGAATTCCAAGTCGCGGAGGAGCGGCATGGGGTGATTGGTGGCGGGAGGGAGGATGCTGGGCTCTATGCCGCACGTCAATTTTAGGTATTCCACGCGAGCAAGCCGGGGCAGGAGTGCGAGGACGAAAGGGGACAGTGCCTTGGATACGAAGTCTTCGTGCAGCTCGACGGAAAGGGGACAGGATCCAGAACGGCTGAGCCAGGTTTCGAAAATTTGGAGGCGCCGTTCGAGAACGCGCGAAAGCTTTGGGGAGGCTGGTTTACCTGATATAATGAACGAAATCGCCCTCCAGAGCATTGGAGTGGATAACGCGATCAGTCTCCATCTGCGGCAAACCTGCGCCAGCATGGTCGGGGAACCAATGCCGAATAAGGTCGGGCGGAGGGGATATGTAGGGAGGGTATCGACGAAGATATGGCAGATGATCTCGGTGGGCAAGGCGAGGACTGGAGAAATGTGTTCACCCAGCCGCGCCTCCGCTAAGCGTCGTTGAGCGTCCAGCTCTGCAATGCGCATGCGATCAGGAGTAGGAATCATTCCGACGAAGCTCAGTCTTCGTATGTTTGGTTGAAGAACCTGGTCCTTCGATTCTGGATGTCAACCAGCAGTCAGGTGAATTAAATTTGGGCCACGAGCACTTACCAGTCGAGGTCAACGCAAAATAATCGACAGCAGGGAAGGTCTCGATCAAGGGAGCGATATTCCCCACGAAGACGGAGGTGGACTTGTGGGTAGAAGACAAAGTGCGATGTCGTGCGGTGGCCTCGAGGCATCGGTGCGTCACAACGCTGATCTAAACTAAAGCTCGAGGCAAACAACGCCGACTGGTCGCGAGCTGGAGTGTAATCAAAAGCACAAGACGGTCAAGGGTCAAGGGTACGGACTAGGGCAGGTCTAAAAACTTGTTCACATTTTACAACTTGGGGCTACGCTGCCGCTTTAGATGATTGCACCGACATCTACTCCACCACCTGCTGAGTGGGCAAGTCGCGGTCGACCTGCATCTTCAGGGATGTATACCAGTCGAGGGTCGGATCAGTGAGCCGCGCACTCCGTACCATTTTCTTGCTGACGCAGACCGGCTTGAACCTGTGTTCCAAGTTGAAATAATTGGGAAACAGTAAGCGGCATACGCACCGATGCTCGGTTCTAAACCCGCCGGGCAACGCATGTGGTCCATCGTTCGAAGCGGTCACGACGACCGTGGCGTAATCTTGCAGCCCATTAGTCTCCGCCTTCAGCTCGTCGCGGTGCTGCTCGTGCATCTGCACCAATTGTCCCGGCATGTACAAAGTTTGCATCTCGCGAAGGGGAGTTAGGACCGCAGAGACGAGCCGGAACCGTGCCCCGGCCTCGGCGTGCGGACGCGGCTGGAGCGTAACTACGAGACCAAAGTTGTTGATGTTGGCGGGGCGTTTGTTGAGTCGCAGGGCAACAATGGCGGCGCAGACGAGCGACCCGTTGAAGCGAGCCGTCCAGAGACGTAGGTGACGCTGGAACGCGGGCTCGCCGCCGGTTTCGGGGTCTGTCGCAGGCGGAGAGTTGATTACCATCTGACAATAGGGTTTATGCCGCTTCCAATCCGCTCCTTATGAAAAACAAAGTCAGCATGCATGTGAACGTAGATATGAGGGCCGTATACTTTGACATTCCTTGCTCTTTGGGGCGTTATTGCAGATGAGCCGACTGCGCGATACAAGTGCTTGGAAACTTACGCAGTACATAGCGGTCCTGGGAGCCAAGTAAGTGAATGCGTCTGGAACAGCTATGAAGCCCTACATACTTGCATTGAATGCATTTGTGGAGGTCCTCGTATTTTTTGCAGTCAAGCAAGTCGCACGTCCGCGTCGTCCATTTAGCAGGGACAGTGTTCTCTGCCTGGGATCCCTCCGCAGCAATCACTAATCACCTAGGATTAGTATTGGACTCAATTAAGTTGGGAACCGCTGAACGCCGACCTCCGCATTTGAGGAAGTGGGTTGGGGCGGACATCGTGGTGGAGTGAAGGAAAGCGACAGCGGCGGAGTTAGTAACGATCATCATCACGGCACCGCCTCTTTCCCACCCCATGGAGACGCGCCCCGACGCGTTCACATGCTATGACCGACGATAATTTCAAGGAAAAGACTTATTGAAGCAACCATCTCTGATTATATGCATAGATTATGAGGCAACTCGGAAAACTATAAGTCGGGATGTTACCGGTCGAAAGTATCGAGAAAGACGAGCGGCCGGGGATTTATTTTGAATACTATGCGACATTTCAGCCCTGCGTTCGCAAGATCCTGGAAATGTCCCAACGCAGTTTGTGGGAGGGGGCCAGTGGTCTCCTCGGGCGACATAGCACCCTTGTAGGGGAGGAGAGTGAGCGAAAAAGACTGCAAGGTGTCATTGGCGCGCCGGGAGCGCAAGACATCTAACAATTCATCATAATCGTCTCGTACGCGATAAGCGAGGATGGTCAAAGTCGCCAGTGAGGGAAGGGTGCTTGGCAACGAAAGGGATGCCATGACCTGGTGTACTGCGGCGAATTTGAAATTCAACCTCAGATGCGTGATCGTGGGGACGAGCTGGAACAACGGCAGGAGTGTGAGAGGCCTGAATTTGTGGTCCGCGACGAGGACGGTGAGTTGTAGCAGCGAGCAATTGGAGCGTGAAAATAGAGCCTGGAAAGGCCCGATGTCCCCTGGGACATATCCGTCGGATAGGGTGAGTCTCCGGAGACAGGGAAGAGTAAGATGGGGCACGAGAGCAGTACTGTTCACTTCCAACGATTGAAGACTATTGAGTGTTAGATGTGGCTGATTATATAGATCGGTGGCCGGCCGCGGAAGGAACGTATCCTGGGCTAGACGCAAAAGGAGATCCGAGCATTGGCTCAGGATGGGCAAACACTCTGCGGCCGAGTTGTGGGTGAAAAGACAGAGCCGTATGAGCTGCGCCCAAGGAAGACGAGCACCGGAAGTTCCTGCCCCGATCGCGACGGAGGCTTCATGCAAAATAGGCGCGTTCTGGATTATGACTCCGCCCCACGAAACATCGTCCCAACTCTTCAACGTGACTTTTCGGAGAAGAGGGAAGTCCTTGTCCGTGCCATCGATGACCACGGCGCCATGACTAGACGCTTTGGAGGATAGCTCGAGCTCCCTCCATCGACGATGGTGATTCAGGCTGGCGTCGATAAGGGATTGTGCGCCGGCGTCGGATCTCGCAAAGGAGAGAGAGAGAGGCAGGCTCGCAGACCGGTGGAGCCACATCTCAAGTAGCTGTCCACTGCCGAGTCTATGCGAGGCCTGGCCTTCGTTGATGTGTATGGATTGCCAGAGGCTGGGCGTCGCGACCGCGATCTCGCGCCACGAATGGCAGATTTGAGTGAGGAGGAGTGGAGAATCCAAACGGGAGGGTGCGCTGCCTTTGGGTAGGGAAAAGGTGAAGATATGGGCTGTGATTTCGGTTGGGACGTCCAGAACTGAGTAGATTATTGAATCCAGTTCTGTCTGGACTTGCTGTCGTTCGGCAACGAGAGCGTCAATGAGCCTGTTCAACTCGTCCAAGCGCAGACGAGCGGTATCTCGGGCAGAGTTTAGGGGCATGGATATGGGGGAGAGAAAGGAGAGAAAGACAAATTGCCGCGGCCGCCAAACAAGTCATATGCCGGCGCCGAGATGCCGCAAATCATCCATGCGATTTTCAACCTTCGTCTGAGAGGACTCATAGGAGCGTCGTTTCGTGTTAGGGCTCTGGCTATGCTGGCTATGCTCTGCCAGCGGATTATAAACGGGTTTTAATCCTCCGTTCATTAACAAACACGCGAAATCCAACCGAAATCGCGGGTCCCATAGCGTTTTGCCTACCACTGGGCATCCCTAAATCACCCATGAGACCTCCCCGCCAGTCGTCTGGCAAGCCTGGGTGCAACAACAGTAGGGCAGACGGGCTGACACCGAGCACTGGTCATTTCCATCTATCTTCGAAATTTTTAGCCCAGATTGTCCGCGATGGTTGAAGATATGATGGTCCATGCTCACAATTCGAGGCGCGGTTTCGAAAGAAAAGCGGCAGAGAAGCTCCTAGAAATCCCGCTGACCGAGGCCTATTGCACCGCCGGATGGAATTAAAAACCGGGCGTTCTGCAGAAACTTGAAAAATCGGGTTTATAAACACCGTTCATAAACCAGTTACCAGGACATCAGCGGTTCAAGGTGGACAATACTTGGATGACATAGTAAGTAGTATTATCCAAGTATTATCAAGAAAGTAAACATGTGCTTTGGCTAGAGACAAGATAACGGCATCGTGCATTAGGGTAGGCGGATTGGTCGCGGTTCGATTTCGAACAAACAGGCGACCGAGGGTTCGAACCAGCCCAAAGTCGTATATTTCCGGGCAATTCGGACAATCAAGTAGGCCATATCACTGACATTGCATGGCCCAAGGCACACTTGGGGATCTCTCAGACCCTCAAATTGTCCACAAGACAGTGATAGAACAAGTCGTGTACCCACAACCAGTCCAAAACCACGTAACTGTTCGTTCACGAAGCAGTTTTGGGGTCTTCATCAGCTGCCACCGGCATGTTCAATCAAGAGTCTTCGTAACCTTTCCTTTATATTATGTTTTAACATGCTACCTTGATAGGACCCAGAGTTGTCCCAATTTGGCAGTAAAATGATCTGTTTGCGCCAATTCCTCCTCTCTGGTGATTGTAGTTGCTCGGTGCTTGCGTCACTTCTTGGATACACACAGAGCTATGCTTTTTTTCATCCAACTCATACAGTCCCGTCTCATGCAGAGAGGTGGTTTTCCCCGAGTATTAAGGATGGATGGGGTATACCTTACTTACACATGGACTTGAACAGATGTTGATACGCCGGATCAAAACCATCATAATGAAGAAATTGATGGCCCCGCCTTTGCGCAAGCATTCCGACCTTTTCTGCGCGGTAAATGTCTTTTCAGTAGTTTATGAAGCAGGGGAATGAAGAATCCCTCTATTTTATTGCTTAGAGTATTACTTTAATGCCCGAAAATATATGACTTTCGGCTGGTTCGAACGCTCGCTCGCCTGTTTGCTTGAATTCGAACCGCGACCAATCCGCCTACCGTAGTGCATGCGTGGACGCGACGTCTACGAGTGCTGCCTTCATATACTGAAAACCAATCGGATGATCCAAAGGTGGAGGATAAAAAATTCCGATGGAGGGAGACCCCGCTGAAACATCTTGTGGAAGTCCGAAATCGAACTCGGGCTCCACGAAATCGATTTGGAGGGTGCACCTCATAAGCTTTAATGCTATACGTGACTTCCGCTGGAGAAAACGGTGAGTTATAAACGGTAAGAGTAGGAGGCCCAATGTGCGTACGGGTTATCAGATTCGGATGGAGTCCGCCCCGTTTCTATCAGAAAGCGACCACTTTGAAACAGTGGGCACTGCCTGCCGACACTGTTGCTCGGTGATCGATGGTGGGCCATAGATGCATACTTCCTGCAACCGGCAGCCAGACCTGGATACCAATGAAGCCAATGCAGCGATTGGGTCCGTCCCAAGGAAGTCTTCTGGAAGTTCGAGGGTGCGTAGGGAAGGGACGATAAAATGATCGAGATAGCTGATCTCCCTATCGTCTTCGAGCCAGTTCTCCAGGTAAAATGTCTCTAAACAGGGAAGGGTGATATCGGGGATTTCAGCGTCCCAGAAAGAAGTGGCGAGGATGAGGTGGCAATGCACGAGGTTAGATGTCTGCTTCAGCACCGTCACACATTTGTATAGGAATACGCGTTCCAATGTCAGGGAAGTCAATTGCGCCCAAGGCAATGTGATGCATGTGGCAGAAATATCGTTGAGAATGGCGCTGCGAAGCCGAGGAAGCTGTCGAAATGCATCGGTGTCAATAACGGATTGCTCGTCATGAATTTGTAGGTCTAGATGGTAGAGGAGAGGCATCTCGCCTTGAATGACGGGAAGCTGGGACGAGGAGAGGAGAAGCTTCATGTGCTTTATGTAAACGTGAGCAGAGAGGGGCGACCGCGGCGAAAATGTCGGGGGCGGGATCATCGCCGGGGCCGTGCGTGTAATAGTCGAATGTATCCTCGTCAACGATCAGATGGATCGAAAGCGGGCAAGCCCGGGCCCTGCTAGACCAGCTTTCGAGTATCTGAATCTGTAGTTTGAATGGAAGGGTGTCGGCGAAAGATAATGGTATTGCCCGCCAAAGCGTTGGAGTAGCGAGCGCAATCTCCCGCCATCCGCGACAGATTTGTGTCAAAAGAATCGGCGAAAGAGTCCCGGTAAGCGGTGGGACGCGAGGGATAGATCGGCAGGAAATGTGTGAATATTTCGGACACGATTTCGCACGGCAAGGTCAGCACCGGGTACTTGTAGGAGTCAAGCTGTCCCTGCACAACCGTTTTCTCTAGCCGCAAAGTAGCAAGAGCACGCTCAAGGTGCAGTATCTGGGCTTCTAGGTCCGCGAGACGAGCCCGGTCCGCTTCGAGCATCAGTGGCGACTGAAACCAAAATAAGCATGGGGTCAATATCGCACAAGAAGACAATTCACCTACGGCTAGAACTTTTGAGAGTAGGATCTTTGGAAATGTGTATGCCACTGTGGTGGAAGAAGACAAGAAGCGTTTGCGGGCAGTGCCACTGATCTCGTTGTTTGCCGAGTCGGATGACAGGTCTCTTCTCTCTCTCTCTCTCTCTCTCGTGTCTCTTAAGCGTGTTTAGTTCAGGGTATGTCCTCTGGCTCATGGTGCATAAATGCTTGCTCACCGACGAACGCAATACTCAGTTACAAATTGATCAATAAATGTGTCGGATCTGTGTCTCGTGGCAACGGACGCCGCGACACGGTGAGCTACTTAGGTTGTGGTAAGTATTTTAACGACAGCTGGCACGGGGAGCGTGCATCGTCAAGCAGCGGGGTAAGTAACTTCACGGCCTGAGGTGGAGATCAAGAATTAACGGGCCACGGCGATTGCAATAACCGAGCCCTTGAGTCTTGACCGAGCCATCACCGACGAGGCGAACCCATCGCAAGGCCGTCTTGAAGTGTGTGCGGAATATGGTTTCTGCCGTTCCGTCCTCGGCGGATTGAGCCATGATCCATTGAAACTCACTCGGTGTCTCGGTCTATGGCTCGGGCTGCTATGGTATATAGCTGTCGCAGCAAGCCGTCTTAAATGCTATCCTCGAAATTGCAATCATGTCGACCGTCTCAAGCAGCCTCTCACGCGGACAAGCTTGCTTCAGCTGCAAGCGTCGAAAAATGGTAATTTCTTGTGGTTTCATGTTGCATTACGCAGCTCACCGATTTCAGAAGTGCGATGGGGCGAAGCCGATATGTGGGCAATGCGAACGCGGAAGGAGACGCGAAGACTGCGAATATACTCAGGGACAAGGGCGCGCCCGAGTCGAGATTCTGCAAGAAAGTATCAGCAGAGTGGAAAGTCGCATATATGAGCTTGAACACCCCCACGAGAATCAACAATCAGGGGTTCAACTCCGACAGCCCTATCAAGCTAGTACTCGCCCCCCTCGTATGTTCTTTTCCCTCTTAGTGCATCCAGAATGTTGAATATGTAGACTCCGAGCCCTGGGCAGCAGCAGATGAACCTCCGCTTGACATCCTCCAAAAACTGTAAGACCTTTTGCATAACTCTATGCTTTCAATGTTGACTTATACGTTCATAAGCGTTGATTTATTCCTGTCCTACTCGTCCGAGTTTGGTTTCTTTCTCAACCGCTCCCGTTTCCGCGCCTCTGCGTTACTTCGCCAACCAATTGGTCACCATGCCCGCCCAACTCCAGCCCTCTTGTCGGCCGTGTATCTTTGGGGCTTACGTCTGTCGCAGCAAGCCCCGTTGATTGCGCAGGAGCCGATCTTCTTGTCCCGGGCGTTGGATTTCACGGCCAAGGGCTTGTCAGGGAATCATCCTCAGAAGATTATGCACAACTTGCAGGCCGAGATACTCCTTGCCTACTACTTCTTTTCCTCTGGTCGATTCCTGGAAGGAAAATACCACACGGCTTCCGCTATGTCACTCGGACTCAGCAGCGGCCTCCACATGGTTCGATCCGCAAATGGTCCACCGTCCAGCCTCCCTCCACCAAATGACGCTATAGAAGAGGGAGAGCGCATACACGCCTGTTGGTCAGGAGTAATACTCGACAAGGCTTGGGCTGTGACGCTGAGCGAAAACCCCCACCTCAATCACCACCGTCAGAACTATGCGGTAGACACGCCCTGGCCCCTGGAGATGGACGACTACGAGAGGGTAAGTAGGGGTTTGTCTTTTCAATCAAATGCTTATACAACGTTATCAGGGAAGACTCAGTCCGACCGCACTATACTCCAACACTTTGGACACATTTATTAATGGTGTCTCAATCGACACCGGCATGTCGACGATTGCGATGCTTTCCAAGGCGTCCGTCCTATGGCAACGAGCGGACCACCTTGCCCGCGACTGGAAGCCAGGTTTTAATTCAGTTGAAGGATACTATTACCCAGACTCACTCTATAGCAGATATGTCGCAGAACGAGTCGACCGTCTTCCAGAACTCCTTCGCCGCCCTGGACACCCTCATCAATGACTTCCGTGCCGCGCTTGTCCCGCCGAATCGCATCCCATTCCCCACCCCGGCGATGACGCGCGCGCTCGTCGTCAGCCACAGCATCGCGCACACTTCCGCGATCCAGCTGCACAGAATCGGGCCTTTGCGAGCAGACCCCAATTCACGCCGCAAAAGCCTCGTTGCTGCAACCAGCGTGCTTAACATCATAATTTCCATTCCGTTGCAGAACTTCGCCTTTATCAACCCAATCATGGGCGTGCGTTCAGTTCACTATTTTTTTCCAAAAGCTGTATTTGTTGATTCGTTATAGACGGTATGGTTGACGGCGTGTCAGGTGCTCGTGGACGAGATATACGAGCTTCGAACGCAGCGCGCCACAAGTAGGCCTGGCGGGGAGGAAGTTCAACTGATGGGCCTCCTCACGCGCACAGCCGACGTGCTTTCTTCGCTCACCGGGACATGTCCATTGCTCAGTGCGTCATTTCCGACTTCTACCTTCCCGCTCTGAACTCCGTTAGACTATCAAATCTCCCGAATTCAAGACGCCTGTGTCGGGATGAAATCCTAAGGGGCTGCGTGCGAGCTTTGATTGCTCGCAGTGCAAGCTGCAGTATTCATGCTTCCAGATAATGCTATATTTGAGAGTTAAAACGAATTTACTTTCTCCCTTTTTCTTTCAAAGTGAACCCGACTTTCATAATTCAACCATGTCCCGTGAGGAACTCTGTTTCTGCAGCAGATCCACCGAAATCAGTTCAAAAGCACCCCAAACCTCCCCCTGAGCTCATTCCATCCTGGATTGTCGGTGCTGACGCCCTGTACTCCACCGGCATAAGTCCCGTTTGCAACCAACTTGAAGCTCGGGATCCTTGTGTCTCCCGTCCCGTTCCCAAGCGCCCATAAGCTGAGAACCACCGTATTGTCTCCGTGATAGTCAAGGATTCCTTCATGCACAGGGAACGCGGTCTGCGGTCCGATATTGGCGATGCGCTTGCCCATCTGCCAACCGTTCACATACAGCTGGGCTGGTAAAATTTAGATGCCGGATTAGATGCGAGTGTTGAACGCGACATACCGCGGTAGTGACCCACCGCGGAATCGAAAACAAATGAAAGTGGAATGTCATATCCTTTCGGGAGATCCAATCTGAAGCTGGTCCGAAAGAAGCTGAAAACTTGTGAATGAAAATAAACCATGCTCCAGCGCAATACCCACCCAACTCCTGGTTGTTCGAGTCCTTCGAAGGGTGTTTTTATCTCCCATTGGGAGTCATCATATCCGGGCAAGTGCCATCCGCGACGCTGGGGATTATGAATCAGCATTTCTCCAGTTAATCGGACGCTGACGACGTACCTCTCCAAACAGGCCTCCCTCGTTGTAAATCTTCCTCACGGTGTCAGGGTGATGCTCACCCATAAAATTGCCGGCCACGGTCCAACCTGTGAATTGTGCGCCTGGGTCGCGCCCGACTAGATAATAACCCTGGGCTGTAATTAGTCCCATTCAATATCTCGAAGCAGGGCATCATTTTACCTGGAGTCCGCGCGGTTGCTGCAGGTCTCGAGCTCGTCCACCAGGTGTACAACAAACATCTTGCCCGGACAGATCTCCGCCCATGTGGCTAGATCAATCTCGCCATTAGTACAATAATCATGTACGATCGAGACTCAACTCACTCCTGCAACACAACGACGTGATTTTCACCCGTGAGTAACAAATCCTCCGAAATTGGGAAGCTATCGTTATTTGTTCTGCTCCTCGTATCCGATGCGCCAAGATAGTGCGCGTTCAGCCACGCAGATGCGGCGAAGTTCAGTGCTCCCGAGGACGATATGTTCACCGCTGTTGGCGCCGTGGTGTTGGAATCATACATGAACGTCCCACGCCACACCAAGTTTCCGGCCTGAGTAAAGTGAGCAAAGGGCGCGGCGGAGAGTAAAGAAAATTCGCACGTGGAAGCCATATTGATCAGCATACAGTATCCAGGGTTCGCCGTAGTAAGGCGGAAAGACGCTTGTTGTCGTTGTCTGGTCCGCCGAGATCATGCCGAAGCCGTCAAAATCAGGTTGAATTTCAGGTAGAGAGTCCCGGAACCGCCATGTTGCGCTTTCAAGATCAGGCAAGACTACTGCTGGCGCAGCAAACTGGATGATTGCCTGCCAGGAACCATTCCCATTCTGCTTTAGATTTTCTACCGATGCACCATTCCACTGGATTGAAGCCAACGCGGAAGGACCAAATATACTGATCGTTGTTGTTTCATCGACGTCGCCCCAGAGTGAAAGATGTTGCCCAGAGGTGAGACTTGCGTTGCGAACGAGATATGGGCCGCTGACAAGAAACGGAGTCGACGCGCTGACGCCAACATAGTTGGCATAATTTCCTTTGCCTGCGATGGTGGGTTGCCATAAACGCGTCGCAGCATCATAGTCCGCTATCAACACTGCAAGACTGCGGCCAACTGCCGAGGTGAGGCGGACAAGCGTGAGACCTGGGGATGGTGCGAAATTGAGTGTATAGCTGCCGTCCTAGTGTTACGATTAGATACATCTGAAAATGTAGGGGAAAGTCTTACTGCCATCGCCTGTCCTTTGACCGTCGTAGGGCCATCCACGTTCAGGGATATAGTGCCGCTCAAATCAAATGACATCTCATACGGCAAGCCTTGCCAGCCGTAGACCACGAGCAAATCTGAACCGGCCAGGCTTAGGGAAGTTAATAAGCTTGCCGTGGAGTACAGCAATGTGTTGGATCCGAAGACAAGGTCCGTTCTGAACGGATAATCAGTTCGGTCTTTGTGGACAATGTGGAACAATCGTACGCGAGGACGAACGAATCTCGACCCAGCAAGGCGAGATTCCCTCCATTCTGCGGGACTGTGATATTCGCACGGCCAACGGCGTACCGGAATGTGAGGGTATCGCTTGAGGGGCGGTTTAAAAAAGATGCATATATTGGGGGAGAATGACGCTCACTTCAGAGTGGCGTTGTTGGGTCTGAAAATATAGAACGAGGATCCTGCTACCGGATTTTTGAGGTGAGTTATGTACACGGCGGGTACGGTTACATTGTCGACCACTGCAGATAAGCCTCAGCAAGCATCAGAAATGAACACTGGCATAAGAGCGTACCAATCAGATCCGTCATGTAGAAATCCTTGAACGAGCGGAGGAAAAGCGACTGGAGCTTCAGCTCTGCGTGCTTTGCCGTGATTTGCCGCTGTTCGTCGACCGGTGCGCCGTAGTCGTACGACGTGTAGCCCTGTGAGTATGGGAGCTGTGCCCACGTCGTTCCGCCGTAGAACATATAAAAGTTCTCTGCGGTCACGCCGCTCGCCCAGAGCTGGTGGAAAAAGACGCGCTGAAAGTTTGTATTGACAAGCTCGCGACAAGCCGCGTATCCGCCCTTGCTTCCCCAGTTATCGGCAGACCCACCCTGAAACTCAGGGAAGAAATGCGGCTTCCCGGGGACAGTTGCATCGAGGTAGGAGCGCCATGTTGTCACGATGTCACGCCAGACAGCGGGATCAGCGTTGCCGCAGTTCGAAGCGCTCAGCGGGTAGGCGTCGATACCATACAGATCCGTGTCGTTGACGAGATTGTTGAACTCGCCGGGATCGTTGACGAACGTCGGCACAACGACACCAAGTTCGACGGCTCGTGCGCGTAATTGGTCTACATATTCGTTTTGACCTGGCCCATTGTAGTATTCATTCTCAATTTGGAGAAGAATGACGGGACCGCCGTTCGTGACTTGGTTTCTCTCGATGAGGCTTATCACGCCGGTCCACTGTGGTTAAATGAGGAGGGTTCAAACACGAATGATAAAAAGACAGACATAGTCCTGCCATGCATCATGGAAAATAGTATCGTTGCTCCGCAATTCGCCGTTGTAGGTGTTCCAAGACGGATCTCCCGGGAGCCAGGCCACATGCCCCGGTATTCCACCCGTAGAGGTCTCGGAACTACAAGGGTAAGCTATGACTCGAGCCGAAATGAATGGGATTGACGCACTTGATGTAAGGTCCAGGCCGCGCAATCACCCATATACCCTCCTCTTTCGCCGCATCGAAAAAAGGCTGAAAGTCGTTAATCCCGGTCAAGTCGACCTCGCCAGGCCGTGGGTTCGTCAGCCCCCAGTGAAAATAGATGGAAATCGTGTTCAGCCCTGCAGCTTTTGCTTTTTGGACGATGTCCCTCCACAGCGAAGGCACGGGGAGTCGCCACATGTGGAACTCGCCGGACTGGATGAAAGTGCGGTTCCCGAAGACGAAGAAACTGTAGTCGTCCCATTCCACCGCGTTTGTCAAGCCATTGTTGGACCTCGGGGAGGGCGAAACGCGTGAGTTGAACGGTGAGTGCACATTGGCGCACCGCCCCACCGCGAGAATGAATACGGAGACGATAAGAGATGAAAGCAGATGCATAGCGCGGTTTGAAGATGTGGGGGGCTGTACTAGTCGAGGCGTTATGTAGGCTGCCGAGCAGCACCTGACCCTACCTGACCCAATGAACTTGAGAAATCCGGACCGCGTCGTTAATTTGCCGGGATATATCCGGTAAGCTGACGGTGAAGCAGGCGACCGTTGAGGATTACAGGCTAATGCGGTATTGAGGAAAAACATGTAATTGACCGCGCCCGGACCCGATGATGATGATGGCGGAAGGAGAGAAATGGTTGATTTGCGTCTGTTTGGCTCCGCTACGTCTGCACGTGGATATCAGCCCCAATTGGGAAGGTGACGTCACGTTCATTGCATTTATAGTGTAAATCGAGGATAGCACGAGTTTTATTGCGTATCTCTGTTAATTCAACGGGGCAACTTTATCTATCTAGCTCAGCGATCTCCTAAGCTGACACGGGACGGACAAAATGTACACTCTGGAAGCTGTACACTATTCATATTCGAAATCCTCCATACTCCGCCGCTCATCGACAGTACCACCACTCAGCCAGTTCTCCAGCCACATATTGAACGTGATGTGCGAGATGGAAGGTAGGTGTTTTCTGTAGAACGCCGCGGATAACGATCGTTCACCGGTCATGCGCAGCTCTTCGAGCTTGCAGTGGGATTTTGCGATAAACGCGCTCAATCCCCGGATTGGGTTCGGCTCTATGAATACCTCCGGAATCTGGAGCCTGATGAGCGTAGGGACAATGAAGCTGGAGAGATAGCCTCTGGCAGGATCGTCGAAGCGGGAATGCGACCCCAAAACCAGGGATTCCAAACGCGGAAGATGGATGTCGGGCTGGGAGGTGCCATCGGCATTGACCATCAGTTCGCAGTGCACAAGATTAACAGTTTGTTGCAAAATGGTTGTGCAGTCGCTCGCGGGTTTCGTAATGACTATGAGCGACGTCAGTTGAGACCACGGTAAGAGATCAGAGGGACAGCGAAAATCCCAGAGCGTGGCCGCGCGCAAAAGGGGTACTGGAGGAAGTGCCCCACGGAAGGGCGAGTCGCTGCGGATGGGAACCTGGAGCTCCAACTGTCGCAGCATGGGCAGCGAACTTCCGAGCGGGAGATCGGACAACGTAAGCTGCAGTTTTACGTGCTCCCAACGGGTACAGTGGGGCAAAGGGAAAGTGACGCCTCTGCCGCCCTTTGACGCCCTTTGCCAAGGGGGCGTCAGTGGGGGGCGGCAGTGACATATTTTCTTCGCTGAAATTTGCACGTTCGAGTGGCTCAGGTACCGTAATGAACCTTCCTTTCAACATTGGCCACAAAATTGGATGGTATTGGGGCGGCATACAAGTTAAATTTGCTGAAATACTCGCGGTGGGGGCGTCAGATGCCGGCAAAGTGTGGCGTCAAGGGGCGGCAATGGGGCGTCAAGGGGCGGCAGTGGGGGCGTCAGAGGGCGTCAAGGGGGCGTCACTAGGGGCGTCACAGTTCAGGGCGAGGGGCGGCAGCCAAATTGTGGGGGCGGCAGTGGGGCGTCAACTCATGTGTGACAGTGTCACATGAGGGCGTCAAAGGGCGGCAAGTCCGGGTCAGAAAAAAAAATCAAGCGAGAAGGGGACCTTTTTAAGCTCCTTGTTACACCATGGTGTATCAGAAATTCATAAACTGCGGGCACCAGTGACTTAATCCGCTACGATCAAGTTCAACCATGGTTCAACGCGTTGGTTGAAGTCAAGTGGAAGTTCGGCGTGAAGCCGGTCATGTCATTGATTCATTCTTGTTCACTCCAACATTTTTTCAAACTAATTTAGAGGCGCAGTTTATGCCATACAGCATACCCAGACCTAAATGCACAGAGGAATCGGGATGGCTCAACTCCACGTGCTGCTCAGATACGGGCATTGCTGCATCTCTCGACAATACGTTGGTTCGATCTTTATTCCTTGATGTTATGGCTCTTAATTACTTCCTGGACCCGTTCCAAAGACAACCGTTGAGATCCTATAAAGCAATTCACTAATGCGTGCAAAGTGCGCGTGATCCAAGCCATGACTATTTGTTGAATAACTTGTGAAAAACGGAAATTGAGAGGTTTTCCCTCAACCAGGGTATAGCAGACCGAATTCTGCGTCTATTGAAGCCCCTAACTCCAATCCCAATTTTTTCAGTTGGTGATGAGGGCGGCAGTTGAGGTGTGACGTGACATGGGGGCGTCAAAGTTCCTGATTGAGGGCGTCACAGAGGGCGGCAAAGGGCGTCACTTGGCGTCACTGGCGTCACTTTCACCGAGCCCGGTACAGTGCCGAGCCAGGACTTGGAGAAGTTCGCCCTCGATGAACATTTCTTGATGTGCTTCGATGGAAAGTGGATAACAGCCAGAACGATCGAGCCACGCCTGCACCATCTGCACTTGTGCTTCCTCGTTGCGCACATGGTCCAGTGACATTGCTCTCCAGAGAGCTCGGGTACTTCCCTCCATTTCCGGCAAATCCCGAGGAGGGTATACGGAGAAAGGCACCCGGTCAGCGGGGGACAGGACGGGTAGATCGGGAGGAAATGTATGAAGATTTCGGAAACGAGTTCGTTTGGCAATGTCAGGACCGGGTATCTGTGGGATTCCAGGCGGGCGCGGATTAGGTCCTGCTCGGATCGCAGACCACGAATGGACTGCTTCAGCTTCTGTATCTCCGCCTCGATATCTGCAAAGCGAGCCCGATCTGCAGCAGAAGCCTCCATCCCTGTGGGAGAAGTTTTCTATCAAGGAAAATCCAGGAAGAAAAGCTGTGGCCTGAACGTACCTTGTCTCCTAAGCCAAACCAGTCCAAGTCGAGAATCGAGGTGAAGTGAGGTGATCAACCCGGTTACCATCATTGATGGGTCTGGCTGTGTTTGGTTTTCGTCCTAATTCGGTGCTTCTTCCAAGCTTCTTCCTCTTTTTTTTTTCTGGCTAGCGACTACGCACACCGGTTCCTGTGGCCGCCTCAGACCATCGATTTTTCAGTCCAGCGAACGTTGCCGGTAAGCGGCTGAGACATCGAGTCGTGTCCCCACAGCTTGAGCTCACTGACCGATCATAGGCTGGCTACTCAAGTATGCTCACTGAGCTTGCAGCAGACCGTGCTCGCATTGCAGACATTGAACTCGAGATCTTGGATCATGAACGCTCCATATCTACTTTGCGGAATGCGAAAGCACAAGTCCAGGAGCGGCTTCATTCCTACAAGTATCCGGTCCTGACTTTACCCAATGAACTCGTTACGGAGATCTTCACGCACTTCCTCCCCGTCTATCCACTCTGTCCACCGTCGACGGGCCGTTTATCGCCGACTAGCCTGACCCACGTATGTCGCGCATGGCGAGATATAGCGCTGGCAAACCCTGCACTCTGGCGAGCAGTATCGCTCGCCGAAACCAGGGTCCTTTCCGATCCCGTCGGCCATACATGCAATATCCTCGGTAAAGCTGGCTCTTACCCACTTCCCATCCGAATGCACAAACATCCGGATCAACACAAAAGCCATCCCGCCGCATCAGAAGTCCTTGAAGCAGCACTTGCTTACCGAGCCCGTTGGGAATGTCTCCAACTGCGCTTTGCCCACTCGTATGATATCGACATCGGAGGCTCTATGCCTCTTCTCCGTCATGTGGATCTGGAACTCGACGACCACATGGCCTCCATTAAACTTACCGACTCGGACGCCCCTCTCCTACACACAGCCATCCTGGACCTTGCTGCCGCCGCATACGCCACTTTGCCCTGGACTCAATTGACGTCGTTAACATTGCGGATCCTATACTTCAGCAACTGCCTGAGAGTCTTGCAGCAGACGACCAATTTGGTTCATTGCGAGCTCGATATCCACCCCGATGAGAACCTGCCGGCCGTTTATCCTGACCTGACCTTCCCCCGGCTGGAATCTCTCGCCTTAAATAATCTTAACGCAGGCCCTATGACTGGCTGTCTCGACTCCTTCATCGCCCCCGGTCTTCGCAGGCTCCAGCTCCAGGAAATTTTCCTTCGGCCGAATCCTCTCGACTCACTCGCCTCATTTATCTCGAAATCCGGGTGTAAATTGAAGGAACTTTGTATCACAGGGAAAAGAACGGTAATGAAAGATGCGTATACGGTGGCTTTTCCTTCCATCAAGGTGTCCTTTAGCGGCCGGTATGAAGACGACGGATATTGGGAAGATGATTCGTCATCCGACGGGAGTGGCTCGGAGTACGAGTAACCAGCCCTCGCAATTTACCAGTGCGTCCTGCGATTTTCCTTTCCACAATCATCTGACGCCTCCCGGTTTAAGATAGTGACTCCGAAAAATTAATGAGCGACCCGCGTGCTTACGTTCCAGTACCCGTTTCGATTTGAATACAATACAGTCGCCTCGTTCCCTGCTTCTCTTGTTTCACACCTCTCTGACTTTATCCCTTCCACTCGGCGGAAACTATCCGCTGCACGGAAGGTCATTGCTCTGGTTATGGACACCCGATCATTTGTTTTCGCAGTTCGTGGGCGCAAGTTTGTGTGGCACCGCGCTGGCAGTGCTACACCGCTTGTCTACATCCTTTTCCCACTTCCCTCCTCCTACAAGCTTTTCCCAACGAGGCACAAGTGAGCCGACAAATCATGACTCCGAGCCTAACTTGACGTCCCGCAGCTCCAATCGTCGTTTGTCAGCCATGCTCAGCGGAGATCGTGCTCTCGTTGCAGAGCTCGCGGGGGAGAGCGCCCTCCTTGAGCGTTCCCTTTCTGCATTACTCTCTCAGAAGGCGCAGGCACAGGAACGGCTCGATGCCTACAAGTATCCGGTCCTGACGTTGCCGTATGACATCCTATCAGAGATATTCAAACACTTCCTACCGGTTTATCCCCTCTGCCCAGACCTCAGAGGAGGGATTCTTTCGCCGGTCCTCTTGACCCACATATGTCGCCACTGGAGAGAAATAGCTCTTACCACTCCTATTCTCTGGAGGGCCTTATCGGTTACCTCCACTCGGCCACTCCCGAAATCCGAAATTTGGCTGGACAGGTCGCGATATCACCCTCTTTCGATCGCAATCCATCATCTTTTACACCCGGTATCCGAGTTCCTGTCAGCCGTCATCCCTTACCGTGCGCGCTGGGAACATTTGAGACTCTCAATTCCCGCGTCCAATCTCTCTGTCATTAAGGGCCCTATGCCTCTTCTCTGTCATCTGGATTTGTCCCTGGACGGGCCTATCAATTACTCCGGCACTCCAGCGTTCACGCTCGAGGAGTCTCCCCGACTGCGCACAGTCATCCTGAGGGGACAGTTTGCGACTTCTGCTGTTGCATTGCCTTGGGAGCAGTTGACTTCGCTGACTTTGCTCCACGTAACCCGCTCCCAATATTGGGCGATCTTGCGGCAGACCTCCAACCTCCGTCAATGCCGGCTGACCTTCCACATGAAAAGCGGCGGCCCTATCACTAAAAATGAAATCGCGCTGCCATACTTAACCTCACTGAGCTTGCAGACCGCTGAGAAAAGCCGATGCATCGACTTCTTCATCGTTCCTGCTCTCCGCAGTCTCCGAATTCCGGAATCGTTATTTCTACCCTTGCCTGGCATCGATGGACTGCGGTCATTTATCGCCAAAGCCGGGTGCAGCTTACGAAAACTGCACATCACGGGCGCACGGTTGGAAAACAGGAACTTGTACCGCGAGGCATTCCCGTCGATTCCAAAGCTTTCCTTTGACTGCCCGGATGAAGGGGAATCCAGCGACGAGGCGTAGTTTCTCCCATTCAACACAACATTCAACGTGTAGCGCCCGCTTAAACACCCTTCTGGCATCATTTAATCACCGTCACAGCGTTGATATGTCGGCGCGGCGGTAGAGATGCACCCAACATATCGACCCAACGTTAGTGTAGGATCTGTACATAATTCTATCGAGATCAACAGCCCGGGAACCAATTTCCTGTCCTCGGAAATCTGGGTTGACACCATTTACATTTACTTCTTGACGTCGTGCCGACTGCGCTCCATCGACAAACTTTGACTTCGTAATTGCCAAAAGCCCTCCTTCGATCCCTTAGCCTGGGCGAAGGGCTTTTCATTCACGCTAGAGCTCATGGAGGCACAGTGGAGCTTTTTGAAAACGGGTAGCTGACGTTTGAACACCGGTTTTGCCTCGTTCTCGTACTTTCACTCCGGAAAAAGGCAAATTTTGGGGTCCCTGAAGATGTATCTTAAACGCTTAGTATCGGTAACAGTATTAGTAGCATGAAAACTGTACCTGAAAGGCAGAGTTTCTGGCTGCCTGAAGAGGTTTCTGAAATGATTAGTTTTGGAATCAGTATCTGGTGATCCGAAACTTACCGTTTCGAGCGCCATTTCCGTTCTCCAGAAACTGCTCCTAGACTCGTAACCAGTCTGCAATTTACGGCAAATCTTCAGTGCAAGCACTGTGCCGTAGGCAGACTGGTACAACTCGGGCTAAGCGAAAGGGCTGAGCCCGGAGTTTGAAATTTTTTCTTCTTGGCTACGTTCAACCAATTTAAGTTGAATCCATAAGGACCAAATGGAGGATCTAATTCAATGACCTTAATCCTTCATTCTGCAGGTTCAGAATCTCACTGGAGGCCATGGATGTTGAGTACTGTACACCTGATTTACAAGGGAAATGATGGCTCTGCGCAGCCACCGTTTGATGCCGCGGATCGGCACCGCTTAAAAATTCAAACTCCGGGCGCAGCCCTTTTGGGCGTCCCGAGTTGTACCAGTCTGCCTACGGCATAGTGCTTGCACTACAGATTTGCCGTGGCAGACTGGTAACGAGTCTAAACTGCTCCTGAAACTTTGAGTTTCAGGAGCAGTTTATTGTCCACTGAGGACAATAGTATCGGTCACAATTTCGGCTGTTACCGAAACTATTGTTTTTCGGACTCCTGAAACCGGCCGGCCCGCCGCAGTGAAAACAATAGTTTCGGCAACATCCGAAACTGTGACTGAAACTATTGTCTTTGGTGGACAATAAACTGCTCCTGAAACTCAAAGTTTCAGGAGCAGTTTCTGGAGAACGGAAATGGCGCTCGAAACGGTAAGTTTCGGATCACCAGATACTGATTCCAAAACTAATCATTTCAGAAACCTCTTCAGGCGGCCAGAAACTCTGCCTTTCAGGTACAGTTTTCATGCTACTAATACTGTTACCGATACTAAGTGTTTAAGATACATCTTCAGGGACCCCAAAATTTGCCTTTTTCCGGAGTGTTTCTAAGTTCTGTGCGGGTTGAAACAACGGCGTCATGGAATTTAGCGCCGGTGTGTAATGCAGTATGAGGGGGTGCGGGATCCGGTACAGCGCCGGTATTCCCAAGTTACTCAAAAGTAGGTACAGCCCTCATCCCCCCCAAAAAAATCAAACGAACCTGGCGGATTTATCTGCTCGGTATCTACCTCTGAATCACAGTGCCTTCTCAAACGACACATAGGCTTATAATAAACAAAATAATTACCACCACATCGCGCCGCACTACCAATGCGCCCGCCGGGCAAAAACGGCCCTCCGCTGCGAGCCCTCGACCTTGTACTCAAGATCGCTCGCGCGCGAGGCGCGTATGCCTCGACGGCCGGCAGCCTTGAGCAGCGCACTCTCGCCAATGTTCTCAACCTCCTTCTGCTTGCGCCCGCGCCCGCGCGCCGTGCCGTCCTCGGCGGGATACTCCAAGTAGTTCAGCGCGGGGAAGCGGCGCGGCGTGTCCTCCGTATCCTCTTTGCCGTCGCCGAGTGCCTCCGCGAACGCCGTGCGGATCTCGCCCGCGTAGTCTGTGTCTCCGCCGAGCTGGATTAAGTGGAGGTTCGGCGCGGTGGAGAGCCGGTCGCGGATGAACGCGGGTGGTTGCACCCGCCGATGCGGATCGTCTGGATGGCGGGCAGCACCAGTTCGAAGATCGCGTCGATCTGGTGGGGCATCGTCAACGTTCGCTCCGGTTCGATTAGTTGAGTTGAGGACAGAGAGAGACACACCTCCTTGTGGCCCATCGTCCACGCCTCGAAGGAGCGCAGACTGTGCGCAGAGCCCGCGAACATGGGCGCCATCTCCTCGAAGTTGCTCATGCACCGCTCGAAGGTGACGCTCTCCAGCGCGCATGTCGCCGGCGGGATCTCGGACATGTCCCCGCGGCCGTTGGTATCGCCCGCCAGATACAGCTGAACACGACGCGTTAGTGAATGACAGTGAATAGAAGTAATCCAGTTGCAACTGGATGCACGCACAGTGCGGAGCTTCGGCCAGGAGGAGACGAGCTTCATGATGCTGTACAACGTGAAATCCGTCCGCGCCGCCGTCGTCGCGTGATGGTTGAATTCTTCGAGCTCCTTCAGGGAACAGAGCGCATCGGTCAGCGTCTCCCCGAGACAGCTTTCGCCCCGGTAGAGATGTCCGGACTAGGGGCGTGTCAGAGATAAACGTATACCGCGTCAAAGAACGCGTACAAAGTTGAGCGTGAGCTTCTTCAGGTTGGGAATCCTGGACTAGAGTCAGACGCGTACGGCCACGGGGGAAAAGAATGAGACGCGCCGTCTGAGTAGCCCGGCCATCAGCGCGGCTCTCTTGCTCTCATTGTTGTCCGCGGTGGAGAACGAGATCTCCTGCAAAAATATCATCAGTAACGTTTGCGACGTATCCGCGCCAAGAGGCCATCCAGCGGCCCAGAAAACGCGTCAAATCGTGTCATATGGGCCATACACCATCTCCTACGCGTTTAGACACACTCATGCGACAGGCTCACCAATTCCTGCAGCTTCAGTCCGCGGTCGGCGCGCAGCAGCCGGTCGTGTATTTCTTGATCTCCTGCTGAGCGGACACCCTAAGTGTCGTCTTTTCGGTATTGTTCGCATCGACTTTGGGCATGGGTCGGGGTCGAGGGTATCGAGGCGCGATGGTTGGCGGAGGAAGGAGGAGGAGGAAAGAAGCTGGCGTTGTTTGGTGTTGATCGAATGATGGATTGACTTTCCCGCGACAAGCAAGCGCTCGCGGCTTTTGCCGGTGATTTGAACCGGAGAAAATCTTCAACAAGCTTTTTCTTCTGCTGATGTCTACGAGGTACTAAACATTAGACACATCCCCGCTTCAAGGCTCAATCTAGTTTCGCCACCGTTTCAACGGTTTCAACCACACGGCAAGTAAGTACCGGTGTTCAGAATTTCGTGAAACAGTGGCCCGCCGTCTGTAAGTGAAAGAAATTGACCGGGTGTGCAACGGGTCATAAACAAAAATACATTCAACATACAGATCACGATGAGAAGGCTTCAGTAGTGTTTTATTTCCTACGATTTAGACTATGAACTTCCACTTGCCGCCGGCTATTCACCTAGTTGCAGAAGGGGAAGCAGAAGGGGACGTAGAAGCAGAAGCCGAGGCAATGGCACAGTCGGAAGCCGAGGCAGTGTTCGTGTGTACACCCGCCGAAGGTCTGTCCAAGCCCGCCCCGCGGGGTTCGTAAATTTGTTCGTTCAATTGCACATCAGGAACGGAGGCTATTTTTTTTCTAGTCAAGTTGACGTCGCACTTGGAAACATGAGTAATTACCTCAAACCAACCCCGCCGGTCAATAACCGGGCCTTCGCGCCGTTCAGTGAGCCTTCAGACGTTTGAACACCGGTTGGACCTCGTTGCCGTGGGTCCGCCGGGTTGAAACGACGGCGCGGGGACTCCCAATGCGGTGGCTTTGTGGGTGTGGCCGGAGACCCGCGGTGATGTGTGATGCTTATGCGAGTAACAGCAAAGGCGAGGGATGATTGGTGGTAGAGCAGGAGGTCCTGGACGTGTAATTGAGGAGTTCAAGTGGGAGATGTGTGGCAAATGATTTCTGTTCAGCCCATGTACAATCAGCGCGGTAATTTCTGGACTCGGAGTCCGGACACGGATATCGATATCCTATTTTGGATTCACTTAGTACGTGAAGTTGCCTGACCGTTGGTGCCCACCGCAACCTTGTGGCGTTGAACGGATCGAACAGTTCTTGTGGGTGGTAATCAAAAAGGAAACAACTCCGGCATTTTCCGCCGGGATACTATATGTAGTCTGTCCGCGGTGTTGGTGGGTCGCTGTTAACTGCAAAAAAGGCCACGTATGAATAGAATGATAGTGGGAGAGAAAGAGGGATGGATACTGTGAGCCGTTGAACGTGGAACAATTAATTGCCGAGTCTGCCATAGTGCTTAGAGAAAAGTTGTTCATAGCACCGGCGGCACGTATTTTCTGCTCGATTTGGTCGTTGAAACTTTTGAACCAGTACACTCTATACCACACCTACCCTATGAAGTAGATATATAGGTACCAGATCCGCGGCCTCAACATTCAACAAAATATCAAAACATCAATCAGCTAGGAACGGACCGTGGTCTCCCTTCGTGATATCATTGGTGGAAGGCTATCAGTCTTCAGTCTTGAATCAGTCCTCAGAGGTCTAGACGGTATAGCTTCTGACCCGCGTTCAAGGTTGCCTCCAACGAACTCGCTGGTCAATTACCGGGCCTTTCGGCTGTCACGTATCTATCCGACCTTTTTTTGAACACCGTGTGGTTCAAACGACAGTGACTCCGAATGCGGTGGGCGTTTGAGCCGCGGTGTTGGCGGGCTGTAATAATACTAATTCAACTGTAACTGTGGCCATAACGTGAAATTTGGATATCTACGTGGAAGTGTTCAAGTTTGCTGTTTGCGGTGTAAGTGAGCAATCCGACTAGCTTGGAACTGTAGGTGAGAGGTACTGCGCACAAGTGCAGCCTTTTCAAGTGCAGCCTTCCATTCGAACCGCCGTCAATACATGTATCTGTGGTTTAGCTAAGTTATAGGCTCATCGGAACAGAACAGGGAGAGACTCCTTTCGACTGCAGACATGCCACCTGCTATTTTTTGGAAGCAGGGTTTGTGTATACTGGACCTGTCTTCGTCGATGCTCACTCAGATTCACAGTGATCCGCGGGGTTCAACCCAGGAACGAATTTTGTTAATATCATCTTGCGTTAATGTTCATGATGGTCATCATAGAATCCTAGATTCAACCCACCATACGTCGCAGTCGGGCCCAGAGCCCTGACCTGCCATGTACACCGGTACACAAGTACACAGTTACCTCCAACCAACTCCGGTCAATCAACGGACCTCTCGGCTGTTCCAATCGTGCCGTATCTACCCGAATTTTTTTGAACACCGCGGTTGAAGACGGGGACTCCAAATCGAGAGTGTACATCTGGGTGTTCCGCTCGATAGTAGCCGAATACGATACTAAGAGGCCGAAAATTCAAACGGAAATACCCGTGAACTTGAACTGGAACTCGATTACGGGTTCTCGAATTTACTATTCGGGGACGACGACGAGTTATGAATGCTCGGACGGTTGAACACCGGTTAACCCCTCGTCCGCGTCCGTGTATCCGTACGGTCAAAACGACGGGGACTCCGAATGCGGTGGGCGGTTGTGTGCGTTGGTTACATATTGCCTTGAGTGGGTGTGGGCGTTGGAAGTCGGTGCGCCGCGGTGTTGGGAGCCGCGGTGTTGTATAAATAAGAGGCTATGAATAGTGTGCTTGAAGGTCCAGTAGGAAGTTAAGTAGAAGGAGGTAGCAGGAGAGGGAGAGGAAGACGCCACGCAGACGATGATCGCATAGCTGCGTCAGACGGCACCGACTGAGGCGCAGAAGTACCACTGCGATTGGTGCGGGTAAACAATTCCCGGCCCATGCTATTACGCTTTCGTTCTATATAATCTTAGTTCAGTTCGCAGATGGTGGCCCACGCGCTGCAGCAGCTAAATCGAGCTTGATAAATGCATGCATTGAATGCCATATGACAATTGAATCGGTGGATCTTCTGAATTGGATTTGCCGATAGATCAAGGCTGGGTTTTCGCAAACGTCGAAGCGGAGGAATGATAATTTCACAAGCGCCGGGATTGGGATGAGTTTGGGAAACGTCGACTGAGCCGCCTTTGGCGCGCATCGCGGGTCACTGCCCTGAGCGCATCATTCGCTGGAAGGCACGGAAGCAGTCGCCACGCTACCGGGTGCACCGCATTGACCCAACCCGGCGGACCTTTTCGAAGTTTTCGAAGACAGATTGATGACGTAAGATGCAAGCGAACTGAAGGGATCGGAGGCGGATCTAGCCGCATTCAGGTGCCGGCGGCACTTGGTTTTTCGTTTAAACGACGACGACGGAGGGATGCAGATGATTCAGATCAAATTCCCTCCGTCTTCCCTCCTTCCTCCCCCTGCCTCCTCCTGACGACCGACGATCGAGAGCAGAAGAAAGGTTTCTTCCATCCCATGGCCTCTGGCAGTATATACCAGGTGCGCGTTCCCCGCTCTGTGCGAGAGAAGGAGTAAGAGTGGTGGGCTGACGGGTGGGTGCGATAGCATCGGGCTGGCGGAGGAGGAGGCGTTGGACTAGGATCTGTGCAGGATGGAGGCGCGGGCGGGGGCGTGTATAATGCGCGCGGGCTGGCGGATACGCTGGACCGGGTGAAGCAGGAGTTTGACCTCCTTGCGAGCGAGGTTGGTATGTCGCGCGACCAGCGGGAGCGGTATGAGGCTACCAGTGCGTCTTCCCTTCTTTCTTTTCCTTCGTCCCCTCCTTCCTTTCTCTTCCCTCCCCTTCCTTTCTTCCCTCCCTTCCTCTTCCATTCCCCTTCTTTCGCTTTTTGCTTTTATTTGGGTTCGTATTCACCGAACGCCCACAGTCGCCTCGCAAACCGACGAGCTCGAGAAGATCCGGCAGGCCCTGCACGACCTCGAGGCGCAGCACAACAAGGTGCGCCAGCAGTACGAGTACGAGCTGCGCATGCTCCGCTCCGAGGCCCGCGCCCCTCCCCCGCCCCCTCAACAATCCCAACCCGCGCGACCCGCAAGCGCCATTGCCACGCTGAGCTCGCCGAGCATCTTCATGGCCCCGCCGCCGCACGGGCACTCGCCCGTGATGGACCCGCATCGGGACGCGTCGGGGCGCGACCGTGATAGGGAGCGCGATATTCAGCGCGCAAGGTTTTTGGAGCAGGGGAGTAATAAGCGGATTAAGCTGGATCAGCCGGGTGCGTCTCTTCCCCCTCTTCCCCCTCTTCTTCCACCTCGTTCGCGCTTGAGCGTAGAGGCTAATGAGGATACGCTTCGCGACACAGAATCGAATCGCCTTCCGCTTATTGGGCCGGGCTCCTCCCCCTCCTCGCGTCGTGCGCTGACGCCGACGTCTGCACCGGGGCAAGGGCCGCTCCCGCCTATCGCTGGTCCTGGTGGGCTACCGCCCTCGTCGGGGGCGGGTGGCGGTCTGCCTCCCGTGCAGGTGCGCATGTCCTTTCCTTCGTCTTTGGCACAAGCCGCTGACTTTCGCCCTTCTTCGTCTTCCTCTCCTCTCCCTTCCTCTCCCTCCCCATGCCTCACAATCCGTCCCTCTGCTCCTTCCCCTCCTTCCCCTCCTTCCTCCCTCCATCCCTTTCTTTCTTCTCCATTCCCAACCGTCCATCGCCTCCGTCCACACAACCCATTGCCTCCCTTCCTCGTCCCTCACAATCCCCCTTCTTTCCATTATAATCCCTCGCCTTCTCTCTCCCTCTCCTTCCTCCCTCCCTCGCCTCCCTCCCTTCCCCTCCTTCGCCTCCCCCTTCTCCCTCAAAATCCCTCTCCGTTCGCATCGTTGCTCCCTCCTCCGCTCCCCTCCTCCCCACGCGCAGGCCCAACACACCTACATGAACGACTTCCTCACCTCCCTCGACCCCGCCTCCGTCTCGAGCATCCACCCCGAGTGGAAGAAGGAGGGCAGCGACTGGTTCGTGGTGTACAACCCCAAGGTGAAGCGGACGCTGGACGTGGGGCTGGTGCATACGTTTATACATGAGACGTGCGTGGTTTTTTTGTGGCGTTTTTTTTAAAAGGGAGGGGGAGCTTTTTGGGGTTGCTCGTCGCCTTGTCGCCGGCGTTTTTTCGACGCGAGGCGTTTTTGACACTTGACGCGTAGCGTTTTTCGTTTTGTCGTCACGGGCGTCTTTTTCTTCGTCTTTCTTCTTCTTTCGGGGTTCGGGGTTCGGGCGTTTTGTGGAGTCTGGCGTCTTTTCGAGGCGCCGATTTATTCTCGCCATCATTGCGCTTTTTCCTACTGCTTATCTCCTCTTCTTCTCCCCTCCCCTTCTTACTCCGCTTATTTCAACGAAGCTGACAACCCCCCCAGCGTCGTCTGCTGCATCCAGTTCTCGGGCGACGGCAAGTACCTCGCCACCGGCTGTAACCGCACGGCGCAGATATACGAGGTGCAGAGTGGGAGGAAGGTTTGGTGCGTGCATGAGTTTTTTTTTTTTTATGCACTTCCCCTCCTTCGCGTTTATGTGGTGCGCGTCACCTCCCGCTCCCGCCGCTCGGTCGGCAAAGAAGAGGAGAGGGCCGACCGTCCGAAAATTCTATTTTATTCTCTTGGATGACGGGGAGAAGGAAGGAGGGAAGACGTTTCCTCGTCCGCCCTTCTGTTCTTTACGGCTTCCCTTCGATCCTTCACTGCTACTACCTTCGCGCTTCGGCGTTCCTACTTCCTCTTTCAAAAAAGCCTTCTTCATTCCTTCCTTTGGCGTTCCTCCTCCTCCTCCCCCTTCAAAAGACATTTCCCCTCGTGTCTTCCTCCCCTTCTCTTCGATGACGACGTTCCTTGCCCATCTTCCCCTTGCTGTGCGCCGATTGCCCTCCTCCGCCTTCCCGTCCCTCCCGTCCCTCCTCTTCTCTCGCTCTCGCCTCCCTCGCCTCCCTTTCATTCGTCTTTCTGCTCGTCCTTCTTCCCCCGCCCCCTCCTTCAAAACACTCATTCCCCCCTCTTCCTTGCTCTCCCTACTCGAAAAATACCCTACTCCCCTCCCCTGCTTCCTCTTTTCCTTCCGTGCCCTCCCTCCTCCTCCCCTCCTCCGTCACCTCGTTCACATAACCATCCTTTTTTCTCTTTCAAATCCCTACGTGTAAACTAACCTCTCCTCCTTTTTAGCGTCCTCGCCGACGACACCTCGACCACCTCCAAGACCGGCGACCTCTACATCCGCAGCGTGCGCTTCAGCCCGGACGGGCGGTATTTGGCGACGGGGGCGGAGGATGAAAGGATTAGGGTGAGTGTTTTGTCTTCTATCATGTCCTCTTTTTGGTTCCCCCGTTGCCCTGGGGCGTTTCCCGTTGCCCTTGAGCGTTTTGCTTTGAGCGGCCGAGCCGCTGGCCGCTTCGGAGTCGTGCTGCGAGCGATGGCCGACCGCCTTTGGCGCTCGTGCGTTTGCGGCCGCGCGGCGCTGCCGTCGCCGCGTTATTGGGTGGGGTTTGTGCGGCTGAGGAGTGGGGACTGGCGCGTTACTACGATTGCCAGCGCTGCGATTACGATTGGGATTGGGATGGTGCCGGCGTGCACCTTCACTCCTTACGTGCTCGGGTTGGAGTGCTGGACGGAGCGGCGCCTGCGGATGGCAGCGGGGGAGGGAGCCTGAGAGCGCTGCCGGGTGTGGAGGTCGCGGATCGCCGGTTGGCGCGTGCGGCTGGGGACTGGCGAGTGCTGCGATGTGCGATTGCGACTGCCGTGCTGCTACACTCCCTTCTCCGTCGCTTGCGTGCTGCTGCTGCGAGCGCCGCGCGCGACTTGTTTTCGCTACTTAGTGGGGCATACGACCCTCCCATCCTTCCTCCCTCCTTCGTATCCGTGCTACACAACCCTTCCGCTGCTGCTGCGTGCTGCGACTGCCGCGTGCGACTTGCTTTATTCCCCTCGCTTTTCCCCTTTGTATCTGTGCTGTACACTCCTTCCCTTGCTGCTGCGACTGGTCGCCTTCGGCGTTCTCTCCTTCCCTCCCCTCCCTCTCCCCATTCCTTCCCACCTATACTAACCCCTCCCTCCTTCGTAGGTCTGGGACATCGAAAGCCGCACCATCCGCGTCCTCTTCGAGGGCCACCACCAGGACATCTACTCGCTCGACTTTGCACGCGACGGCCGGCGGCTCGTGAGCGGGTCCGGAGACGCGACCGTAAGGGTGTGGGATATGCCGCCGTCGCTCGGCGGGGCGGGGGATCCGTATGGTGATCGGTGCGTGCCCTTCCTCTTCCTCCCTCCCTTATCTTTGGGTGTTAAGCGAGGATGCTGAAGCAAGGATGGATAGGGATCGGGACGCGCGGTACGACAGGGAGGTGGGGAGACCGCTGGTGTTGACGGCGACGCCGGAGAGCGACGCGCCGGACGACGACGCGGGGGTGATGGCCGTTGCGGTGTCGCCCGACGGGGGGCTCATCGCGGCGGGGTGTGTCGATGCGCTTGTCCGGGTGTGGAGTGTCCCTTCGTCTTCGTCTTCCTCCTCGTCTACGAAGCTAGAGGGGGGAAGTGATCGAGGAGGAGGGGCGCACCTCGTGGAAGTGCTCCGCGGGCACCAGAACAGCGTGCACAGCGTCGTGTTCACGCGGGACGGGAGCGGGCTTGTGAGCGGGGCGTTGGATAATACGATTCGGGTGTGGGATTTGTCGTATCGGGGGAAGGGCGGCGCGGGTGCGGGGGTGGGTGCGGGGAAGGGAGGAGGGGTGCCGTGTACGGTTTTTGTGGGGCATAAGGTGTGTGGGTTTTCGTGTCTATTCGGTTTCTCTCCATTTTCGAGTGAGATCACTCACCCACCTACTCATCCCCTCTACGACGCGGCTTCGTACTGCCTCGATCCCTCGTCCCCTCCTCTCCCTCGTCCCTTCCTTTCCCTTCCTCCCTTCCTCCCCTCCTTCTCCCTCCGCCGCCCCGCTGCCGTCCCCTCCCCGTCCGCGCTGCCGGGAGCGAGCTTTAGCGAGCTCTAGCGAACAGAAGGGCGCGGAGCGCCCTGTGAGCGGTGCCGGGTAGATATGCCAGGAGGGGGGTCGAAAAAACGGGGCCACGACGCGGCTTCGTACTGCCTCGATCCCTCGTCCCCTCCTCTCCCTCGTCCCTTCCTTTCCCTTCCTCCCTTCCTCCCCTCCTTCTCCCTCCGCCGCCCCGCTGCCGTCCCCTCCCCGTCCGCGCTGCCGTCCCTCCCCTCCCTCCCCCCAAAAACTCGCATACTTACTCCGCGCCCCACAGGACTACGTCCTCTCCGTCGGCATCTCGCGCGACGCGCAGTGGATCGTCTCGGGCTCCAAGGACCGCGGGGTGCACTTTTGGGACGCGAACGGCGTGGTGCAGTGTATGCTGCAGGGGCATAAGAATAGTGGTGCGTTTTGTCTCTCTTGTCGTTATTTCCTTGTGCCCGTTGGCCCCCCAGAAGTTCGGTGCCCTTTACGCGGGGCGCGCAAGGGCACCGGTGTGGCGGAGCGCATCCCGTGGGAGGCGGGGACGATCAAGTCGAATGTGAATGCTAACAATATAACACAGTGATATCGACGAGCCTGCACCCGGTGGGGAACCTGCTGGCGACGGGGAGTGGGGATAAGCTTGCGCGGATATGTGAGTTTCTTCCATTCATTTTCGTGCCTCTTCCCACTTTCCCCCATCTCTCACCTCCCTTCCTCGCTGCCCTCCGCCCCTCCTCCGGCTGCCCCGACGCAAACCCCGCTGACTCCGGTACTTAACAGGGAACTATAACACTGTATAACATACTTATAATCCGGTGTCGCTTCGGCCTGTGCTTTCGGTTTCGGTTCTGTATATGTAAATATTGAAGTATAGGAACTTTATTGGGTGTATGGGGTTGTGCGTTTGCGTTCGTCGGGAGGGAGGAGCTCGAGGATGCTTGCTTATCTTACTTATGACCTGTGTATTTGCGCTTTGCTTTGCTGCTTTGAAATTCCGGAGGGGGAGGGATACCTTAATGGGATTGGATTGGGGTGCGCGAACATAGTCAGAGCTTTGTGAGCGGTCGAAAGCAAGTGCGCGAAGAGAACGCCCGATTGAAATTTGAAGTAAGCGCTCGATAAGGAAGGATACGCGCCCGAGGCTTGTTACGCGCCACCACTGCGATTTTGAAGGCTTGGATCTCATAGCGCGAGGTAAGGCGTAGGGACGCAGAACCAAGGTGTTGCTCATAGATAGTGTGCTTTCAGAAGTCGAGGACCGCCCGGTCACAGTCAGTAACCACGTCGCGTTCCACCCCGTCGAGAAACGCCAATGGATTCGAGTTCCGATGACCCCCCAAGTCCTGTAACCTCCGCCGACAAGAACAACGACGGTATGCTACCCAGCGCCGAAGCACGGCTGGATGCACACATCTATTACCCAGTCCTCACATTACCCAACGAAATCGTCGCTCACATATTCGAACACTGCCTCCCGGCCTACCCTCTCCGCCCTCCTTTTTTCGGTCCCCTCTCCCCAGCTGTGCTGGGCCAAATATGCCATACATGGAGGGACATTGCCTTCTCGACACCGACACTGTGGAGGGCGAGCTCCTTTGTTGTATCCGTCAAATGGACCTTGAAACAGCGGGAATCTGCGCTCAATAAAGCCACTAAGCTGCTTGAAACTTGGCTAGCACGCTCCGGGTGTTGCCCGCTTTCAATCCACCTGGACGACTATACCGGGTTCCCAATAGTCCCATACGTTCTCGCTTTGGCACCTCATCTCGGCCATCTCGAACACCTCGATCTAGCCAGCGGGTGTGCACTCACCCTGAATCACACCCCCCTGCGTTCACAAACCCCGATGCCGCTGCTGCGCAGCTTGAACTTGGGATGTGACTATACGACGTATATGACTCCGACACCTGCCACGGCTTTCCTCAATTCGCCCCGTCTGCAGTCCGTCCAGCTCAAACACCTCGTTCATCCTTCGCAAATCGTACTACCCTGGAGCCAGTTGACGTCGCTCTATCTGGACTCAAACATACCCGGCGAATGCCTCCAAATTTTAACTCAAGCCGTCAACCTGGTCCATTGCGCGCTATTCCTCTATGGTTACAGTGACGATGATTCCGCCTCTAGACACATAAACCCCCTCCCGCGGCTGGAATCCTTGGAGGTTTTCGGCTTGTGGACGTCCTTCCTCCCCCAGCTGACCCTCCCGGCGCTTCGCAGCGTCAAATTTGTGACACTCTCGGGGCGCAGCGAACTCGGTTTCTTGGATCACCTTCTTGTGTGTGTTGCGAGATCAGGGTGCAGTCTCCAAAAACTGCATATTGTGAAAGCACGGGGATCTGCAGTCACGCCAGATCCAGATTATATTTTGTGTGGTATGAAATTCCCGTCCGTTGACACAATACTGGTGGAGGCGAGAAGAGTTAGTAGGGTTGACTCTGAGCTGGGAGCGAACCGTCACCGGTGAGTTGTTATTTCCTACATTGCGCAGTTGGGTACTAATATCCTTCGTCAGATAGATCTATCTTGGAATACTATGCAGTCTTTTCAGCTACTCGGTTTCTTTTACCCGAATATTCCATGTTCTGCTACGGCTTCGTAATCCAGCTCGGACCATGTAGTGGAATCGGGAATCCCAACGCTGCTGCTGAAATTCGAGTGAGTCGCTGTGATCGCCATCCTTGGAAACGATGTCTGGGACCGACAGGATGGTATCAGCTCAGAGCTGCGGACCTCGCTTGTCACCGTTGTGTCGTTGTAAGCAACTGCCCGAGGCCGAGGCATGTACCCCAAATCAAGATACGCAGAAACCTACCCCTCAACTCACAGAAACTCGCAGGGAAAAAAATCTATCGGAGAGAATGGTTGCTTTCCGTGCCAGCCTTTGTTTTTCCAGCTTTCGAATACGCAACAGCGCCGGGTACCTTACTTCCACTAGCCGCCGGCTACTCACCCGAGTCGCGCGCAGAAGCATCGCTTGTGTGTACCTGTCGACACCCGCTCCGTTGACAGATCCTCGGGAGTTCGTCCGACAAGTTCTGACTGACTGCACGAACCTTTTTTGATCGGACTATCCTTATCATAGGTCCACCGAGGCCTTAACGCGTCCGGCTCGCCCGATGGTCCAGAAGGCGTTCATGCCCAAGTAAATTTGGAGACGCTGTCGTTTCAGTCACACGGACACACGGGAACGAGGTCAACCGGTGTTCAACGTGTTCAACATGGCCAAACGCCCATGTGGTCTTCGGGCAGTGAGGTAGTTTTCCCGTTTGAAACTATTGACCGGCCAGCTGCTCAGGGTAGCTTGCCTTATCCAGTGTCTCCATGGCACGAAAACTATGAACGAGGGTGCTCCGCGGTGTTAGCGACCAAATAAGTTGGGTGCGCGCCCAGAAGAATATTGCTATGATAGTTTCTGTCTGTTCATCAGGATACCAAAAAATTCTGTCGCCAGCTACTCAGCATCAGCGCATCGGGCCAGAGAACCTCTCAGTGTTTTTGTTTTATGTGCAGAAAATCCAAGGAAACCGGATTGGGAAGTTTAGCGCCCGTCCACAGCACGTCAGATAAGCGCCCTGCAGCTCGATCGACGACGCACCCAAGACGGACTGTAACCCACATCGAACCCCGTAGATACGACCCTCCCATTTCGTGAGTCTCGTCGAGGTCAAGCACACTCAGAGCAACATCGTGACGCATCCCCAGCTCGGAGCTCCTCATCGTTGTCAGACTCAAGTTTCCCAGTCCGCCGAGGTCCGTCGTCATTTCTGATTCAAATTCCAGTCCCGCCTCGCGAGTGTTGACGGTCGACACCAAGCCAGATCAGTCGTTGCAGAGGGTCAACTTGGTCAAGAAGTCTTTCGCATACCGTGGAGTCAACGCGTGAGTACTTCTTGCTCAAGTCGCGACAGTCCTCAGCTACTATGCCTTCTCAGCTGGAACAAAAAAGAACGAAACATACCATGCTTTCAAGTTCTGGCCCTGCCAGGGATCGTGGATCTGGACTCTCAAATCTCGGCCCTAGAAGAAACACTCCTCCTGCTGAAAAATCAACGACAATCAGTGCAAGCGCGGCTGGATGCATACACATATCCAGTCCTCACACTCCCCAACGAGATTGTCTCTCACATATTCGAAAACTTTCTTCCCCTTTATCCTCTGTGCCCTCCGTCCTTCGGCCTGCTCTCCCCGGTTGTGCTTGGACAGATCTGTCATAAATGAAGGAATATCGCGCAAGTTCACGACACCGACACTGTGGAAGGCGATCCCATTCATTGCGCCCAACACACCCAACACAGAGACCATAAGCCAGCGTGAACTTCATGCTCTCGAGAAAGCTACCTAGCTTCTCGAAATATCCCTGGTATGTTCCGGTGCTTGTCCACTTTCTATGCAGTGGCACCTCGAGGATTACTTCGAATTAAGCCTCCCCCGAATTCTCCTGGTTATGACCCCTCATTTCGGCCACAAGGAACATCTGAATCTATGCTGCCCACTTGCCAGGAGGCTGCCCCCATTACACGTGCAATATCCGATGCCAATCTTGCGTAGTTTGGATTTGACGTGCGACTATGAGACTTATATACGGGGGCAGTTCATGGGCACCGTCCACCTGCCGCCCATCACAGCTTTCCTCGACACGCCGCGGTTACAGTCCGTTCATCTCAGACGTCTCACACATTCCTCTGGGATTTCATTGCCCTGGCATCAGTTAACGACACTGTTCCTGGAGTCCGAGAATCCCGAATGCGTGAAAATTTTGAACCATGCTATTAATCTGGTTCATTGTACGCTGTTTCTCGACTGCCGCAATGCGGTAGATTCCGACCACATCCCTCCCCTCACGCGGCTTGAATCATTGGAGATTCTCGGTGCCTCGACGGGTCTCCTCCAATTCTTGACCCTTCCGGCTCTTCTTAACGTCCAAGTTGCGAAATGCCATGCATTCGTAAATCTGGAATTCATGGACGATATTCTCCGGTGTATTGCTAGATCTAGTTGCACTCCGCAGAAACTGCACATCGTTAAAGGACGAAAGTCCCCCCTAACCACGGACATATGTCGCGCAAAATTCCCGTTCATCCCGACACTGCTGCTGGAGGAGGATGAAGATTTCTAAGGGTTAAAATACGCTGGGTGCCGATTTATTTTCAATTCGCTAAATCGCATCATTCGTCGTCAGATACGAACCAAATCTTTGGCTCGAGCTCTGTAAACTGATAATCAATTATTCTTCATCCGAATCCGACGAGCTTCCCAGACGCTTGTCCTCTTTATGCTGTATGTGATGGCGAATTACGGCGGCGACGAACGTGATCTGCGTGGTAGGAAATGCAGCGCGGAACAAAGCCTCTGGCTGCCCCAAAGGATTCGGTCCATTCGTCAGGATACGCAACGTTTGCAAGCTGCATCCGGATCGGGCCACGAACGAATTCAGTGTTTTGATGGGTGAGGTGTTGAGTACTCTCCGATGGATGTGGAGCTTTTGGAGGGCCGGCAGCGTAAGAGCATCGAGTAGGAACGAATGCGTCGGCACGATTCTGGTGCCGTCCAGCAGGTGGAGAGAATGAAGGAATTCGAGCCTTACTAGCGTGGCGCTATTGAAGGCGTATGGGGAGAGCCGCGCCTCGCAGTGGATGAGGTTCACGGTTTGCGCCAAGATGTCGAGGAGAAGGGGCTCGCGCACGGAGATCATAGTGAGAGTCGTAAGTTGGGACAATGGTAGGAGGAGCCGAGAGGGCTGGAAGTTCTGGTGCAGCGTGACGTTCCGCAGCAGAGGCACCTCCTTGATAATAGTCAAAAGATCCCCGTCCCCGGGGAAGGAAAGCAGCTCCAGAGATCGAAGCATGGGCATCGGAAAACCTTCGACGAGCTTGAGCTCCTCATCTAGTACAATTCCAATCAATTTCACATGTTCCCATCGCGCGCATTGGTTGACAAGGACTTGAATCAACTGGACACGAAACTCTGTGTCGTCCTCCTCCTCCTCCGAATCGGAGGTATCGCCGTCGTCGTCGTCATCATCATCGAGGGAGAGTGAGATTGAGAGTGGAAGTGATGCAGCTCGAGTCATCCAGCCCTCTAGCAAAGGAAGGAGGCTATCTCGCCCCATAGAGAATGGGGCGAACCTGATTGAGATCGCCCTCCAAAGCACCGGAGTGGACCATGCTATTTCCCGCCATCTGTGGCATATCTGCCCAAGCATCATCGGCGACAGAACCCCACTCGACCGCGGTTGTTTCGGATAAGCGGGAAGAAACTGGAGAAAGACCTCGGCGACGATCTCGTTCGGCAACGTGAAGACTGGATACGTGAAGTCATCCATTCGTGTCTGAATTTCCTTTCTCTCTTTTTTGAGAGCGCGAAGAGAAAGTTGGAGAGCTAAAATCTGCGTATCCAGACGAGCGATCTGGGCACGATCGGTCGCAAGTGCAGCAGTCTCGCTCGCAGTGGGTCTGTGCGAACCGGGTTGTTGTGGGCGTCCGGCCATACTAAACGGGTGTTAGTTGAAACGAAGGGGGCTGCAATCCTCGTAAGTACATACACAATGCCAGTGAGTTTTCGCCTCCGAGTCGACTGGGAAAAACTACGTGTTGGCTAGATTTTGGGCTTGAACGGGAAAAAGCTCGCTCGGCGCGGAAAAAGAGAGCAGGGAGCCAAGTGCCTGTCCACCAGTTTCGCAGAAGCTGTAACGTTTCCAACTCGTTCCTTTCCTGCTTTATATCGCAGGCGGGCGGCAACTTTAAAGCTGACCAAGACAGGCGACTTGGATGTTTATGTGCGCGAACACGTCCAGTCTGAGCCCGCGTGTAGTTAGCACAAACAGAATCCTTTCTGCCAATCACCAATTACCGGCGACCGCACGACTGCGAATTGAATTTTGGAGATGACGGGAAAGAAAGAGTGACCGCGACCGTGACTGTCACGGGTGACGCCGCGAACCTCTTGCGCACGACCAACACGACATCGGACTTGGACGTCAATGCGACCTCGGATTCCGCGTCTTCGATAATCCGCGCACCGAGAGAGAAAATGGATCACCTGCAAATCCAGTCTGAAGGGGTCGTTGAACGAATGGATGATATCCCACTCACAGTCGCGTTGAGTCGTTGACTCCAGGAGTGAGTCCGATTGTCCAAGCTGGCCCTGCCTTATTCGATAAGAAACCCGGTATTTGGTTGTCTACTCCAGGAAGACTGGCCCTGATAAATTGACACCTTTTTCAGTGCCTAGGCGTCTTAATTTCCACTGGGTCAAACGTTCTGACCCTTCTCGCCGTCATTCTTGCTTCTTTTCGGTTTGGGAGAGGATGAACAATGCATGTATGCTCCGGTGCTTTGTGTTTCTCTCCCTTTCCGTTGGTGATATGGCCGCGGAATTGTTACGCTTTGAGGGGGTCTGTATCGGGAAAATCGACGGCACGTTTAGAATGCCCATTCTTTGTTTGTCTGACTCATTCCCGCTTTTGGCGTTAACAGGCTTCCTTTGACGCCTGCACGTTGTCTTCTATCCACCACCACCATGTCTGAAAAGAAGCCCGACCGCAGCCGCTTCGTTTTCCAGCACTGGGTGCGCGATCCCAAAGGCAAGCTGCTCGAGAAACCCCCGCCCAAGGGCGCGCGACCGGCAAATGAGATCATCTGGGGACACACCCTCAAAGATTTCTATTGGTGCCACCCACTTTTTTTCAAGAAAAAACCCGTATCTGACGACGCGTCGCAGGATCTCTCGCCTCCCTGGCATCAATATCCTCACCATCTGGTCGCGCAGTATGATCAAGGAGTACGGCGAGAACTTTCTCGACGAAGAGCACGACGAGGAGCCGGAGCCGAGGCGTCTGCGCCCGTGGCCGTGCTTGACGCTCCCCGACCATCTGCCGGCCAGTGCTGCGCTGGGATATATCGACGAGGGCTGCGACTCCATGCACGGGAGTTCGCCGCGACGCATACAGGACGAAATTGTCCCGAAGCCGAAAGTAGCAACGAAATGTAGGTTTTTTCCCGCCTGCTTTGAGCACAGATTGGTTAAGTACTGTTACGCAGATATGCCTGAGAAAGCTGGTCATGATATTCAGCCTCCTTCCACCGCAGCCAGCTCCTCGTCGCAAGTCGAAGCCACCGCCGTTCCTTTGGAGTCAGGTTTGTGTTCTTTGAATGCCACCGACGATCGCCAACTTATGCTTACTGGATACTACAGCCGCTCCTCTAGGTATGCTGCTACGGTTCTGCGAAGTATATCCGGCCTCATTTCATCCAGACACGAGTACCGTTGCGGCTATAGTCTCCTCTAGTCCTGGTACGGTGTTTGCAGTCGTGCAAGTACAACGCTCAGTGCTTCTTGTAGATTCTCCCACTCCCGTAATGCCCATCGCAGTCTCCCCAGACGATGCTCCTGCTGCAGGTAAACCCGTCTTCGTGCATTGTATCTCCGTCGCTTACCAACACCTGCAGCCCCTACCGAGCAGGAGCCCGCAGCCCCGCTACCAAACCCCATCGTCGTTGCCGCTACAGAAGGTATCCTCCTCTTCGTTCCCCGCCATGTTTCCCAGGACTGATCACCGTCGCTTCAAGCCCTCGCGCACCACGACCAGCCAATGGCTATCGAAGTGGACACGAACCCCGCAGCAGTCCCGGACCACGCCTCCGACGTCGGGTCCCCCGCCCCCGCTTCGATGGTGCTGGTCTCGCCCGCAGGTGCGTCATGGGCGTCGTTGTGTCGTCTCTGGGTTTTGAATAATCGTACTCGTAGATGGTGGTCTGAGGACCACGAGCTGGATGTTCGACAACGGCGACTGGAACGAGGCGACGATCCCTCTCCCGCAGGATTCCGGGATGACTGTCGATGGAGCCGCGGCGACTGGTACGTTTTTCATGCTTCTGCAGCTCGTCGAATATCGATCCATATCCTAGATGCAGCTCATGTGGCGGATGCTGTTCCCGAAGCACCGACACCAGCGACCTCAGACGGCCCTGCTGCCGACCCGATGGATATAGATGCTCCCAAGATCGAGGACAGCGCTGGGGAAGAGGAGAAGCCGAGCGAAGGTATGCCTGACACTCCCCTTGATAGAGTCGTTGCTCATGTTACTCAGCGATAGATACCGCCTCTGCGGCGGAGCCAGTTCCTGAAGCACCGGTAGCAGCTGCGCAAGAGGCTGCTGCGAATATGATGGTCGTGGATTCACCCAAGATAGACGGAGACGTCCAGGAAGAGACCAAGCCAAACGACAGCGGTAGGTCTGTCTGCGCTGCGGTACTGTCTCGGTCTTGACTTTGTACAGCGGCGGGCATGGATGTGGATGGGGCAGAGGTCAAGGATTCTCAAGAGCCGTGTATGTTCTGCACCGTACCCACAATCCCCTGGATCCTAACTTGGTTTTTAGTTGCAGTCAGGGCCCTGAATGCTTGGCCCGCCGCCGTGGATCCATGCTCACTCTCGCCGATTCCTCCAGGGACGACCGATGCTGCGCCACCTGCAAAGGATGAAGCTAACGCATCTGGCGCAGCGGCCTCTCAGCCTGATGCGACGAGCGAACCGGCCAAGCCCGTCACAACGTCTGCGTCTGAGCCGGCAGCCGCTCCCGTTGTATCCAAAGCTCCGGTGACGTCGCCACCTCCGCCTCCGCCCACACCAGAGGTAGCCGTTCTCGACTACTTTGAAGAGCGACACTCACACGCTTTCCGTAGCCGCCGGTTTTCCACAACCTTCCCAAGCTGGAGGAGTTCATCCCGGAGGAATACTTTCCGGACATTCTGTACGTGAACGACCCGGACCGCAACACGATGAACAAGTACTACTGGTCTCAGCGGAACGCAGCACGTCCGGGGACGCAAGAGCCCGTGCCCCGCAAGTACAAGCGCGTCTGGCCCCGTTTTGCGCGCGACAACGAGCCTGCGACCGCCTTCAATACGGACGTCGACTGTGCCTCGATCAAGCTTCCCACCCCGCCCATCGCCACCTCGGCGCCACCTCCCGCGCCGCGCTCGTCCAGGCCGACCATTCCTGGGCCCGAGACGAACCTCCGCATCGCGCACCTGAACCTCGCGGCCGCCCCGTGCCTCGGCGTCGGTAACCATTCCGTCGTGCACCGCGCTGCGCTGCGCCTCCCGCGCCCGCTCAGCGCGCGCTCCCCGACGGGCGAGGTCACCGTCGCGGCCAAGGCCGGGTTCAGCGGCGAGGAGGCGCGCCGGCTGCTGCTCAACGAGGGGAAGATCTACGATGCGTTCCCGAAGCACCTCCAGGAGAGCTGGTGCGGGCTGAATCTCGTCGCGCCGATCTTGCATCCCGTCCCAGTGGGGGCTGTCGTGCCCAAGTTCTACGGGTACTACGTGCCGGTGCGAGAGGACGTGGAGAGGGCGAAGGAGGAGGCGGTGCGTGATTGGGTAGAGAAGAAGAAGGATGCGAGGCGGAAGGAGAAGGAGAGGAGGCTTGAGGAGAGGAGATCTCGAGCGGAGGCGAAAGAGCTGAAGAAGGCGGAGAAGGCGGAGAAGGCGGAGAAAGCAGCGGCGGCAACAGCGGCCGATACTCAAGGGCCCGGGGACGACGTTGCGCTCAAAGCCCACGCGGTGGAGGATAACCAGAATGTCGACGAAGCCAGCGGTGAGCGTGAAGGCAACGGCGATCCAGCGACCGGGTCGATCAAGGCCAAGGAACAAGAACAAACGACGGAGCCCAGTGGCGTTGTCGGGGATGGGGGCGAGCCATCGACTAAGGCGGCGGTCGTCGACTCATCCGCCAAGAACGAGGAACAAGAACTTGAGGACGAGATCGACGAGGAGGAGGAGGAGGAATACGAGGAAGATGAAGCCGAGGCTGTGAAAAGCGATGAGGTGGAAGGACTCCGACGATTCAAGTGCGGCCCTATCTACGAGTCCTGGCACCAAATGTCTCCTCTCCTTCTCCTCGAAGAGTGCGGATCGCCCATCGTATCCTCCAAATTCACCGCAGACGAGCGGTACGTACCAGCACCTTTATAATTGGCCGACTAACTCAGCCGGATTCCAGTTCTGAATGCTACTCTCTCGCGCTGCGCCTCCATTACGCCGAGTTCACCCAGAACTCGTTCTACGTCCGCAACATCCTCAGGCAGCCGGGCCCGCTCACCGTCGCACCTTCCGCGCGCTCCGACAGCACGCCCAGTTTCCGCATCATTGATTTTGGGCGGGGTGAGCACTGGCAGTATCAGCAGGAAACGGCGAAGAAGGAGAACGAAGAACGACGGCAACGAAGGGCGAAGACCGGGATGAATGTGCCCACCGAGAAGGAGATGACGAGGCGCATAGAGGCTGAGGAAGCTGCGGTCCGAATGGACAAGAAGCACTTGGAGCAGGCTCGAAAGAGCTATTGGGAATTGCGAGACTACGAGGTGCGCAAAGCGCACTCCGAGCTGCAGATACGAGATTTCGATTATTGATACTTTGGCATGTCAAATTTCTTGAAGCTTTGATTTGATATTCATCTTGGAGAGTTGATACATTGTATATAGGTTGTAGATATATATAAGCCAAGAAGAACAAACTGGCGTAGTATGTACAGAACGGACTGGATCAAAGAGAAGAAGTCGAAGTCGTGCGTTCTTTCAACTCAATCGCAGACTGAGTCTGCGATTCGACGTCCTCGTTCGCGGAGAACTGTATCTGCTTCGTGACGGTTATGGACGACGCAAAATTGGAATGCGCCGTATCGGAGCTCCTCTGCCAGGACTCGCTGGGGCGCGCCATATTCCACGATACCCTGGCCACAATTAGTCTCTCCCAGCCACGCTCTAACAATTGGAAGCTCGTACCTCGCTACAATCAGAGTTGGTGCAATACCCTATTACAGACGTTCAAAAAAAAAAATAGAGGAGGAAAGTGCATACCGTCATCTGGATCAGAATCGCCTGCGCGTAGCCATCGTTGTTGTTCGTGTCCGGCCCAAATAAGAGCACGATGTAGACGATGAGCGTGATGGAGTACAGAAGCGCCGACTCGACGACCATTTCGATGACGGCGCGGTACCCTGAGAACGCCTTGCCGGTGTGGTCGCGGGTGAGCCAGAGGATGCGGAAGACGATGAGCACGGTCGCCAACAGGGTGGTGACGAGACACATTCCAAAGTACGGCCGGGCGTAGCGCACGAACGAGTTCGGGTCCCCACCGAATTTCAAGAAGTCGGCGGTGTTGACGATGGTAAGGATTCCAAGGACTGAGATGATCTGTAGGTCAGCGCACTTCTAATGAACGGACGGCTGAATACCTGTCCCGCTGATGGTGCTCAATGTAGGCAGGATGATTGCTCGCCAGTCTTGATTCCAAATCGCCAGGCATCTAAATATCTATAAGCATGAAAGTGAGCTTTAGAACCGAGAAACGAGAGCGGAATTTACACACCAGGACGCAGTCGGCGAGGAAAGTGTTCACAACGAGTAGCGTCGTGGGCAAGACGATCAACGTGAACGAAGGCTGATCCAAGTAGTTCGCCGTGTCGTCGGGACTGGTACCGTGCGTTATGAAGGCATTGCGTATCATCCTCCAATGCAAGCCGGTCTCCATTGTCGCGAAGATGTACATCAATACGACCGCGATGAAAATGAACTTGTTGGCCTTTCTCTTGAACACTGATCCTCATTAGCGCTGCATGCGCGTCCGGAATAAATAAACGCGTACCCATTGCATACAACGTGAGAAAGAATATCACGCAGTATATTCCTTAGCGGACGCTTTTAGACGGCGATAGGCTGCAGGAGAGCTGAGTGCTCACCATTGCCGAACGCTTGAAGCAGAGTGATGTTCAAGTAAACGTCACGCAGAGCAAAGAGCTCCGAATCCGTAGCGGACATGGCGATCTCTGCCACTGGTGGTCCGGCTCCAAGGTTCAGCGGTTTTATATGCAAGCGAAGAGGTCAGATCACTCACAGCGGCGGGAGAAGGGACCAACGGATCCGTATAAGGCTACGGTGAGCCACGCCGTCAACGTAAATCGGATCTGCGGCGCAAGGGTGGAGGACCGACTGCATACCGCTGCTCAGCGACCGTAGACATTTTTCGTAGGTTAAATGGCCCCGATCATTTGGCAGACGCGATCCGCTTGAGAGACGCGTACACTCAAGTCCATGTCACTGTCTCTTCAATTGTTATATCCAAGGCGCTATCTTTAACGGTCCTATCTGCCCGGGTTTCGAGTCAGCAAGAAGCCTGAGAAGGCTATTCGATTAGATGGAAGGCATGCGGCGGCGTACTGACTCACCTAGATGGGTGAAATGAAGGGCAGCCCAACTGTTGGCGTCAGTCTCAGCGTCAATGGAAATTACTGGCCTCGGCAGGGCGTCTAACCTTCCGTCCATCCAAGGTCACTAGGGCGGCAATGTGTATATTTATTCTAGTAAAATGATCAATACACAGTCACGTCCCCGGAAACGCGGTCGGAAATCATCCCTCAATGTACACACTGAGATCCGGGAGGGCCCCCATACTGCGCTCCTTCGCCCAGCCTTTAATGGCGTCGAAATCGCGACAGCGATGAACTAGATCATCCCTCTGCTCGGCCTCCTTGTATCGAGCCGACCACTGCCATACAACGGGGGTGGTGTCTGCGTAGCACATAAGTGCTTGTCGAAGGGCCCCGATACAGTGCCGCAGGTGGACCTTGGACTTGAGCGTATAATTGTGGCCGGGGTGCAATTGTTGGCGGAGGGTGTCCTGATTGAAATGATTCCCGTCAACGCTCACGACTGGAAACCGGAGATGAAAAGTACTTACCAGACAGTGCAGCTGGTGGAAAACATCCAGAGCTATCACGTAGTTCCCCTCTTCGTTGAGAATTGGCCATGTTTTATTTGTCATTTTGACCACCTCCGATTTTGGGACACGGGATGCGGCGTCTGACAGAAGCGATGAGCGAACGGACAATTGCAGTCGTGAGTATTCGTACATTCGTACATTCGTACAGCCCTTCCCAAGCCTGATCGACCGCGGCCGACGGTGGGCGCTCATAGATCGGGATATCGTCTTGCAGACCGCGGTGGAATTTGACCGTCTTATATGCGATCGCTTCCTGCGCTGGGGCTACAAACAAAATCAGGTGTGCAATGCTGGTATTTGATTGCAGTTACTCACAGTAGCTAGCTTCTGGGAAACCATACGGTCTTTGGGAGGCGTGAAGCATCCAGTAGCAGGCAAAGATGGCGTTGAGAAGCAAGGAAAACGAAAGAATGACCGCGTATCGGGAGGGAGTTTTAGTTTTCACGAGATGTTGACCCGGGTCAACTGGCAAGGGAATGTAATCGTGGGATCGCATGCGTCGAAAGTCGATATGAGTGCAAGTGGCAAGCGGCTTTGCGCAGATATTGCGGCAGTATGGCAGGAAGCTAGAAGGATAACTGCGAGGAATGGGGCCTGGCAGTATATGAAGGCTTCCACCTTGCGTTGTCGTGTACAGCCTGATTCAAACTTGAAGTTCGAGTCGTAGTCTCGTAGATGATCATCATGCCAGGAGAGCTGTGTATCTGTTTGGAGTCCAGTTAAGAAGATGCAGGAGAAGGCGGCCCAGAGTGTTCAGCCATATGAATCTTGTGCATCATGGCCTGGCAGGCGTCTCAGATGAGGTCCGGCGGTTTCCAAGTGCGCACATTCTGCGGGCCGCGACTTGTGACTTCCCGATGCTGGGAACTCAAACAGTACCACGAGGCACAGCAACCATCCAGGTGAAGGAAATCCGCAAGGCGGAAATTGGGTTGCCTTGTTTCTCTAGATAAGCCAACCCTGGGAGGTCGAAGATGGAAACAGGCTGTGTTGGCGTATATTTGGCTTTACGGCTGCGCGGCATCCCGATTCCTTGATCACAACTTGATCGCAACGGTCATTTGACGGTCATGTCATTCACGGATTCAAATGACGATCTGCTGCCTGGTGGTTTCATGTCTCCCGTTCAGAGCTTTCGCCAATCGTTCTCTCGCTGGTTCCACATCGGGTTTCATTTAACGGCGGATCATCGTTCGAAGCAAGTTCGAAGCCTTTCATGTTTCGCTTTTACTAACTTTGGCACTGGCATGCGGTACGTACTACGAGTTGGGTATCCAAGTACGAGCCCATCTTGTTCTTCCGGGTAGAAGCCCGTAGATACAGTATAAGTAGGGGGGATGCTGCATTAAAAGCCCTTCCGTCCCTCTACTACGTACTGTCCGCGAGAGGATGGTCAATTTAGTGCCTTTGATTTTCGTCCAACTCACTCAGGTCTCCTGGATGTCTGCGTCTCCTGTCGCTCTGAGCATCAGTGAGTCCATTTTCGTTTCATTTCATACCGTCAAAGCCTTATATCCCAAGACCCGCGTGGAATATCTCAGCAGCGCCCGCTTGTTGAATGTTTCTCCAGTCAGCCTGGCTTTGAACTTCCCTGCTCGCAGCTCAAAAACTATCCGCTACCTAGGTGTTGACGAGTGCGCATCTCCTGCCGTTTTGCGAACCGGGGCCATGCCATTCATTTTGCACCGCTAGGACCGACAACGCCCGACGGTCGCCCAACGGTTAGCAGCCCATTACTTTCCCCGCTTAAACGCCACGTTGATGCCCAAATCAGACCATGAACATCTTCCATTCGTCCAATACCCCGGCGATGACACAGAGTATGCTCCCTGGCACTCTATATCTGCAGATCTGCATATGTACTATTCATTTTGTTCTGTTGTTCAGGAACAACGAGCTCGAAGCTCGAGCGCTTTCTTTCCGTCGGTCTCTTCAATTGAACTCCCTGAACGCTCTCCGAGACTTTTACAGACCCGCGCGGAAGCGATGTCGCTTATTCCCGTTGCAAGCCGTTCGCGCAAGATCCCGAGCAGTAAAGATAGTCAGAGGTACGCTTGCAAAATAATAGTTTGTTCCGCATGAACTCAACCAGTACTTATTGTGAGGATTGAACCGGATTGACCCAGTTCAGTAGACCACCCAATACGAGCCAAATCTCCTTTTTTGTGTGACATGTTCAGAGTTTGGTTCCAAGTGCAAGCGCCGCGTCATTATACACAACGGACGTCCGCCTCATATGCATCGCAGCCGTCAGATCTGTGTTATCGGGGCATTGTCCGAGTCATAGCCGATACGCGACCAGATCTGGTCTATTAAATAATATTCGTCCACTCAGAATTATTCCAAGAGAAGGAGTCACAACACATCCCACAAACTGCGAGAATAAATGATCGCGGTTCACAGAATTGTCCGATAAGATGTAGTGTTGTTTTTTTTTTGCTCGGAAGAATGTAACGTTATAGTGAAGCAGGGAAGGAGGCCAGATTCCAATTCTGCTCGATTCCTAGATAGTCCCATGGCTCGTATTTTGGACAAACGCAGAACGCACTAGTAGATTGCGAGGGCTAATTACTCCTACTCTAAGCCACTCCCGTCGGAGGAAGAATCCGTATCTCCCCACTGCGTGCTATCTTGGTACTGGCCACTGAAGGACACCTCCTCGATGGACGGAAACCTCCTCGATGGACGGAAAAGCCGCCGTATACGCGTCTTCCCTTACCGTTCTTTCCCCTGTGATACATAGCTCCTTCAAATTACACCCCGATGTCGAGATAAATGAGGCGAGTGAATCAAGGGGGTTTGACCCAAGGAAACACTCTGCGAGTTCGAGTCTGCGGAGAGCGGGGGCGACAAAGAGGGGTAGACAATCTGCCACTGAGTAGTCGTCAATAGCAGTGAGGACAAGCAATTCCAGGAACGGGAACGAGAGAACAGGCTCATCCGCAGGCAGTGCACTCTCCGAGTAGAGATCTAGCTCGCAGTGAAGGAGGTTCGTGGTCTGTCGCAAAATTGGCAAACAGTTCGCGAAGGTTATCAAACGCAGAGTGAGGGAAGTCAATTGTGTCCAAGGCAAAATGACATTGTCAATGGCACCGATATCAAGGATGGCTGTGCGTAGGAGGGGCGCTGCTTTGAAATCACCGCAGATCGAGTCATCCTCGAGTTCCAAATCCAGATGACGAAGGAGAGGCAGAGTGCCTTCCACTTGGACGGCGATGTGAAATTCGTGTGCAAGACGAAGCTGAAGGTGCTCCCAACGTTCCCGGTGACGAACGACCGCCTGCAAGACTTCTGATCCAATCGGGGGATGCCATTCATTGTTTTGGCGATGCTCGTTGATTTGGATGGAAAGCGGGTAAGAGCCGGATCTCTCGAGCATGGCGGATATATGGGCGAGGCGGTCGGCAGGGAACGTGGTTCCAGACAGTGATATTGCCCTCCAGAGTGCAGGGTTCTCCAGCGCTATATCTCGCCATGCGCGACATATATGGGTCAGGCTAGTCGGTGAGGAACTACCCGTTGACGGTGGGCAGAGTGGATAGACAGGGAGGAAGTGCGTGAAGATCTCCGTAACGATTTCATTGGGTAAGGTCAGGACCAGACAATGCTTGTGGGAATCAAGCCGCTTCTGGATTTCTGCTTTTTCAGCCTGCAAATTGGATATGCAGCGTTCATGCTCCAAAATATCGAGTTCGATGTCCGCAATGCGAGCGCGGTCTGCAGCAAGCTCACTGAGCATACTTGTCCTGTTTGTGCGCGGTAGCCTGTGTCTGGTCAGTAAGCCACAGCCATGCACACGACTCAATGTCTCAGTCGCTCACCGGCAGCGTTCACTGGGCCAAGAAGTAGACGGGATTCGTAGCGTTGGTACGTTGCAGCCAGATGAAAAAAAGGAAGAGCAGGAAGAGCACCCGATTGGGACGAAAACCAAACACAGCCAACATCAGCCCCATCAATGATGGACAACAACCGGGAGCCGGGTTGACCACACCCACCTCGATTCTTGACTTCAGGCTTGGACGGTTTGGCTCACAGAGAAGGTACGTTCAAACCGCAGCTTTCCTTCCTAGATTTCCCTGATGAAGAACTTCTCCCACACAGGGATGGAGGCTCCTGCTGCAGATCGGGCTCGCTTTGCAGATATCGAGGCCGAAATACAGAAGCTGAAGCAGTCCATTCGTGAGCTTCGATCCGAACAGGACTCAATCCGCGCCCGCCTGGAATCCCGCTCATACCCAGTCCTGACATTGCCAAACGAACTCGTTTCCGAAATCTTCATACATTTCCTCCCGATCTACCCGTCCTGTCCCCCACTGACTGGGGACCTATCTCCATATACCCTGCTTTGGATTTGCAGCAAATGGAGGGAAATAGCCTTGTCCACCCCGGCTCTTTGGAGGGCAATGTCCTTGGACTACATGGACGATGATGAAGCGCAAGTGCAGATGGTGCAGGCGTCTGGCTCGTATCCACTTTCCATCGAAGCACATCAAGAAATGTGCATCGAGGGCGAACTGCTCCAAGCACTTGCCCGCCACTGTTCCCGTTGGGAACACGTCAAACTACACCTTACATTGTCTGATCTCCCGGGTGGAACTTCGCTGCCTATGCTTCGCCAGCTGGAACTTCAAGTTCCCCTACGCAGCGATTCGCCTTTCCGTGAAGCACTTTCTCCAGTCCCCCTTTTGCGTGCTGCCGCTCTCTGGGATTTCAACTGCCCCTCCGACCTCTTACCGTGGTCTCAACTGACGTCGCTCATATTCATTGCGAGATACCCGAGCGACTGTACACCCATTCTGCAGCAAGCTGTCAATCTCGTGCACTGCGAGTTGATCCTCTTTGCAGAGCAGCATCCCCAACCCGACATTCATCTCCCATGCTTGAAAAGCCTTATTATTGCCCCCTTTTCGGCCAACCACGAGGACTTCGCGACAGCAGACTATCTCCTGCGCTTCATCGTCCCTGGGCTCCGCAGACTCCAGATCGCGGAGACGTTCATCGTTCCAGATCCGATCGCGCGGCTGATGACCTTCGTGAAGAGATCCCAGTGCAAGTTGAAGGAGCTGCACGTCACAGGCGAACGATCATTTTCGACGGTCTTCTACCGCAAAAAACTACCGAACATTTCGGTCATCACGTTCAACCGACAACTGAGGGACTGGTTGACTCTGCCTGCTGTCGGTGAGCGGCGGAGTATGGAGGATTTTGAAGAGGAATAGTATTTGCGCTGTATGGGTAGAGCTCGGGGTGGTCGTGGTGCCCCTAAACCCACAGTTCTTAACTCGTCGTCAAACAGAAGGATCTATGTAAAAGACGGTCAGCAATAAGCTGAATTAATTCTAGTATAATGTGGAACGTAGGTGTGTTCGGTGACCGAGACAAATACCTCGCGACTACATACAGTTTGGGATTCAATGATCAACAAAATATCCGGACGATCTTAGAGTTGCAACGCAGACGCCCTACGACTGCATTTCGGCACAGGCCTCTTGGATTCGGGTGATTTGATATTCTAAAGGAACTCAGGGTTGAGATAAAAGTTATGGAAAATAACGCACTGAGCAACGGACATGTCCCTGCGAGAGAAGAAAGAACGTCGGCCGTGCGCGTGAGGAGGCCCATCAGTTGACTTTCCTCCCCACCCGGCCTACTTGCAGCGCGCTGCGTTCGATACTCGTATATCTCGTCTACGAGCACCTGACACGCCGTCAACCATACCGTCTATAACGAATCAACAGATAAATCTTATGGAAGAGATAGTGAACTGTGAACGCACGCCCATGATTGGGTTGATTAAGGCGAAGTGCTGCAAGGGAACGGAGACAATGATGTTGAGTATGCTGGTTGCAGCAACAAGGCTTTTGCGGCGCGAATTGGGGTCTGCTCGCCAAAGCGCGATTGTGTGCAGCTGGATCGCAGAAGTGTGGGCGATACTGTGGCTCACGACGAGCGCGCGCGTCATCGCCGGGGTCGGGAATGGGATGCGATTCGGCGGAATGAGAGCGGCACGGAAGCGATCGATGAGGCCGTCCAGGGCGACGAAGGAGTTCTGGAAGACGGTCGACTCGTTCTGCGACATATCTGCTATAGAGTAAGTCTGTGCAATAGTATCCTTCAACTGTCTCAAAACCTAGCTTCCAGTTACGGGCAAGGTGGTCCGCTCGTTGCCATAGGACGGACGCTTTGGAAAGCATCGCAATCGTCGACATGCCGGTGTCAATTGAAACACCGTTAACAAATGTGTCCAAAGTGTTGGAATATAGTGCGGTCGGATTGAGGCTGCCCTAAATGATAGTGTTAACGATTGAAAATGAAAAGACAAACCCCTACTTACCCTCTCGTAGTCGTCCATCTCAAGGGGCCAAGGTGTATCTACGGCGTAGTTCTGACGGTGGTGATCCAGGTGGGGGTTTTCACTCAGCGCCACAGCCCAAGCCTTGTCGAGTATTACTCCGGACCAACAGGCGTGTATGCGCTCTCCCTCTTCTATAGCGTCATTTGGTGGAGGGAGGCTGGACGCTGGACCATTTGCGGATCGAACCATGTGGAGGCCGCTGCTGAGTCCGAGCGACATGGCGGAAGCCGTGTGGTATTTTCCTTCCAAAAACCGACCGGAGGAAAAGAAGTAGTAGGCAAGGAGTATCTCGGCCTGCAAGTTGTGCATAATCTTCTGAGGATGATTCCCTGACAAGCCCTTGGCCGTGAAATCCAACGCCCGGGACAAGAAGATCGGCTCCTGCGCAATCAAAGGGGCTTGCTGCGACAGACGTAAGCCCCAAAGATACACGGCCGACAAGAGGGCTGGAGTTGGGCGGGCATGGTGACCAATTGGTTGGCGAAGTAACGCAGAGGCGCGGAAACGGGAGCGGTTAAGAAAGAAACCAAACTCGGACGAGTAGGACAGGAATAAATCAACGCTGATGAGCATATAAGACAACATCGAAAGCATAGAGTTATGCAAAAAGTCGTACAGTTTTTGGAGGATGTCAAGCGGAGGTTCATCTGCTGCTGCCCGGTGCTCGGAGTCTACAGATTCAACATTCTGGATGCACTAAGAGGAAAAAGAACATACGAGTGGGGCAACTACTAGCTTGATAGGGCTGTCGGAGTTGAACCTCTAATTGCTGATTCTCGTGGGGGTGTTCAAGCTCATATATGCGACTTTCCACTCTGCTGATACTTTCTTGTAGAATTTCGACTCGGGCGCGACCTTGTCCCTGAGTATATTCGCAGTCTTCGCGTCTCCTTCCGCGTTCGCATTGCCCACATATCGGCTTCGCCCCATCACACTTCTGAAATCGGTGAGCTGCGTAATGTTGAACATGAAACTACAAGAAATTACCATCTTTCTACGTTTGCAGCTGAAGCAAGCCTGTCCGCGTGAAAGGCTGCTTGAAGTTGTCGCCATTGGAATTCGAGGATGCCATTTGTTACAGTTCCCTGAAGCAGTTATATACCGCGGCAGCCCGAACCATAGACCGAGACACCGAGTGAAAACTTGATCGAGGCTCAATCCTCCGAGGACGGAACGGTAGAAACGAGCGCATAAACTTGAAGGCGGCCTTGCATCGGGTTCATGTCCGTGAGTGCTCGGTCAACGGCTCGGTTATTGCAATCGCCGTGGACCGTCGATTATTGATCCCTACCTCAGACCGCGAAGTTACGGTGCTTGTCAAGATGGTGCTGTGGCACTTACTAATCACAACACACCTCGCCGCGTCCGTCTCGACACGGGGTATCCTTCGCGGTCGGGAGCCATTGGCTTTGTTGTCAGTGTATTTTACTACTGTCGTCCGTCATCCATCGGTAAATTGCCGGAATACTTATCGAGTACTCACTCCATAGCGGACTAGCAATCATTTGGCTTTGCCCCCAGTGATTTTGCGCTGACTGCGGCGCGAATATTGGATAATGACTTGATTTTGGAATAAAAACTGTGACCAGTGGGCGACCTCGACACTGCAACAAACCGTTCCTTCCTCCTGACCCAGTGTGACCCACGAGTTTTGGAAGAAAGCGTCGGCAAGTGCGTCCAACGGCTATGGCCACATGGAAGAGCAAGGCAAGAGATTTTATTTGGCCTTCGCCCTTACAAAGCACCAAGACCAAAGCAGAACAAATACTGGGGATCGGAGATGTTCAATCGGAGCGTCGCCATGAATTCATCCCAACGCAAGCACCGAGAAGCCCGTTTACAAACGAAGCTTGGGAATGCTCGGGGCTGGAAGTCAGTAACTGAAGAAGGTTACTATTTGACGTTCATCAGCGGGATATCCGGCTTGAAAACGGCGAGACGTGAGGGCGCGTGAGGCCCGGACACGGTTGGGTTGACTTCCGGCCGGACCTGTGGAGAGGAAACCAGAGTCCGCAATTTTCTGTCTCTCCGGTAGGCACTACGGACGTTTGACAATCACAACAATAGTCATTTGTTACGATTGCCGCGACCGCCGCTTTTCGCTGTAATCACCACGACTGAAACTACTGGCAGAATTGACCCGAATAAATAATGTAAAATGCAGCACACACCAGTAAATCGACTCTGAGTTCTGAATGTCCGATTCTCCATGGCCAACTCGCCGCGAGATCAGTTGAAGGAGAACTGGATCGACGGAAACGCCCGGCGGTACGAGTCCTCTGGTTCTAAGTGATCGCCCAGGAGATGGAGTTCCGATATATTGCAACCAGATTTCGATATAAATGATGCGAGACTATTAATATCGTTGGATCTCGCAAGGAACTGCTCGGAGATTTCGAGTTTCCGGAGAGCAGGCACGGTCAGCGTCTCGAGATATCCTGGGATACCCAGCCCCAGCGGTGGGTCCCCGATGACCAAGGACTGCACGCATGGAAGCTGGATATCGGGAACTGGGCCCGAAAAATGGCAGTAGAGTGCCAGATCACAATGTACCAGGTTACATGTCTGCTGTAAGATCGGGACACATTGGAGTGGGGTTATCCAGTTCAAAGTCAGCGAAGTCAACTGCGCCCATGGTAAGATGACACTGCTTGCCGCACAATAAGTGAGAATGGCAGTGCGCAGAAGGGGCATTTCGCAAAATCTAACGGCGGGAGAGTCCGAGTGGGGGTCAAGCATCAATTTTAGGTCGCGGAGGAGAGGCATCGACGCAGATCCTCCTTCGAGGGCGACGAGATAGGATGATGATCGAATACGAAGCTCCACATACTCCCAGCGAGCATGGTAGGAGACGACTCCTGCAGCGAGCAGTTCAGCCGCCTCGTCCTCCTCGTGAAATGCATCCAGCTTAATAGAAAGCGGGCAAGAACCGGATTTGCGAAGCCATTGCTGCGACAGATGGTGGGCACGACGGAAAGGGATGTCATCGAAGCATGATAGCGAGATTGCCCTCCAGAGAGCAGGGGTCGCGAGAGCTATTTGCCGCCATTCGCGACATATAAGAGTGAGAAGGCTTGGGGACAAATTCCCCGTCAGCGGCGGACAGGTATGACGTTCACTTTGTACATTTAATATTTTCACACACACACAAAATTTTACCACTACACACACACATTTTGCTTGCTTTCGCTCGCACACACGCAAAGTTTTGTAACTTTCACACACACATTTTGCGGGTTGCCTTTTAGGGATGCTTGTCCCTGTATGCCAATCCTACCATCAAGTCGGCATCTTCGCGCGGCCGCCGTACTATCTGTCCCGATGGGTCCGATAATTCCCGATAAGTCTGATAATCCTTTTTCTCGGCCTCTGGTTCATTTTCCCGTCGGTATCTTACGGGATACCATTGTATAGTAGTGCACACTTGTGCGAAATAACTAAGGGATCAAGGGAGGAACGGCCGATGCATCAACTCGACGTTCTTTGAGTAACGAATGTATTTCTGTTCCAACTATTCACCGTGGGGGCTCAGGAAATTTGAGGTGGGTTTATCATGCTGTATAAATACTTCTGTTTCCCCACAATTTTCTACTGGGGATTCACTGTGGCGCTCTGGGAGCGGACGAGTCCTGTCACGGCGCGTCACAAGCCCAAATCAATCTGATCGAAATTGCCGAACCAGCGTGAAGGCTCGCGATGCCTTCCGCGGTACATTTCGGTGGGGAAAACACCACATACGGTGCAAGTGACTTTGAGGGCACATCGGCGAGACCCACCTTCGTCACTTCCTTGACTTTTTCCCTTCGAGTCAATAGGGGCTTCTTCCGAATCTGACCTGCCACCATCCGCAGGGAGACCTCTCCGGTGAATCTAACATCGATGTGGGAATGCTTCTCAGATGCATGTTCAGAAATCTCTCCATTCTCTGTTCAAGAACTTGCAATTAATAATGTCCATTAAGCGCGGCCATCAGGCTCAAGAATGCCGAGCGTGCACATGGAGGGTTCACCTTGGGTTGAAAGGACAAGGATGGGTCTTCATCTGGCCTGGGGCATCCTGGGACTATCTGTGGGCAAATTAAGTAGCATCACTCACCGGTGTAAGTTAGGTCTCCTTCTAGGCTGAATACAACTCAACGGGCACGGCCGTGATGGTGTTCACGGCCCAATGGGCAGCAAAATGACATTGCCGCGGAGAACTCGGGAAAACCTTCGGACACGGGCCGCAGCCAATGCAGGGTGGAGTCAAGTACTGGTGATTAGTTTGAGCTCGGCCTTAAGAGATGCATTGGGTTATTTGGAGCACTTTGATGCCGGGGATGCCGGCTTGATGGTACGACAGACATACAGAGACAAGCATCCGTAAAAGGCAACTGGGAAAATATGTGTGTGAAAGTTGCGGAAAATGTGTGTGTGAAACGGTAAACTTGTGTGTGGAAAATCTTAAATGTACAAAGTGAACGCCATAGACAGGCAGGGTAGTATGTCGGGAGGAAGTGGGTGAAGATCTCCGACACAATTTCGTGGGGCAAGGTCAGTACCGGGTATCGGTAGGAGTCGAGCCGCTGCTGAAGCATGTCCTTTTGAGCTCGTAATCTTTCTGCGACGCGCTCGAGAGCTAAAAGCTGCGCTTCTAAATCGGCGATTCGAATACGATCATTTTCGAGCGTGCTGAGCATGGCGCCAGAGACTGTGGCGGGACCTGAAGAAGACTGAGTCATGTACTTGCTACCACAATCTGAGTACCCACCACTGGCGAGGAAGCAACGAATTTGAGGAAGAGCTTCGTCACATTGTCGGCAATCAGCTCACGGTCACGAGATCAGGCCACACAACCAGTTTAAGGCGCGTTTTTTTGGCCGATTTCGATGAGAGTAACTTAAGCGTAAATAAAATGTAGTCCTTTGGGCTTTACGCAGTGTCAACCGTACAAGATATCCGAATCCTGCACCAAATGGAATTTAGTACCCTAAATACTAAGTAGATGAAGAAGACGAAGAAAAAGCCGAGACTGGCTCTCGGTATTACATATTAAGAAGTGTGATAGGCAAGGAAAGCCACGACGAAAAGAAAACGAAAAAAAAGTATTAAGCCGCCGAGGGGTGATCAGGCCCTCGACGGCAAAGAAATGATTAGGTATTAAAGTGTCCATGACGAGAAGATAGAGAAACCATTAGGTGCGCCGACCAGCGGACGCAAGACAGACGAGAGGGCGAGACAGACGAGACAGACGAAACATTATTGGCGAACAGCGGGGTATCGAGTAGCGTCGCGGAGTGTGAGAGTCATGCGGTGGGCATTTATCTGATCAGGGAGCTGCGCGGCTGCTTGATCAGCGTCCCGTCGTTCTCCTTGTCGACCGCGCGCTCGTTCTTGCCCATCGAGCCCCGCTTGGAGGGAGATGCCGTGTGCTCCTTCAGCTTCGCAACGTAGCGCAGGTTGCGCAGCCGCGAGTCGACGAATACCTGCGGCTGGATGCGCGCAGGGCTTTGGACGGTGGGTGTCGGTGGCGGTGGGCACTCGGCGGAGGACGGTGCGACGGCGGAGACGGTGGGGGCGAGAGGCACGACGGTCGTCCACATCTCGCGCGCAGCGTCGAAGACGAAGTCTAGCTCGACGAAGCTGTCGTCGGCGAGGTAGACGGGGTCGGGGTCTGAGTCGGCGCCGGGGTCGTCGCGAGCGAGTGCCGCAAGAATAAGGGCAGCGGGCCCCTTGGCGGTGGATGGCGCGGGGGCAGAGGCAGTGCAAACGACGGTGGCCGCAGGGGAGGACGGGGACTCATGTGCCGTGCCGATGGACGCATCGACAAGGGCGGACGCGGACTCCACACTGGTGCAAACGGGCCGAGCTGCCAGGGCGTCGGCGGCTGCTGCGGACACGGGCTGGCGAACCGTGATGGCGGACGCATCGACAGGGGCTGGCGCGGACTCGACCTTGGTGAAGGCGGGTGGAGCTGCGGCTGCGGTGTGAACATTGCGCAGAGGCGAAGGTCCAGGGAGGGAGCGCTTCGTGAATCCGCCGATGTGACCCGGTGCGTAAAGCTCGCCCTGTAGCTGAAGGAATCGGCGGGGGCCTGACATCAAAGCCTTCTTCGGCGGCGTGGGCTTGACGAGTTCAGTTCCCTGAGACGAAATATGTTAGACGCCGTTGAGAGGCACGAGAGAATATAGACGTACCTCGGTCATCAGCGCTCTGTGCAACGACACGACATGGGCCTTGGCCGCGACGTTGGTCTAGGAGAATGTCAGACACAAGAGAAAAGGAGAAAGGAGAAGCGTCGAATACATACCTGGTCGGCGACGAGTCGGGCCCGGGCTGCGGCGAGCACTTTGGTAGGGTGCTGAGGACAATGAACGTCAGTGAGGTCGCAGGTAAGTAGTGTGGGCGTAGACATACCTGCGGCGAGCCCTTTGACCGGCCCTTCAGCTCCGTCACCGTGACCGTCGCACTGCTGGCCTGCAAAACGAAAGGACATTAAACTAAGGAAGGGTAGCGAGCCAAGGGAGTCGAGCATACCTCGACGTCGGCGATGCGTGGCCGTCGCTCGGCGAGCTTGCACACCACGAAAGAATGGACGGCATAAATGCCAGTGATGAGGATGAAGAACCCAAGGAAGACCGCGAGGCCGACCAAGGGGGAGGGGAGAAGAGCAGGAGGAGATGGAGGGGCGCTGGGGAGCGAGGGCATCTCGAAGGGTAGCGAAGCAAAGTTCACTGCTCTTCCCCTTGCCCAGCCACTTTACTTATACTAATGGCGAGAGGGGCTTCGGGGGCGCGTTCTGAGGAGAACCGCGAATGGTTGAGACATTCCGCTCTTCCGCAGCTGTAAAATGGTGAACTGAATGTGCGGAAGTATTTGAGAGGGGTAGAAGAGTAGGGGTAGCGCGATCGCTGCAAAACACCCCCTAACGCGGGGGCATATGCTATGGGTGCAGAGTATACCAGCGTCGAAGGCATGGGCCGAATTCGAGATGGGTGGACGCGTCGCGGTCAGAGTTAACGAGCCACAAGTACGCGGGTAATCACGACAACAGATAGCAGTGAGGTGGGTATGGCCAGCGGACGCGTTTGTCTGCTGATTCCCAAGAACGCGATCACATGCGCTTCTACCCCTAAGGGACGCCAGCGGACGCGGAATGCGGAGGAAAACAGAGGGGTAGAAGGATGGGAGAAGGGCACTGGATCGCGATCACCAACAATTCCACGGAGCTTTCCTAGAAAATGGAGGAGGCAGGATAGGCCGAACGTGCGTGCGGGAGGCTCAAGCCACCTGCGCAAGTACAGGGCATGGGGTGATCACGATTGACCGCGATGTGGACGCCTCCACCCGAAAAATCGAGAAATTCATATCCACAGCTCGCTTTGCCCAGGCGACGTCTGCTCGCGGAGCCATGCTACCAAGCCAACCCTCTGCAATATGGCGCCAAAAGAAAAAGATATTAGAGACGAGAACAAGTGGGACCAGTGCCACAAATTCCAATGGCAACGACGAGAACGCCATAGTCAAATCCATGAGTCAAAGGACACGCAGGCCCAGGTCCTGAAGAGACCGGAGTGGCCGAGGAAAAGAAAGAGACCGGTGCCAGACACAGGTTATAGACCCGCGAAATCATATGCGCATACATCCGTACACCATGCCCGCCTCAGAAACCGCATGCAACAAGGCGGCATGTGCAGCCGCGGGATGCCCCGGTAGGCCACGAAGACGCTTGACTGCTGCCCGCGAGCACGGTGCACGGAAGTATGGAACGAATGCATGTCCGCCGTCCGCCGCCGCATCAGCGTCTGCAACGGTCCATAGTCAAGGAGAAGCAGAAAGACACAGCTTTGCAGCTATAGCGAGCGACATCACAATCGCACGCGGCGCGCGCTCAATCGCTTCGCACAGAAGGAAGGGCAAAAAAATCTGGGATGAAGTCCTTGTCCTGGAAGCAGTCATGACGCGATAGATCTGCGCGAAAAGGGTCAGCACAAGTTCGGACCAGAAAGATGCAGTACGAAAGAGAACCTCGATGAAATAATCCAGCCTCAATTTCGACACGACTCGGACTCGTCGACTGAAAACCGCATCCCCAGAACGAACGACTGGAAGTCTGGTTTGCTTTTCGGCTCAGGAGTAGCGAGCCCCACTCCAGCACACCAACATACGCCAGCAAAGACCCCGCCAGCAGACCGAGAGCAGGGTTGGCGTTATCGAACGAGTCGCGCATCGCCAAAGATGAGCGAAAAACTCGGAAAAAAAACTCGCAAGAGAGCCAAGATCTAGATACTAGAAGGCAACACGAGGACACCCTGATGGATAGAGCGCAAACGTAGCCTTAAACGCGGAGATTAGGCGTTCAAACCGCCAAACCAGGACAGATTGAGGATGTGGGCAAGATGTGGGCGTCGATAGCCCTGTGTACACTTGTGTACAGGCAAAATTGATGATGCCATTAATGTCCGCAAATGGACGCCGTCTCGTCTTGTCTCCCAATCTGCCTCTCTCACTGGGCGATCTCTCTGCCTCAAAGCCTACGGGGACTGTGAGGGCTTGGCCTTGCAACCGTCTTGTGAAGTCTGAACGATCCCCGCCAACGAACTTCTCGATCAGTCTCAGGCTCTCTCACTGGCCTCTCATGATCAGCAGGCTCGATCTTTCCGCGGCTCCTTTCTCAACATCTGTGCTTCTGCCGCCGTACTCCTGAACGTCCCGCAAGTGTCTTGAAGTTTTACCTCCTTTACATGCCCATCAAGGGAGGCTGCATAGGAGAATGCACAACCGAAACACTGGAGAGAGAGAAGAACATGATTTTTTTCTTGGGTTCATCGAGAACAAAATGTCTCCACTTCCCTCATCTCTCCCTCCCTCCCTCTCCCTGTCGCCTTCTGCCCTCTGGCTCGTCGTCTTTGTGATGTCAGTTGTCGTCGTCTCCGGGCTGTATCTCTTTGAACTGCATGTCGCGGACAAGATTGCGGAAGGACGGGTGCGCGTCGGAGACGTGGAGGTGTATTCACTGTTCTCTCATCTTCCTCTGTGCCCTTCTAAGTTGATCTCTTTCAGGATATGGGCATCAGTTCGAATGATGTGGTACGCCTAGGATTTCTTGCTCGTTCTCATGCCTTTGACGATATCCTTCTATTTTCTGTAGACCCCGAAGGCTATTGTTGGTCTCGTCGCCACTCGGCCCAACCATACCCATGGTATGTGCCACCGCACCCTCCGATATGCTTTTGTCTGCCATTTCCAAGGTCGCATATTCCAGAGAATTTCGGCTCGATGACCATGTTCCCATTATCTGTAAACTGACTATCATTTGCCGTTCGATGTAGGTTCAATTTCATTTGCTTACATTTCTCCCCCCGCCGAGTCGTCCTACCTTAATTCATTTCATTAGTGGCTCGATGGGCCTCCGGCTGTACTCCGTCCGCTTCTATTCTTTTCAAACTCGTATTTTATTCACATACGCTGAGAATGTAAATTCTCGCAGCTACGTGCACGGTTGTGCGTAGGTCCCTCGCCTCAGCAGGCTCTTAAGCACGCCCAGTACTTATCAGTGAGTGAGTGGAAATTTGATCGTCCTGGAAATCTGTCTGCAGGACTCGGATGAACAATAGAAAATTCAGGAAAGATGGTCTTTCATTTGGCCAATCATGTTCTACAAGGTGTGATTCCTCCTCTAAAATTCCTACTTTTGTTTCAACTTACCTTGATAGATCTAGAATTACTTCCCCGGTGTGTCTTCTGAAGATCTGAACCTTCGCAAGCGGTTCGTCGGAGTAAAAATAGCAATCAGAGTTTGCTCCAGATCAGTGGCAGTGTACGTCTCTTGCCTTCTTCCTCCACATCGTTTCTTGGAAGTCTACTTATTTACCCCGTATACTCACAGTTAAGCAGCATATAGCTACACCTCTGCGATACTGAACATTCATCTCCTACAGCTTTCGACTCATGCTCGAAACCGACCGCGCTCGTCTCGCCGACATAGAAGCTCAGATACTGCACCTCGAGTGCTCTCTTGCTACTCTGCGGATAGAGAAAACACTTGTGCAAGAGCGGCTTGAGTCCTACCAGTACCCGGTGCTGGCCTTGCCAACCGAAATCGTGTCTGAGATATTCATACATTTCCTGCCGACTTATCCTCGCGTCCCACCGCTGACCGGGATTCTCTCGCCGGCTTCATTGACACAAATATGTCGCCAATGGCGGGAGATTGCGCTCGCTACCCCGACACTTTGGCGGGCCGTATCATTATCCTTCATCGACATTCCATTCGAACGGCAGATCCAACTAATCGAACGCTGGTTTAGCCGGTCACGCGCTTGCCCACTTTCGATCCAACTAATAGATAACGCGGATCTATTCAGTAGCGACAATGTATACAGCATTCTCGCTGCGATCGCCGCTCACCGCTCACGTTTGCAGCACATGAAGCTTCACCTCTCCTCGTCCCATCTTCACGTCATCCAAGGCGGGATGCCTCTCCTCCACCATCTAGATCTCCAGATTCATCAGAAGGCCTCTGACGAGTCCGGCATCGACACCGACGCATTTCGACACCTTCCTATGCTTCGGAGCGTTGTTCTCGACGATATCGCTGCCGCCAACATCGAATTTCCATGGGGGCAGTTGACTTCGCTGGCCTTGAACAGGGTTTTCCTGTACGAGTGTTTTCCGGTCTTAAAACAGACCTTCAGTTTGGTGCATTGCGATCTGCGCTTGTTCGGTACCGAGGTAGGCGCTGATGATAGTATCATCACGCTTCCGTGCTTGGAATCGCTGGCCTTAATTGATCCATCCGACGACGAGGTCAACGAGTGTCTCCGCTTCTTCATCGCCCCTGCCCTCCGGAGCCTCCAAACCTCAGAAAATTTCCTTGGGTCAGACCCCATTGATTCATTGGAGTCGTTCATATCAGCATCGAGATGCACGTTGCAGGCCGTATGCATGACAGGCGAGATAACGGTATCCAGAGACGCGTACCGCGAGGCGTTCCCCTCGGTTCCGGGGTTCTCCTTTCTACCCAACTTTCACGGGCAATATCTCGATCCGCTGGGCGATGAGGATTCGGGGGACGGAAGTGAACCTGACCCCTCTGAAGTTTCGGCCTCCGAATTGTCGTCGCATGTATGATTTTTGGTGCGCTTTACGTTTTCTGCGTCCGCTTCGTGCTCTCATTCGTTTCATCGGATGACATAGCCAAGTCATAGTTTCCAATTCCGGTGTCTCAGTATAAATCACGTTTTTATCTCCCAGTCATAGCTAGCCAACTTGTAGTACTAGCTGCACTGCAGTGTGAGCTAGCGATGCTTTTGGATGCGCATTTTTTTTTTCCACGGGCCGGGGAAAAACAAGTACATGAGCTTGTTCTGGATTCTCTGTCACTGCACTGTCACTGACACTGTCAGTGTCACGAAATGGTTGAGGGATCAGTCCCGTGACCGCGATTTGATCGCGAAAAAAAACTCAGTGGCAGTGCTCGTCGAATTTCGCGTCTGGACACCTGCGGCTTTGAGTTGGCTTTGGAAGTCTTCCGCCACGGGTGAGTACCTGGCATTATAGCTAAATGCGGTATCCCTGACCGACCCAGCCGCAGGGTTCCGTATATTATTCGCTCTTCGAGCCAGCATTCAGTAGTACTGGAGTCTGGACCGCGATCCGGTCGCATCACTATCGAACTCCAGATCCTGGACCTTGAACGCCCCATATCCAATGGAACAGCGAATCCATTCCTCCGAGTACCCGGTTCTGACCTTACCCAACGAAATCGTCTCGGAGATCTTCGCGCACTTCCTCCCCGTCTATCCCCTCTGCCCCGCGTCGACGGGCAATTTGTCGACAGCCTGCCTGACCCAAATTTGTCGCACATGGCGAGATATAGCGCTGGAAAATCCCGCACTCTGGAGGGCAATATCGCTGTCCGGCACTGCGTTCCCTGCCGACCGCCTCGCTCATGTATCGGAAATGCTCGCCAGATCGGGATCTTACCCGCTTTCCATCCAAATCGAAGAAAACCCGGACGGCATTAATCATCCTGTTGGAGCAGAAATCCTTGCAGCAGTCGCCCGCCACCGGGAACGTTGGGAGCATCTACAACTTTGTCTCTCACACCAAAATCCCATCTCCCGCCCTGTCGACGGCGCTATGCCTCTCCTCCGACGTGTGGATTTGGAACTTGCGGATCGCTCCATCTACATTAATTTCGACTCAGCGCCCCTCCTACGCACAGCCATCCTCGATATCGGTGCCATTAGGAATGTCAGTTTGCCATGGACGCAATTGACTTCCCTGACTCTGCGTTTGATCTCCTTCGAAAACTGTCTGGACATCTTGCGAGAGACGACGAACCTCGTTCACTGCGAGTTAAATCTCTGCTATGAAAACGTAGACCCGGTCGTCAACGAGCCCGATCTACTGTTCCTGTTCCTGGAATCATTCGCCTTCAATAATTTCAAAGGTGTTGCAGTGGCGGGTTTTCTCCACATCATTGTCGCCCCTGCTCTCCACAGACTCCAACTCACAGAACGGTTCCTGCAGCCAAACCCCCTCGATTCACTGGCCTCATTCATGTCGAAATCCGGCTGCAATTTGCACGAAGTTTGTATCACAGGCAAAAGAACAGTAACGCAAGACACGTATGCGGCGGCCTTTCCTTCCATTAAAAAATTCTCCTTCAGTGGCCAGTATCGGGATATCGACTCTGACGACTCCGACGACGAGAGCGAGTCGGACTAAGAGCCCCAGTGCTATAAGCCATAGGTGCGTTTCAACTATTTCTTGTCACATATCTGACCCTCGGGACAGTTGTAGAATTTCTCTTGTGTCCCATTTCGTTGATTATATGTCGTTATCCCGCAGGCTGTGTGACAATTCATTATGCGACGCACCCCTTTCAAAGTTGTGCCCGAGGCGACATCACCGAACGCAATTGAGGGTGACGAGTCCCCTCTTCGCCTATTACCAAGGGGGTTCAAATCGGTCACAAAAAACACCAGGCCGAAATCCAAAGCAGAAAACTCCAGGGATGCCGAAAATCAACATTTCAGAATATTCCGCCCAGTAAACGTGTGGGAAATTGAATATTTGTAAATTACCCTTTATGGGCATAGCATTACCTTATATGGGCATAACATCACGTGGTAGGGTCAGCGACTTTTGAGTTTTTTTTGAAAGTTGCTCAGAATCATGAGATCTGTTCATAAGAAAATCGAGAAAAATCTTTAATATTTTTCGGACAGAACTGCCCATATATCATCTATGACGTACCAAACGTTGCACATCGGAAACGCAAACAAAACTTTCTGTTGTAGTATTGACCTCGCGTCCAATCCGGATGGAGACGCGTCGGGTTGTTTGGTTCGCGGGGTACATGTATTTATCCAAGCCTGTAGCCGATCTCTTCAGTCTGAAGAGAACGGTTACAGGTGCGTAGTATTCTATATCTAATACATCAGTCTGAAGAGAACGGTTACAGTGTGACCTTGACCTCTTGACCTACAACAGGTTATGGGCACCCAGGACGTTTCCAGCACGCGCTACACTTTCAATTTGCTCGATAGCAAGAATTGGAAGACTTTTTCTTTCAAGGGCCAAAACAAGCTTGAAGATGAAGATCGCTGGAAGTTCATCCAGGACCCTGCGGTTCCGCCGACCATCGTCGTCCAGCGGGCTGCAGTGTCGCCTGCTACGGGCACGGTGGCCACTACAATCGTTAATCCCGACTACGCAGACTGGGAGAAGGGAAATGCGAAGACGATGCGCCGGATCACGGAGATGGTCAGCGACGACCAGGTGGTGTACATTCGGGACGCCAAGACGGCGGCAGAGATGTGGAATAATCTCCGCGCCATTTACGAGCCGACAGGTATGCTGTCGATGATGGCAATCCACAAGAAGCTGGCCAACATCAAGTACAAGGGCATCGAAAGCAGCCCCCTCCAGGATCACCTCGACATCGTGCTCGGGTACTCGAATGATCTACAGCGAGGGAACGATGGAATCAGCGACTACAAGCTCATTCAGCTCACCCTACAGAGTCTCCCCGAGGATTTTACGGGTATCATTCAGACGCTGGGCGTCATTGGCGTGAGTATGACCTTCAACGCTGCGACTCCGATCTTGCTGCAGGAAGAGAAACGGCAGCGTAACCTGCTCGAGAAGAGGCAGCGCGATGAGCACGCGCTCAAGGCGCTCACGGAGAATCTTGCGTTAGCGAAGGTGCATGACGACGAGGTCGCTGCAAACGCGCTCAAGGCTTACTTTGCCTCTGCTGGAGGAAGCCAGCGTGGAGGAGGTGGCAGCGGACGAGGTGGACGAGGAGGCGGACGTGGTGGCGGCGGTGGCGGTGATTGCAACAAAGGCCACATCAAGCGCGACTGTACGCTGACAGGGAGGGAGCAGCTAAAGGAAAAGTTGCGTCTTGCACAAGTCGCATACGACGGTGCCGGCGGCGACGAGCACCCCAAGGTACTCCTCACGAAGAAGGCCACCCATAGCCTCCGTCCTGACGCGCTCTTCGTCGACTCGGGCTCATCGCGCAACCTCACATCCGAGCGCGCGTCCTTCATCACATACACCATCCTCGACAAGCCCATCCCTATCCAACTCGGCGATAACAGCGAGATTCACGCCATTGGGACTGGAACAAGTGCACGGCATATCAAGAGTCCGACCGGAGTTCAGACGGTCCACTTCACGCGCACGCTGCACGTCCCGAAGCTCGCAGGCTCGCTCCTCTCCGTTGGACAGCTGACGGCCATCCCAGGCATCAAGCTGGAGTTCGAGGGCAAGATTTGCTTCATCAAGCTCCGAGGCGTTACGCTCTGCGAGGCTGTCTTCAAAGATGGCCTCTACACGCTGGAACTGGCCGACACACCTATATCCACTTCACCCTCGACGGGCGCTGCATCCCTCCTTAAGGCCAAAACCCCTGCGCCCGCTGGTAAGCGCCTCGACATCCTCACTCTCCATCGTCGACTTGGCCATCTAAATCTTTCCGATCTCAGGAAACTCATTGCGTCGAAGATGGTCGACGGGCTGGAGATGGGGATCGCAGGAGACGATTTCTCATGTGATGCGTGTCTGCGTGGAAAGACTCCGCGCAAGTCATTCCCAAAAGGAGGCCGTTGGCGGGCTACTCGTGTTCTAGAGATCGTACACTCGGATGTGTGTGGACCTTTGCCAATGTCAATAGGCGGGAGCCAGTATTTTATCACATTCACCGACGATTTCACTGCCCATCTCGACGTCGACTTCATGAGGCTCAAGAGCAGTGCATTAGCACGCTTTCGTGCATGGAAAGCGAGGGTGGAGAAAGCAACAGGCCAGAAGATCGGGACGATCCGCACAGATAATGGGGGAGAGTATACGTCCGACAAATTTGAGGCGTTACTTGAGGCGGAGGGAATAGTTCACCAAACGACGGCGCCTTACAGCTCGCAGCAAGGGGGTGTCGCGGAGCGCATTAATCGCACGCTTGAAGACAGTGCGCGCGCGAACCTGATTGAAGCCAGCCTGCCCATCGGCTTCTGGCCGGACGCCGTCTCATATGGTGCAAGCACCCGCAACTTCTGCCCAACACACTCCTCCTTGGATGGGCGCATCCCCGAGGAGGCGTGGACAGGTCGCCGGCAAGACGTCGGTCACCTACGGCCGTTTGGCTGCGAGGTGTACGTTTCCGTTCTTCCGCTGAAAGGCCGTCCAAAGCTCGCAGATACGACAGTGAAATGTGTTTTATTGGGGTACTATGACTTGCCAGGCACGCAGTCGAAGGCCTACAAGTGCTACGATCGTCTAAAGCGCAAGGTCTACAAGTCGCGGGACGTAACTTTCATTGAGCGTGGAAAAGGCTCTGGATGGACAGAAGTGATAACGGACCTTCGCAATTTGCTCCCCATTGTTCCCAATCCTCCAAATCCTGCCGAGGTACCCTCTACCCCCGAGAACGCGTCGAAATCCCTGGCAGTAGATGGTGCCGACATTGCGAACTTCGAGCCGGAGGCCGAGGAGGTTGTGGTGGATGAGGACGTAGGCACAGTGGAGGTCGACGAGGAGGGGCATGCTGAGGTCGTTGTCGAGGTCCCGCTGGGGCCGAGGACGCGCAAGCTGCCGCCTCGTTTCGAGGGCATGGCGGATGAGCGCTCCAAACTGCCAAAGGGTCGTTACAAGCACAAAACGACGCCGGTAGTGGAGGACGTACCTGAGCTTGAGGAGGAGGAGGAGTTTCAAGTTCAGGCTCGTGCTGCCCGAGTCCCCGTGGCACCGATTCTTGTCCCATTGACGTTCAAGCAGGCGATGGCCAGTGCGGAGTCCGAGGCGTGGGCAGATGCGATGGCGACTGAATTTGGCTCGCTCGTGGAAACGGGGACGTTCGAGTATGTCGATGCGCCGGAAGGACGGAAGATTGTGACATGCAAGTGGGTTTTCAGCGTGAAGTACGACCAGTGGAATGAGTTCGAGCGCTTCAAAGCTCGACTCGTCGCACGTGGGTTCACACAGATTTACGGCATCGACTATAAAGAGACATTCGCTCCAGTCGTGAAGTTCACGTCTCTTCGCGTCATGTTCGCCGTAGCAGCCCACTTCGGTCTCACAATATACCAAATGGACGTTGTCACCGCTTTCCTCAACGCCGAACTCGATGAGGAAATTTATATGTCGCAGCCACCTGGGCTTCCTCCGAAACTTGACGCCAATGGGAAAGAACTGGTTTTGAGGCTTCATAAATCTATCTACGGCCTCAAACAAGCCTCGCGACAATGGTACCGGCTCATCAATTCCATATTCAAAGATCTCGGCTTCACGCGTCTACAATCCGACCACAGCATTTACCTTTGCCGACGCGGCGATATCATCGTCGTTATTTCTCTGTATGTCGATGACTTGCAAGGTGCAACAAATGACAAGCCTAACTGGGATGCTGTGAAGGTAAAGTTGTCCGCCCGTCTGAAGATGAAAGACCTCGGTGTTGCGTCGTATTGCCTCGGGTTAGAGATTTTCCAGGATCTAGAAGCCGGGACCGTGTGTATCTCGCAGAGGAAATACTTCCAGGGTGTCCTTGAGCGATTTGGTATGGCTGACTGCCGATCTGTTTCTACTCCGTTCCCAGTCGGCACGAAATTAACAAAGGAGATGTGTCCCAAGACTGCCGAGGAGCAACAGCTCATGGCAGGGAAGGATTATCTCGGGGCGCTCGGATCTGTCATGTACGGGATGCTCGGCACCCGTGGCGACCTGGCTTTTGCAGTGGGAGTTTTGAGCCGTTTCAGTTCTAACCCAGGCATCGACCACTGGAATGCCTTGATGCATGTCTTCAGATACATCAAGGGCACGCTCGACTTGGGGATTACATACCGGCGCACACCTACCCGTATCGCAACGCCGATATCCGACAGATTGCTCTCCTACACGGACGCGGATTGGGCAGGTGACAAGGACAAGTTGCGCTCGACATCTGGTACTATCGTCATGCTTGCTGGCGGCGCCGTGTCCTGGATCAGTCGGTTACAAAGTGTTGCTGCTCAATCAACAATGGAGGCCGAGTACATTGCAGGGAGTCACTCCGGTCGTGAACTCATGTTCGTACGCAATCTACTCGGCGAGCTGATGAGCGCTCCGCTGAATCATCCTTCCCCAATGCACTGCGACAATCAATCTGCCATCTCCGTTGCCGAGAATCCTGCGATGCACGACAAGGCAAAACACATCGCATTGAAATACCATTATATTCGCGACCTCGTCGAGCACAACGACGTCACCCTCCACTATTGTGTGTCCGACGCAAACCCCGCCGATCTTCTCACGAAAATCCTCCCGCGCGACGTGACCATCCGATGCCGTCGCATGATTGGCTTGGAATAGTTGGACTGCGAGGTCAGTGGGAGTGTTGTAGTATTGACCTCGCGTCCAATCCGGATGGAGACGCGTCGGGTTGTTTGGTTCGCGGGGTACATGTATTTATCCAAGCCTGTAGCCGATCTCTTCAGTCTGAAGAGAACGGTTACAGGTGCGTAGTATTCTATATCTAATACATCAGTCTGAAGAGAACGGTTACAGTGTGACCTTGACCTCTTGACCTACAACACTTTCGGGGCAGAAAAACTTTTTTTCTTAACTCTTAGATCCCTACTGTATGGCATCCTAGCATGCTATACAAGCCTATTAGATGTGCTTCCAGAGGAAACAGGCTCTGTTGTGACGAATGACAGCGAAATTGGCGAAGATCAAACAATTTGATCGGCGCCGGAATTTCCCGGCAGGTGCACAAAAGGTCAACAAGTGTGAGGTCGCAAGGTACTCTGAAGCCCCTCAGCCGGTGACCCACTCTTCACACTGGACCGGCACGACCTCCAGTTTCAACACACGATCACGGCATCCGGACTTGGTCCGCCGCCGCCGCCGTCCGGACCGTAAAATTCTCGAGGCAATTCGGTTGCTCTGTTCAGAATTGATCCACCCCGTCAGCGTCATTCCCTGGGCAGATGGTGTTGGATTTTATTTTATTTTATTTTATTCTCTTTTCACATCCGAAATTCCAGATCTTGTTAGGCCAAGTCTTGAACTCCCAAATATCACCGTTTGGAATGTGCCTTGACACTTCCATTTACCCAATTCCACTACTTGAATCTTCGTTGAGCATGTTGGAACATTGCCGGAACATCCCGGTGCCCATCAAACAGCTTGATTTGACTGTTCCTTGTTATAGGGGGGCCTGTTTCCACTCAGAGCCATACAACAGGCTGGTATAGTATGCTGGGATGTCACACTAAGGGAATCTGAGGGGTCAAGAAAAAAAGTTTTTATGCCCCGAAAGTTTTTGTCTGCGTTTCCGATACGCAACGTTTGGTACATCATAATCATCAGCCGTTCATCGAGGAAACTTTTGGTGTTCATATTCGGATTCCTGGGGTAGGTTTACACCATAAAAGGGCCTAGGGTGTTTTCGTGACAGATCCGAACCCCCTTGCCTATTACTACCGCTTGCATGGAGTCGCTCATCAAATATATTGACCCACATCTATCACCGGCAAGAGGCATGGGTTGCCATGAGCATGTCGTTCCCCGTTTCTCACATGTCCACGACCACTCCAGAGCTAGATCTGGCTCAATTTCCATCGAATCGACTCGAGGAAGCTTCATTGCAGCTTCAATTCAATGGTGGCTCCAAATATTAGATATTACACTCTGGTTCATATTCTGTGCTATCCAGTCCTCCTTCGTTTTCTTCCCGGACCCCCACAGTATTCGAAGTTGTATCTATCTCATTTCGCACTGGCAGCCGAGGCTGCCGATGTACATGATCTTTGCATCATTTCACAGTCGTTCCTATAGAGGTTTTATTCGAGCTTATCAAGGGCCCGCGATGATCATGTTTGCTCCCCGACGAGCCTTTGACTGGATTGCTGACACGGTCCCATGTTTTCCATTTTTTTCTTCTTCTTAGTGTTGTGTTTGACTGATGGCATCACGGCCACCGGCGTATGCGTGCCGTATTTACACCGTCACGTGCAGTTCTTGCTCCTTTACCTCTTGCTTTACCTTGCCTTTACCTCGACAATCCAGGCTGCAAACAGGCCTGTTCAAGGTTGGGTTTGATCTCAGCTCCTTGAATCGAAGTGCTCACAGCCGCAGCGGCGCAGCTCAAGGGCGCCAGCACGTTAACTCGTCCCCCTTGCTGCTCGAAACTTCTTGCCGACAATCCCACTGGCACTGGCACTGGCAGTAAGTCCCACATCGTCTAAACGCAGAAAGATTTGTAGCTGAGACTCATCCAGAATATCACAAAAGCCTTCCGTAGCTTGTAGCGATGCTTGCTGCCCTCGAAGCCGATCGTGCTCGTGTCGCAGATCTGGGTTTACGAATCTTGGACCTGGAACGTTCTCTGTCCGCATTACGAACCGAACAGGCCTTCGTTCAGGAGCGACTCGATTCATACACGTACCCAGTCTTGACGCTACCAACCGATATCGTCTCCGAAATCTTCATTAATTGCCTACCCGCCTACCCCCTCTGCTCGTACCTTATGAGCTCCCAATCGCCGCCCATACTTCTCAGTCACATCTGCCACGACTGGCGAGAAGTAGCGCTCGCTACTCCTAGGCTCTGGAGGGCAATGAAATTTCCGTCTAGACGTGCTTCGTTCCTTGATCAGGTTGATCTGTGGCTCAGCCGGTCCCGATCTTGCGCGTTGTCAATCGATATAAACGACGGGCCAGGGTTTGGATCGGTCTCCGATGGCATTGCGGCGGTCCTTTCCCACCGCGATCGTTGGGAGCACGCGAAGCTCCGCCTGCATCCCGTCCATTTAAACACGTTTAAAGGCCCGCTGCCTCTTCTACGCCACCTGAATCTTGCCCTGAGCAGCAATACCAACGAATTCATGGCCTTTCGCGATGCACCTCTGTTGCGTACCGTCACCCTCAACTACGGCTATGCCTCAATGGCTAACATCATATTACCTTGGGCACAGTTGACATCACTCACCCTGGACCGTGTTTTACCCCAGCAATGCTACCCAGTTCTGCAGCGGACACCGAACCTCGTGCACTTGAGCTGCATTCTGTCATCAAGAGATGCTCCCAATGATAGCACGTATCGCGGCCCAGATATCGAGCTCCCATACTTGGAGTCAATGGAATTGGACTTGGGGTTTAACCGCCTGTTTACTGGGTTTTGTCTGGAAGATCTCGTCTTCCCGGTCCTCTGCCGCCTGCAACTTCCAGAATCTTTCCTCGGACCCGACCCCATCGCAAAACTTAGATTGCTTATATCAAGATCCGGCTGTGTACTTCAGGAAGTGTGGATCATCGACAGGAGATTGGTACAGATGCCCTCGTATCGTGAAGCATTCCCATCGATTCAGATGTCGTTTCCGAACCATAGCCCCTTCAATGTGGATGGAGGGACCGACGAATAGCCGGAGGCGGAAGTGAAATCGGGCGTCGGTGGAGCTTGTGATTCCTACCGTGAGTACCCCCTCTTCTCGTCATTTATTTTGGCGCCGACCGCTTTGACGGCAGTCTCTAGGATGCCATGTTGATACATCTCATCAAGCCTGTAACGGACCTCCCGATGTATAATCGCTTAGATCAATTGTTTACCCCTCGCTTGGCCACGGTCGTTGCGTTTTGCTTCCATTATGTCGAGTCTGAGAAGAAATTTGAGGTGGGGACCAAAGAAAATTGAGAACTCATTCAAGTTGAATGAACTCCGACACTCTTCGACGTACACACACACATGAGTCCGCGCACTCACCAAAGCTTAAATCACAATGGGAAAGCCTCGGTGGCGTCCACAGATGAGCTGCCTTCCATCTTCTGTATTGGAGAGTGTTTAAGCCGCTGCCTGTTCGCATCAGGTCCGGGGCATATATTTCCGGCCAATACTCGCTTTTTCGAACGGCGTGTGTTCGACGTGGGAGAACCAAGAGGGTAAGATTGCGATTTATTTTGGATTTCAGTTCTATATTCACTGTACAGAGCCGGAGTTCGCCGCTGATTCTTTTCAACAACCCCGAGATGCCCGAGACTGATCCCGGGTGGTAGAAAATTTACCTCGGTGATGAATCCAGTTCGAGGATGAGGCTCCTGCTCATGGTTTCCTTTTAAGACTCCAAAGGTGCAGCATTTGTTCAGCTTGAAGGCAATATGAGAAAGCCTCGGTGGTGGGTAGTCCACATCTACGATTCGTGCTATGTAAGTAGGGGAAAGATTACAGCAGACGCCGCCTGTTCGAGTCAGGGCCGAGGCATGTCACGCTGTCCTGCAATCACATTTTTTGACCAGCGGACACTGTCAGTGAAAGCACTGATTCGCCGTCTCAACCGCACTTCGATTAGGCTCTCCGTTTCCAACAGTTGAATTAAATGACCCACGAGAAGTTCCTTCAATGTTCGATGCATGTTACTTCGGTTTATAAGTATCAACGCGGGTCTAAGTTGCGAGTTCGAACGCGCAGCAGTTATTGAGCTTGAAAGGAGGATGAGAAAGCCTCGGTGGTGGGTGGCCCACATCTGCATTTCCTCCTGCAGGCGCAACAACATTAAACAGACATCGCCTGTTCGAATCCGGCCCGAGGCATTGCCGTCTTCAACTTGAATCTCTTTTTTGACCAGCGGTACCCAGTCGCCGTCTCGAACAGGCTCCGGACAGGCTCTCCGTTTCCGACAGTTGAATGACCCACGAGTTCCTTCGAAGTCACTTCGGTTTATATCAACGCGGGTCTAAGGTTCAAACCTGCATGGAGCATTGAACTTGAAGGGAGGATGAGAAAGCCTCGGTGGTGGGTGGTCCACATCTGCGTTTGGTTATCGTCTGCACTCACGGTTTGAAGCACTTAGCAGACATCGCCTGTTCGAATCAGGCCCGAGGCATGCTGAGGCTACTGCTAGACTGTTCTTTTCTCAAAAATGGGCGTGGGGATTGAAATGCCAGGCGTGGGGAGGGTCAGAAGAGTGTCTCATCCTCGAGAACTTGGTTACAGTCTCGACCAGACTTCTAGCCGGCTCTGTGTTTCAATTCGTCCAACGGCCCATGCTGAGGCCCTCCAAGATTCGATGCGTTGGATTTATATGAACGCGGCGCTTGGTCCAAACATGTCGCATATATTGAGCTTGAGGGGAGGATGAGAAAGCTTCGGTGGTGGGTAGCCCATATCTGTGTTCGGTAGAAACGAGGAACCAGTGAAGCAGAAGCCACCTGTTCAAATCAGGCCCGAGGCATAAGCCGCTGAGTCGTACGATCTTTTTCGAACTTTTTGTGTGCCGCCTGATCCTTCAAGTGGAGAAATCAGTTATTGTCTCGACTAGACTTCCCGACGGCGCTATGTTTTGAATTCATCCAATGTTCAACTTGAGTTTGATGCATTCCTTCGATCTATGTCAGGCTGGCCAAAGCGCGGGGTTCAAACATGCAGCATAGTTTATTGGGCCCAAAGGGAGCAATGGCCATTTTCAGCACTATTTTTGGACCAGCGGTACCGAGTCACCGTCTCAATTGAATTTGACGCGCGGGTTCTACGTTTTTATTTGGCCAGAGGAATTCTTGAATTGGCATTCCAGGCGCGCCTCTTCGGATGGTCCAGATGTCCAGTATTTTATTGAACTTGACGGGGGTACGAGAAAGCCTCGGTGGTGGGTGGTCCACAGCTGCGTTTCATAGGCCGGGTTCAGGAAAGTCAAAGTGAAGCAGACATCGCCTGTTCGAATCAGGCTCGAGGCGTCCCTGAGGTTCAACATCTTTTTTTGCTCAGCGGACACGGTCAGTGAAAAGATCAATTGGCCGTCTCGACTAGACTTCGAGCTTCGTCTAACGGCCCACGAGTCCTCCAAGGTCACGTTCGATGCGTTGGATTTTTATCAGCGCGGCGCTTGGTCCAAAGATACAGCATAATTTATTGAACCTGAAGATGGGTGTGGGGAGTGTCAGAAGAGTGTCTCGTCCTTGAGAACTCGGCTAGTACTCGACCAGACGTCCCGCAGGCTGTACGTTTCGTCTTCGTCCAACTGCCCAGGAGGTCTCCAAGGTTGACGTGTTGGATTTTTGTCAGCGCGGCTGTGGATGCGGATAGTCCAAACATACATCATTTATTGAGCCCAAAGGGAGTATGAAAGCCTCGGTGGTGGGTGGCCCACATCTGCGTTTCATAGCCTGAGGAAAGTCAAAGTGAAGCAGACATCGCCTGTTCAAATCAGGCCCGAAGCATAAGTCGCATGGTCTAGTCTTTTTTCAAGACTGTGTGCGCAGTGCATAGTGCCTAGTCTTTGATTACACGAACTCGGCAGATTTCAGCGCGACGCTTGTGGGATGGTCCAAACACGCAGCATTTATTGAGCTTAAAAGGAAGGATGAGAAAGCCTCGGTGGTGGGTGGTCCACATCTGCAATCTATCGAAGAATTTTGTGCTCGTTAGGCAGACATCGCCTGTTCGAATCAGGGCCGAGACATATTGGGCTTCTCTCTGCTTTTTTAACCAGCGCGGTACCCAGTCGCCGTCTCGACCAAACTTCGAACAGACTCTCCGCTTGAATTTGTCCAATGGAATCCTTGTGTTGGCAAACCCCGTGCGGCTCTTCGGGATCGTCCAAACGTGCAGCATTTACAAGTTCAGCTGGAAGGGAGGACGAGAAAGCCTCGGTGGTGGGTGGTCCACATCTGCGATTCGTTGTCCGTCCTTGTGGTTTGAAGCAGACACCGCCTGTTCGAATCAGGCCTGAGGCATGAATGCATTTCGTGAAATCTTTTTTGAAACTATGAGCGTTGAGAGCCTCGTTCAATCAGCTACCGTCTCGACCAGACTTTTAGCAGACTCTACGTTTCGTCTTCGTGCAACGGCCCATGCTGTGAGGCTCCAAGGTTGACGTGTTGGATTTTTATCAGCGCGGCGCTTGGTCCAAACGTGCAGCATTTATTGAGCTTGACGGGAGGGTGAGAAAGCCTGGGTGATGGGTGGCCCACATCTGCGTTTCATAGTCTGGCGGCAGGTCAAAGTGAAGCAGCCATTGCCTGTTCGAATCAGGCCCGAGGCATTGCTCAGTCCTGAGTTCTTTTTTTTTACCAGCGCCGGTGGAGAAAAAGGCCGATGGCAGGCGCAAAGAGAGTCGGGCCAACGTTGGAGCCACGCTGCGTGCGGAAGCCCAGCGTGTTTCACTTGAAGAGACGTTGGGCGGAAGTTGAGCGGAAGCAAGACGCGCGCCTAATTAAAGCCGCACAGCCACTGATGCGCCTTATCTTCTCTTCCGCCACACTCAACCAACAAACTACGTACTAACCCCTAACTCGAATGGCAGACGCCTCGGACGCACAAACACAGGCGACGCTGTCGTCGTTGTACCACGTCCAGTCTATCCACAACGTCCATCCGCCCACGACGCCTGAGCGGCTTAGTACGGCGGTCAGCAGCTTCCTTAGGGCGCGGGGGGAGGTGGGTGTTTTGTTTGTGATGAGGAGGGGGCTGATTTGCTAGTAGACTGTCGACCGAGTCTCGAAGCCGATTGTCAGAGCGCCGGAGCTCGACGACTCGCACCCTCTAACGCACTACTTCATCTCCTCCTCGCACAACACCTACCTCCTCTCGCGGCAACTCCTCGGGCACACCTCCGCCGCCTCCTACACGCACGTCCTCACCGCGCCCACCCCCGCGCGCTGCGTCGAGATCGACGTCTGGCCGTCCAAGGCCGGGCTCGTCGTCACGCACGGCTACACCCTCAGCACCAAGATCCCGCTGCAGGCCGTCGCGCTCGCCATCGCCGACAGCGTCAAGGCGGGCGAGTGGCCCGTGATGGTGAGCCTGGAGTGCCACGTCGACCCTGCGGGGCAGCGCGAGCTCGTTAATGTGCTGCGCGCGGCGTGGGGGGAGAAGCTCGTTGATAAGAGGCTGGAGGGCGTGGATGATGATAATGTGTGTCCGAGGGATTTTAGGGGGAGGATTTTGTTGATGGTTGGTGTCGTCCCTACTCCCTTCCTGCCTTCCTCCTCTGCTTGTTCTCTAATATAATTTAAAGGTGGAATACTACGCCGCGCCCTCCAACGTCGCCGGCACCGGTACCGCCGCAGAAGCCAACGCCTCTTCCTCCTCCTCCTCCTCTTCATCCTCCTCGTCTGACGAAGACGAAGAAGACGGCGACACCGAGATCCGTGTCGGCAAGACCGAAAAGGCCAAGATCAGCGACGAGCTCGCCGCGCTCGGGTTCTATGCACGGAGTATGAAGCCCGCGCGGGGGTGGTGGAGGGAGAGTGCGTGTTTTTCTTCCGCGTCGTTTTTCTCCGGAGCTGGATTGTTTCTCCTTCGTCCATCTCGGCTTGTCCTCAATTATCACATCCCCAATCATCTCATTCCATTCCGTTCCGTCGTCCCCATTCCCCATTCCTCGTTCCCCCCACATCGCATCGCGTCGCTTTCGGTTCCCCGCTCGACCTCGCTTTCGCCTTTGCGCTTCCCCACGCGCTTTTGATGCCGATGCTGCGAGGGATGGCGTGGCACGGCAGCTGCGGAAGGTTGTCGCGCGAGAGCGATGAGGGAGGTCTTCCGAGGAGGGCGGAGACAGGCTATGAACGGGGCGGGGTGCGGTCCCTCGAGCGCGGGGGGCGACGATCGCTCTTGTGACGATCCTCCTTGCGACAGACTGCGATATTTCTGCATTCTTCTTGCGGTGCGGTGCGGTGCCGGTTGCGCACCACGGATAGATGAGGGAGGAGGGTCGTTCGAATGGTATGTCCCCGTCCTGGGATGATGCAGCCGGGCGCGCGCGAGGCGGATGGATTCTCTATGTGTTATCCCGCGGGACGTGCAACGTGGGCGGGTCGTAGACGGACAGACGCTGGTGCGACATCGACGGGATATGATGTGCCCTCCGCCAGTCCGCGACGGCATGCAGCGCGAACAGCGAGAACAGCGAGAGTCCTCGGCGCTTCTTCTGCTTCTGCTTCTTCTGCTTCTTCTCTTTTCCTTTCTTCGAGCTTTGCTTTTTCCTTTTCCCTTTTCCCTTCACCCTTCTTCATAATCATTCTCAGCTGCTTAAATACAATCCCATGACATACTCCGCCTCTACCTATCCTCTTTTTATCCTCTCGCTCCTCTTTTTGTCATCTCGCTCCTCTTTTATTCCCCTCCCTCCTTCTATTCCGCTATCCCATCCAATCTCTATCTCTATCCCTCGACACACAATTCACACAACTCACATACTGACATCGCGTTCACAGAAATCCCCGAACCGCTGCACGTCATGATCAACATCTCCGAGTCTGCGTCGCTCAAGCTGATGAAGCGCGCCGTGGCTGCTTCGTCTGCGTCTGAGGTTGAGGTGCGTGTTTTCCCTTTTCCTTCATTCGTTTCCGTTTATTTCCTCTGTACTCTGTACTCAACCGTTCACAGTCTTCCTCCGCAAACGCTGAACTGCAAGGCGACAACGTGGCGGAAGCCAAGACCGGAGCAGGAGGGAACGCCGCCCCAACCAAAAACGAATCAATCCAATCCCTCCTAACCTCCCACGCCCTCGCGCACCTGCGGCGCGTCTTCCCGCGCGGGACGCGCATCCGCTCGGGCAACCTCGACCCGCTGGGGGTGTGGCGCGCGGGGGGGCATGTGGCGGCGTTGAATTGGCAGGTGCGGGTTTTTCTTTGATTGAGTTTGAGTTTGAGGGGAGGGGGGAGGAAGGGCGGAGGGAGAGCGGGGGAGGGTGGGGAGGGTGGGGGCAAGGCAGCGCTCATACGTGGCGTGGCGCAGCTCGTACGCATCGCGGGGGCCCCCATACGCATACGTGGCGCGGACATCGCGTCCCGGGTACACTTGCGCACAACGACTCGTCGGGTGCCGTGGCATCGCTGGTGTCCTCGTCTCGGTGCCGTGGCTCATACGCATACGCGGCTTGCATCGCGCCGCTTTGGCCGTGGCGGGGCAACGTTTGGCGTCCCTGGCATCCGCTATGATGTGGAGCGCCTTATACGCATACTGTACGGGGCGGTCGGCGCGCGACGGCGAGGGGTCTGCGCACTATTGTCTGCGTCAAGGACGAATACGTGCGCGTTGGGTCGACGTCTCGCTGCGCGAGCTCTGCAGCTTCCTTTCCCTCATGCCCACTCCCTTCTCTCACTCCCTCTCCTTCCAACCCAATCACTAACGCCCTCCTTTTCTCCCTCTTTTCTCATTCTAGAGATACGACGCCGGCATGCAGCTCAACGAAGGCCTCTTCGTCGGCAGCGCGGGGTGGGTGCCCTTTCTCCCTTCTCTTACTTCCCCACCTCCCTTCCTTCGCTACTCCTTCCCCACCTCCCTTCCTTCGCTACTCCTTCCCCACCTCCCTCCCCATAGCTCCTCCTCCCCCCTTCCCACCTGATATTCCCTCCCCACCTTCCCTCCCTCACCTTGGGTCCCCACCGTATCCGTCTCTATATCTTCTCCACGACCACGCTGACGATCCTTACTAGGTGGGTGCTCAAGCCGGCCGCCCTGCGCGGGCTCCCCTCCGACGCGGACTCGGATACGGGCGCGGGGAGGTGGAGGCTGAAGGGGGAGGTGGTGGGGGTTAGTTGGCGTGAGTGGACTTTTTTTTCGCTTTGTCGCCTCCTCTCCTCTCCCCCTCCCTCCCTCTCCCTCTCCCAGTTCCAATTCTATCCCCTTCCTGCCCGCCTACGCTTCGCTCCCCTCGCCCTCTTCCCTCTTCCTCCCTCCCTCCCTCCCTTCCTCCTCTCCCTTCCCTCCTCCCCCTCCTACATCCCCGGAAAACGCTGACACTCTCTCCTCCCCCTAGTCCCCACCCCCAAAGCGAAAGCCATCTCCGTCTACATCACCGCCGAGCTCCTCCACGCGACGCAGGGGCAGAATTGGCGGAGCAAGACCGTCAAGGCGGATTTGAATAAAGCCGGTCCCCAGGCGCAAGGTGTGGAGGAGCAAGAACCCGCAGAGCAACTCGCCGAAGAAGCGGAACAAGCGCAAGCGCAAGCGCAACTGGAGGGAGGGCAAGAGGAAGTGCAAGAAGTGGGCGCAGCAGCAAAGAAAGAGCCCAAGGGAAGGGCGGACGCGATGTGGGGGACTGAGGAGGAGGAGGGGGAGACGTGGGAGTGGGTGTATGAGGGGGATGAGTTGACGTTTTTGAGGTGCGTTGCGCGTCTTTTTCCTCTGTCTCTTTTTTTCGGGGTCACCGGGGGCGCTTGTGTGGCTTTGGCTGCTGGAGGATTGGGCGGGGTGCGGCTTAGACTCCAGCGTATGCTTCTGGGGTGCATACAACGACTTTCCCCTCGCTCGAGATCGTCGCCTACGCGAGCCCGGTGCCTGGCTTGCCTTCTTCCCCTTCCTCCTCCTTTCATTCTCCTCTACGTACCTTTGTATGACGCTGACACTCTGCCCCGCAGACTCACGGTGAAGCAGAACGAGTTCGGGCGCGACGACACGCTGCTTGTGTTTTGTGCGCGGGTGGGGCAATTGGAGCAGGTGGGGTTTTCCTTGTCTTCCTTCGTTGCACCTCCGACGGCTGCGACCCCGGGGTCTGGTCTCTCTGGTTTCCTCTCCCTGCGCCTTCATATTCCCCTTCACCTCGCTATCACATCCCCCTTCTCTTTTACTGCCCGTCCTTCACCTGCCCTGCTACTGCCTCTTACTCCCGCCCCCCTTCCTCTCCACCACGCAGTGTTGTGAAATTCCATTCCCTTACACCGTACACATTCTCCGCCCCGACCTCCACCCTTTCCCCTTCCCCCGCTCGCCTACTCCGCCCACCGCCTCCCCGTTCTCCTCCCCTTCCAGCTCCTCGCCATCCCCTACCTTTGCCATCTCTTCTCCTCCCCTCCTTCCCCTCCTTCCCCCTTTTCTCTTCCATTCTCGTCCGTGTTGCGCCCGAAACTAACGCTGCACTCCCACAGGGCTACCGCCTCATCCGCATGCTTGACACGTCGGGGAAGAACACGGGTGCGACACTCCTCGTGCGCTTCACGCTCGAGCCGGTGCAATAGGCGGTTTGCGCTCTTCGTCGCCTTCTCCGACGAGCCGGAGAAGCTAGCGCGCAATTCACATTCAATGATTCATAGATTTACTTAAAGAGCATATGGAAGTTATAGCGTATTTATATGGTGTACAGTAGCTATGTACGAGGTCGACAGCACGTATGTGGATAATGTACCACTACTTTTACACGTACACGGAAACACTGGACGGTGAAACAAGAAACGAAACGCAAGAAAGGGTAGTAGGGGGGGGAAACGTAGAGGGAAGGAGAAGGAGAGGGAGAAGGAGAGGGGTGAAGGGAGGAAGGGAAGGAAGGATAGAAGAAACAACGTCGCGCATCACATAATCGTCGCCAACTGCCCGCCCGCCGCGCGCTCAATCCCCTTTGCCATCTTCTCCAGCCGGTTCGCCGCGTCCGCGCGCTTCTTATTCGCGCGCGCCCTCCCGGCAGCGTTGTCCTCCCCGCCATCCTCCCCATCCTCCCCGCCCCCCTCCGCAGAGACCATAAACTCCGTGACGAACGCCGCGACGGCCTGCTCCCCAACCTCGCTCTGCGCGCGCGCGCCCCAGCGCCACTCGTACGTCTGCCCGCCCGCCTGGTCCTCGTCTGCGGCCGCGACGCGCGTGCGCTTGCCCCGCCCGGCGCCCTTCGCGGCCTTGTTGGCGGCGTCGCCGCCCACGGCTGCGCGGTCGAGGAAGCCCTGGCGCAGGAGGAGGGTGAGGTACAAGTCGAGGGAGAGGGTGCGGTGCGTGGCGGTGGCGGAGAAGGGGATGGACGAGGTGGAGGGGAGGCGCAGGCGGGCGAGGGTCGCGCGGAGGTCCTCTGCGCGGGTACGTCGTTAGCCCGAGGGAAGAGGAAAAGGAGAGGAAAGTCACTCACGGTCGCCCATCACTCTCCCGCTGACGAGAATCAGCGCAAGGATCACGTAGAGCACGCCCAGGGCACCGACGTGGTCTGCGCTGCTCCACGAGATGATGCTCCCGTACGCCGTACCGCCGCTGGCGAGCGAGTCGTCGTCGTCGTCGTCCGATGGCGCGTCCGCAGCCTCCTCCTCGAGGATCTCCTCGTGCGTTCGCGCGGCCTCAGCGATGATTCGCGCGTCGAGCGTCGAGCGCAGGATGTACGTCTTGGAGCCGGCCGCGGCGCCTGCAGAAACAAAGTCAGGCTTTGCTTTTGTAGAAATGAAGAGAGGGTGCTGTACTTACTCTTCTTCTTGACGCCAGTGGCCTTGCGCGCCTCTTCGAGGTCGTCCCCCGCCGCGCCCGTGTCCTTGTCCTTGTCTAGCTCCGCGCGCGAACGGAGCTCGACGAGCTCCATGCCAAAGATGTTGCGCAAGCGCTCCTGCGCCATCTCAAGGACGCGCGGGAAGGCGCGCGTGCTGGAGCCGAGCACTGAACGGCGAAAATAAATTAATATCGATCTGTCTCACTGCGACACACAGACACACCTTTCTTGGAGATTTCGTCCCGTCGCAGAGGGAGGCGCTTGTGCTCTGTGAACATCGCAAGCCGCACGAGCGCCGTCGCCGCGCGTTTGAGGCCCTACACACATTACCGTCAGCTCTTTATCTTTCGTCCTTAAGATAAAGGAAACAAACGCTCTCCCCCTCATCCTCGTCCACATCCATATCCCGCCCCTCCCCGTCGTCGTCGTCATCCTCCTCCTCCTCCTCCTCGTCCTCTTCCACTTGGCCGCGCCGCTTCTGCGAGCGCTGTGTTTGGCTCGGCTGCGCCTGAGACGCGCCGGACGCCCGACCAGCGGCGGGCTTTTGAGATCGTGTGGTCGCGCGCGCCATTTAGTATCGCGATTTGGCTCGGGAACGTTGCGTTTGCCCAGAGACTTCGGGTGATGGTGGTCAAAGGAAAAGAAACGCGGTGTGACGGATTAGTCACGAGTCCCGTGATCGATCGTGATGTGACCTTTATCGTTCTACTTTTGGTTCAAGTTCTAATCGCGACGTGTCAGACGCGCCGGAAGTAGGCGTGAAGATAGGTGTAGCTTTTTTTTTCGTCGGGGCTTGCTGGTCATCCATTTTCGGATTTTCTTTTTTCAAGTTGAACATCGACTCTCCGTCAAGAATGGCACAAACACCTAGCGTTGCGTGTAATCAAATCAAACTATACGGGGCGTCTCCGTGTTCATGCAAATGTCCAGAAGTCCACCAAGTTAGGTACAGAATTTACAATACGGAATAAGATTACAGAGCGATTGGGGATTGTAGTAAGGAATTATAAGTTGCATTAGTACGGTAAGAAGACGAGATTATGGGTAAGAGATTAGTCCCAAGTCATACGAGTAAGGTTATAGTTCAGCCACTGCCGAAAAGATACGATAACAATAAATGTTCGTTCAACGCGCTTGGTCATGTCTGGAATTCCGTTGGATATCAAGTCAGGACATGGGTATGGAGACCCTCACATTGGATTGTCCTATTCCTCCTCCGGATATTGGCTGAACGGCACGTATGGGCCGGAGTCGCCCGTGTCGTCCCTGATAGACACGAGTTCCTCGTTATCGCTAGAATTATACGTGAACACCGGTTGAACGAACGCGATAAAACAACACTGACCTCTCAGACGGGTAGTTTCTGAAGGGCAGATGTGGCGTGTGGTCCCCCGAGCCTTTGCCTTCGTCTGCTGGGCGAAGATCGCGGTTCGTGAGTAGCCTGTCACTGCCAAGCGCGGCGGGAGTCCTTCCAGCTGAATCTACAGAATTGAACGTCAGTCGACGAATACGGTGTGAGTAAATGCAAGCCAATTCACCGAGGACGATGGGATGCGCCAGAGTGATGCATCCGAAAGACAATAACGCGAGGCCGAGGAGCGTAAATTTCATAACGGGGAAAAGGAAAATCGAAGAAAGGAAGAAAGCAAAGTGGTGGAAGTAGTTATTGTACGGTGGAGGAAGATGGAGGACTAGCCACTGACTGGGATGATTTTATACGCCTCCGTTGACTCGACGTCGTTCAAAGGCGGGAGAGACTAGAACACCGAGCGGCCCAGCGATCATGATAATGCATCCACCCGCACAGCCCATGAAACCAACAATTCTACAGCAGTTAAAGCCGAGACGAGACAGAGACGGCGTCGGACCACAGCAAGATGAGACTGGTCAAATACCGGTACGGACGGTAGTCTTTAGATGCGTGGCGTCCACTGTCGGTATGGCTGTGACTCAGACGTACTATCCTACCTGCCTAATGATCTTGTGGTTCAAATCTGCCGGGCTGCGGGCGGGGCGCTACGACCGTTACGTGGCTCTCTCCGGACCGCGTTGACGACGCACAAACAAGGAAAGGCTGCCCATAAAAATGCAATGTATTTGACCAATCCCGTATAATAAATAGCCGTCAGCTTCCAATGACACCCTTTCAAGTGAAACATCAAACTTGTTGAATAAGACTTGAATTCAACTTGACTTGGGGAGAGCTTCCGGTATCAAAGACTTGCTTTCAGAATGTATTTTCAGCCCCGTCGTGATTTTTGAAAGCTCCAAAAAATGAGGTGTCTCGTTGAATGGTGCTTCCAGTTCAACTGGCGGAATCCTGGATCAAGCTCCGCACTGCCACTGATTTCAGATCAGCACAGATCAGTGGCAGTGCAAGCACCTTTTGCCTCTTGCCACTGCCAGCTTTGTGCCAGCTCTGTCGCCCTATCTCTGACACTGTCCTCCCACTCGTAACCTCGTCCTGAGCTCTCGCCCGTGCCTCAAGCCGACTTCCACCGCTTACCCAACGGCAAGTTAGTGATCGCGGTGGCACATTTACACGATATTGTTTTGATATTGTTGATTGAAACGACTGCTCAGCGACCGCAAAACATAGACCAAATCCTTGTATCTTCTCGTGCGAGTAAAATACGAGTAAGTGCATGAACTTCAGTATCGCATATAACTGAGTCAAAAAAGCTGTCGCCGGCATCATGCTCTTTCGCCTCGAGGAAGATCGTGCTCAAGTCAAAGCCCTTGCGGTCCAGATCGCAGACCTTGAGCGGTCTCTTTCCGCCCTACGGGCCGAGAAAAAATTAGCAGAGGCTCGGCTCGATTCCTACAAGTACCCTGTGCTGATTTTGCCGAACGAAATCACCTCCGAAATCTTCACGCATTTCCTGCCGACTTACCCCGTCCGCCCGCCGCTGTTCGGGCCTCTCTCACCAACCGTTTTGACCCAAATCTGTTGCAGATGGCGAGCAATAGCGCTGGCTACACCCACACTCTGGCGAGCCATATCGTTTTCGGGTAGGAAAGTAGGAGAAGTTGAACAAATCCTTCTGTGGCTCAGCAGATCTGGCGGTTGCCCGCTTTCTATCGCGATCGAGGACACCCCCTACCCTATACCGGATGTATCTCCGCTTCTTGCGGCACTTGTTCCTCACTGCGCGCGCTGGGAGCAAGTGGAATTTCACGTTCCTTCGGTCCATGCATCCACGCTGCCAGAAGGTCCAATGCCTCTGCTCCGGCATTTACATCTATCCGTCACGGGGCCATACTCCATGATCACAATCAGCGAGATGCCCATGTTACGCAGTGTGGTCCTCCATTACTTTGGTGCTACGAACGTCATTCTACCATGGACCCAGTTGACTTCGCTAACTTTGATCGAAATATTCCCGTCCGAATGGGTCCCAATCTTGCAGCAGACACCGAATCTCGTTCATTGCAAACTAGAAGTTATCGAAAATTCACCTGGGCTCCAGCCCGACATCCAGCTTCTGTTCTTGGAATCGTTGACCCTCACAGTTATTGATGGGTTGAACGGATCTCTCCCGTGTTTGATTGCTCCCACTCTTCGCCGTCTCGAAACAACGGAGAAGTTTCTCGGTCCCAGCCCCATCGAAAGCCTGACATCATTCATCTCGAAATGCCGCTGCAAGCTACACGAAATGCGCATCATAGACCACACATTGGTGTTGATGAAGTCCTACCGCCAAGCATTTCCGTCAATTCTGAAGCTTTCTTTCGGCAAGTTGAAGGATGGAGAAGTAGAGGAGGAAGATGAGGCAATGGAAGAACACGAAGAAGACGACGAAGACGATGCACAAGATTGCGAATCGTCGGAGGTCGAGGGAGACTCCGACTCTGACTCTTAACAGCCTGCGCCAGCTTTACGTGCGTCTCACGTATGTCTTATGATAACTTACTTATGGAGTCCTTCCTAACTTTTCCCTAGTAATCTGCTTTCGTATATTGGCAATGCACTCTCTGATACGCTGGATGGCTGAATGTTTCACTTTTGACAAATGTATATTTGCGAGAGGACCAGAAACGATTTTTAGTTAACGTGCATCGCGGTGGCAACTGAGTCCCGTGAACAGGAGAATTTGGGGATCCCGGACTGACCTCTGGCACAGCTATCCTTCGTCGCCTAGATTCGTATCGACTGAAGAGCCAAGACCATGTTCAGTGGCTTTGCTACGCGTCCGAGATCTCATCTACCACCGGCCGAACGCTGCCACTGACCAGCTCCCTCCCTCCAAAGTGCTGCAGTGCATAGTTTTATGTCCCGCGATCCATTCCCGCAACGGGGACCTCGACGACCGATTAAAAATGTCAAATATGTAAGGTGCCGCTGGCAACCGTTTTCGACTGTGCTTGAGACACCATCGGTTGTTACGACAATCTTACTTCAATGCCCAGGCACAAAGGTTAAGATAAAGCGATAAAGCGACCACAACTCCCAGTCATATTGTTGAGCATGCCCTCCGTCTTATTTTTCTACGATTATGTACATACATCCCTAGCGTCCGGTCAACTACCATGGTTATAATCCTGATACAAAGGTGGTAGCTCCTCGGGATTGCTGATACGTACACCGCCATCGATGTGCACCCGCGGGAGGACACCGCCGAGGCGGGCGTAACGGGAGAGTTGAGAACAAGCTTCCGCGTTTGGGGGATTCCTACGGTTATATTCTGCTGCCGGGAGCCACGGTCGTCGGCGGAGCTGCTGTTAAACGAGTTCTCGCGCTCCCTTGCCCAAAGCATAGACTTCGTCGCGCGGGTCGCGTTCGGAGTGGGACGTTCAGTGTAGGCTACAGCGGCGTTCGTCTGTCAGTGCAAAGTAGACGAGCGTGTTGAAAATTAGGACGTACGTATTGGATCCCCGCGAGGGATCTGGGGCGGGAAGGATTTCGCCCTGGTGCTCGCCATTGAACGTTCTGGATCGGCATGCAGATCTGAAAAAACGCTGGCTCAAGCGCCGATATGCTTTCCAGAAAATCGCCACTGCTGTCAAGATCACCGCGGCTACGGTGCAGATAGTTCCAACAAGCGCGTCTACCGGCTAGATGCAGATGTGCGAGCGGACCCCGAGCCAACTTGAACGATCGGCGTTGCCTGGGTTTGACCATTTGTTGATGCTGGAGCACCGCTGCTCCGTTTTCAACGGCAGTCGAGGCGAGTAAGTTGGTGTTTCAAGGCATCCGCTCGACCCGGGCCCACTTGCATGATCGTCGCTGAAAGTCGCATCGGATTAAATCCTACGTTTCGCGGTTCGGCTGACATCGAGACACCGTGAAGGGGCGATGATATTATAAGCGAAGCTAAAATTTTGTCCTGCCAAACGTTTTGAGTCACTAAACATGCCAAGTCTGAGCGTACCTAGTGGCAGGGCGACCTGAAAGGTTGTGAAAGTGCCATTCTGAACCCCCAAGTCTACCAGGTTCGTGATAGTTATCGAATTGTCCGATTGGACATGGAGGTGCTAAAAATTTGGATCACTCTAGTGAATCACCAAGCAAGGCCGCCCTTACAATCGGAGGCTGAGTGAATTGATTTCGTTAGCGAAATGGCCGGTGCTCGTAAAGGGAGACAGACGCACAGGCTGTGAAGAGCCGTTATTGTTACACATTGCGGGACAATCGTCTCTGGGGGAAGGACGCCAGGTCCCCTACTCCCAGCGTGAGCGGAATGACCTGCCGTAGATAACTTGCACGAAGTTTGGAACAGAATGGCATGAGTGTACATATTAGCTTCGGATAGTTGCGACTGCAACTCATGCAAGACAGAGCATCATCGAACTGTTCAGGGGCATATGCATCGTGGGCAGTTCGTTGATCAGAAACGGACAGCCCGATGTAAAACAGATACCCTCTCGCGCTAACCTTGTATCTTGTATCATGAACGTTGGCGTTGGCATTGGACTTTTTGTTGATCCCAACATGCATTTGAGTACTTTACCGACAGTGAGTGGGCTTGAGATGAATGATCCAGGGTTATTTTGGACAAGCCGTGTCAGCAGGTGTAAGGCAACCTCAGGCAAGCGGTGTTTTGGGAGGTGACCTCCAAGTGCTTCATCTGTTCGAGCGTCTACCCTCACAAACAAGCCCTCGAGCTTTGCAATGTTAGGCCCGCCGGCCCAGAGAAACTCGCCTACGTCATTCGAGGACCAGATGGAAAGTGCGCGCGAAAAGACAAGGTCCAAGCAGGAAAGCAAACAGATTGATTGTGTTTATGGGATCGAGCGAGAGCGAACAGGTATCGGTCGATCTTCCAGAGCAGCAGGTGATCGACGACGGTCTAAAAAAACAAAGGTGTGAATTCGGCTCACGAGATAATCAAGACGCGGCCTGCTGCTGCTGCTGCTGCTGCAGTTTCGCCTGCATTATATTGACTACAGAATTCACGTTGTCCCGCTTTTTGCCTATCGTGTCCTCGAGCGTCTCCAGATTTGTCCGGATGTAATCGACCTTGGCCGAATAATGCTTCACAGCTTGTTGTCGCGTCTTGCAAGTCGGAATCAATTAGCACAGGGAGTAGGGCGAGAACATATATATACCTTTTGGACAAAATAACCAGTCCCGACATCCACGATGACATGATCTGGGTCCGACAGCTTCCCAGGGACGTATAGAGAATTCGTTAAAGGCACAAGGATGGTTTTGCCTGATCGGACTCCAGGTCAGCCCCACAGAGGGCATGAACACTCGATCCCACCTTTATTGGTCGGTTTTATCTCGGTGACATTCTCGATACATGTTTTGAATTTCGCCTGGGCTTGTTTTAGCTGGGCGAAGGAGTTTGTAAGGTGATTCAATTCCTGAGGTCAGAAACGCGATCAGATGGGTCTAAGACCGCCCAGAGCTTCCGTGGGGTCACCTCTTCGAGCTGCCTGCGGACGTCGGCGAGCTGGGGGAGGTCCAAGTCGGTAATGCTGACTTGCTGCGGCTGCGACATGGAGGGCGATTGGTCACGCTGGTCACACCGTGACTCGGCTCTTGTGCTCCGCCTCTGCTCCTTTGCGCTCGTTTTCGCCCATGTCTTCCCTGGACTCCAAGGGACGGTATCCCCAGGATATCGTTGCCATATTCCACGCATCTTTTCACCCAACGTATGCCCAATTCCGTGTGGTTTTCGATATTGAGCTGACGGTTCCTTGCGCAGACAAGGGAATATAATTGACTGGTCGTTGAAAGCAAACGATGGTGCGAGACACGCATACGACTAGACAACCTCTGACTGTGAAAAATCAGACCTAAGCCTCGAACACTTGGAATTTAGCGCCCTTCCGAGTGGACTGCACCTCGTCGAGGAAGATGTCGTGTGCGTTTTGTTTTGCTTTCCCTCAGAACTGGTACTGCGGATGCTTGTGTCGCGTATCTCCGATGCTCCTTGGCCGGCGGCGCGCAGCCGCGAAGTGCGACACGGGCAAAACAGGGCCGATGCCTATCTTCTGGGATACCCTGTTTTGCTCTGACGCTGAACTTTCCCCAGTTACTTCACCAAAGATGGCCAACACGGTGTGTGCGTCTTCCGGCGGCGAAAAACCGTCGACCACGGACACAGAGGGTTCCGGCTCTCGTCCCTCGGAATCCTCCTCGCCAAATCTGCCCGCCCTCGGCCGTGGAGACACACGGCTGCGCTCAAGGAGCTGACCACGCTGATCTACTCGCAATTCGAAAGCTCCGCGTCGCTGATTCCCACCGACACCGATTGGGACCCCGCGCGTGCGTTCTTCAATGAGCGCAAAGTCGTTCGGGCAGATCTTGGAGGGGCGGGAGACTGGAATGGGTGGAGCCACGAGCTTCTGGAGCGGGTAGATTGCCTCCCTCTACTTTTGGCTCCTTACTGACGCTGCAGCAGATCGACGACGACGTGACGGAGCAGAACCCGACGCTGCATCTGCCCCACTTGCTGCGGATCCTTGGCCCCTCCTCGCTGACGCTCTACAAGCACGTCGTCGGGCGACGACGCATCCTGATCTATACCCTGCCCCCGGTCGAAGCTGCGTCGATTCTCTGCCAGGTGGCCGCAGACATGTGCTACGAGCAGCAGGTCGAATACACCACGTCCCTTGGCTCGCCGTCCTCGCGTCTGCGCGGCAAGTGCACGGAAGGCATCAGCGTCCTCGGGATGGTGACCCTCAATGACTTTGATCGGATGCAGCGCGAAGGCGAGAGCGGGCGCGGCTGGGTGGCTTGTGCGTTCCTCCTCCCCGTCTTTTCATTCTCGCTGACAACTGTGCAGGCACGACTGATGCTCTTTTCTTGGAGAAGCCCGCATGCTACGACCTGCTCATCGATCTGACTACCTCGACGCCAAACAAGGCCACGCGGCCGACATTTTACGCCTCACGCCCGGTGCAGCCCACGTCGTCTGGGGTCCCCAGAGGACCCACGCATCGTCTGTCCGTCGTCCGTTTCGCGTGGAGCGACATCAAGCTGGTGAGCATTCATGCAGTCCATATTATCCAGTCCTCATCACCCACAGTGGAACGAGCTCAATCGCATCCTACAACTCGATTCTTCGTCCGCCCACGACCACTCCTGCTGCACGCTCGCCTCGCTATCGCAAGACCCCACGGCCAAGCCGTCCTCCAACCCCGTCACGGTGTGGACGGACGCGTGGCGCGTCTACGAAGACGTGTGCGTCATCTGCGCGGGGCTCTGGATGGGCTCGTGGCGCGGCAACTCGATCATGTCGTACTCCACCGCGGACGGCGCGGCGAACTGGGGCAGCGTGCGGCTGGAGGGCGACGAGGACCTCAGCTTGCGTGCCCTCAGTGCTGAGGCCGCTGCGTCGAGCCCGGGCGGGCATGTGCGGAGCGTGGGGATGGGCATCGAGGGCGGGCCGAAGGTGGGGAGCAGCCTCGCGCGGACGTCGACCAAGTCGACGAGGCGCGCGAGCGGGATGTCGTGGTCCAGCGGGAAGGCGACCGTCACCAACCCGCCTGCGTCGCCTGCCGTGGGCAGCGCCAACGCCAAGGGCAAGGGCGTCGCGGCTGCCCCACCCGTGCTGGATGAGGATGAGACGGAGGAGACGTACGACACGGCGCGGCGGGACGGGCAGATCCTGACGACGCTGTCGCTCCTGCAGACCCTGCACGCGCACACCGCGTTCCAGCTGTCGACGCTCGAGTCCTTCCTCCCCACCGACATGGCGCACAACAGGGTCATCTCGCTCACGTCCAAGGACATGCCGGCGTTTGAGCTCGGGCCCATGAGCGGGCTAGATGCGCGGTATTTGGAGTGGTTGGCGCTGGAGTACGGCGGGGGCGCGACTGTGGTCCTGAAGCGGGGATGGAAGGAGATGCTTGGGGCGATCTTTGGCTATGGGTAGAGGAGGCGACGGCCGACTCACTCTTATTGTATTTATCCCTAATGTATCCACACTGCATCGTTATACCCCTTCATCTTGGAAATACTTATCCTCTTTGACCCACACTAATCTGTATATTGAAAGACCTAAGTCTCGAGGAACGGTGACTGCTTTTCAAAAGTGGACGAAATATTCTTGGTCTTTAACTCAACTGAGGTCCACAACCATTGGCTCTAGCCCCAGGACGAGAACGCCCTACACGTCCGGTATGGTGTATCGGTTAACATATGTGCTTTTCATAATGGTCAATTATTGTGGTTAACGCACGTGCGCGGGGTTCGACTCCCCGTACCGGAATAACCTTTTGTAATTTTGTTCTATTTGTTCTATGCTTCCTGCTGTGGTCTAATCCCCCACGATATGCTGGCTCTAAATCGTATATAACGGCGAGACTCTAGAGCTGTGAGCAGGCCTAGGAGCCCCGTGACATCTGAGATGGTGTGCATCTTCCCGTCAGATCTCTTTGTTGAATTTCAACCACCCGAGGTCAATCTCGGGCATTTCGGTCCAGGGGTTGTTGAAAAAGACCAGCAGCGACACATACAGTGAATATAAACCCGAACGCAACAAAAGTTCTCTCATTTCTGTCTTAACGTCGAACACCCACATTTTCGTAACCCACGAAAGGAGCCACGAAAAGCTTCAAGGCTGCTAATTTGAACGGCAAGTATAAGTTGACGCATATGGCTGGCACAAGCCCGTGCAAGTGGGCCCACAAGCTCAAGCTCAAGGCTCAGATGCCGCAAAAAAGAGAAAACTGATGTACCATTGTGAAAAATAATAAACTACACAGCGGAACATGTACAGCCATTTAGAGCCTCTTGCGCCGCTGTCAAAGGCATCGGTACGAAAACGAAGGACGAAAGGACTTGTAGCACTCACGGAGCCTAATGTCCAATTCATCATTCCTCCTGCGCCGGCTCCTCCTCGTCTTCAAACAACACCTGAATCGATGGAAATGCTTCATGATACGAGCGCATTCGTACCAATCTGTCATCGGTAATATGCAATTTTTGAAGAGCACAGCCAGATTTTGATATGAACGATGTTAGTTCTCCGATTATGACGTTCACTTTGTACATTTAATCTTCGCACAACAAACGCAAAGCGCGCTACATAAATCACTTTCACGCGCTCTTTTCTCAGCTTTTCACGCGCTCTTCTCTCAGCTTTTCGCGCGCTCTTTTCCCTTGACCTTGCGCGCTACTTTTCGGGTGTCTTTCGCGCGCTCTTTCTTACGACTTTCACACACTATTTACCGACCTTCGCGCGCCGTTTTTAACCGAATTTCACGCCACTTCACGACCAACGTACGGAAGTCTAAGCTACCACCTCATGAGCCTCGCTATTGCCTCGTCAATGATCACCTCCTCCTCCTTCAGCACACTCCGCCTCCCTGGAGCCTCTCGGATGTTGCCACAGGTCAACAAACGGCATTCGCCAGTCATGCCGGGCACCGACAACTGCTCGAGCTTGGAGTCGTGGATCTCCGCCCCGGCGAGCTCGTCCTTGATGAGCCAGCCCAGGACACCGGCCGTAGAGGTCCATGTGGTGTTCCATTGGTTCGTACAGTACACGGTGTCGTGACACCAACTGGCGTGGGTCGGCTTCGGAGGACAGACGGCGAGTGTCACCCGGTGGTCGGTGACGGCGGCCTGTGCCAAAGCAAGCGCCCTGAAGGCGTCCGAACCCAGAAGCCCCTCGTCCTCTTCGGTGAGGAGGGTTACAGGCGTGGCAACAAGCTCATCAAACGCTTGCGCAATCCACGGCAGGATGTGGTAATCACACCCCATTCTGAACCGCAACGCAGCCCCGAATCCCAGATTTCCCTCCAGATGATGCACCGCGTATTGGATTCCCGTCTCTACTGCGAAGAAGGTGCTGGTTTTCAGGATGGCGCAGAGATCGTTGACGGGTGGAATAACGGGTGTCCAACTACTTGACGATGGTAAGCATTTGCGATAATATATTTAAATGAGTGTAGGAACGCACGCTCGCGTACGGAAAACGAACTCCAAGAACGTTTCGCATTCGGCAGCGGAGAATTGGTCGGGGATCGGTGACGCAGTGCTGTCGCTAGTACCGTCCAGGACGGTACCTGCATTCGGGGAGCCAGCAGGTGCGGTTGGAGCAGGCATGGTGAGCATTGCACTGAAGAAATCACTTTTGGCGATGAGATTATGTCGGTAGACATTAAACAGGGTGCCGTCCGCTGTCTAAAATTATTAGACTTGATATATCAATGCCATGAAGCTGCTCACCTTCAGAGTGAGAGTCCCATCCTTGAAATACAGCCAAGAATGCCTCGCCGTCTTCGTCATGGTCGAGGTCGGAAGAAAAAGATGCAGTCGTGATCACATCATTTTCTTCGTTTCCTTCACTCTTCATGCTCCCGCAGAATGGAAGGCTTTGACTTTCCTGACAACCTACCTGTCCTTCCTCCTGGTGCAAACCCATGGTCGGCCAATGTCATTACGGCTCGCCAAGTCCTCAACAACACCTATGTCCGAGCCCTCCAATCCCTTCGCGAGGAAGACAGCGATACTCTCCGTTACAGGCTGCTGTCGTCAAATATAGTCGACAACATGGTCCCGGTTTTAGAGGGCATGGAAGCCGAGGTTCCGCGACCGTGGATCGATGAATGCGCCTATATCCTTGGACCTCTGGTCTACGAGCTTCAAGTTGCTGCCCTCGCGGCAGAAGGAATGTGCGTCCTACGACAACCTGTCTGTGATACCAGTTTTGACTAATGCACCAGAGAACGCGATGACATTGAGCTCTTGCAGCCCGTCTCGAATGAACGCACCGGCAAACGCGGCCGTCCCAGGAAGAATATCAATCCCGAATATCTCAGAGAGGCTACGGCGTCAAACCGTAACATCAAGATCGGTACACTTGCAGCAGCCCTCGGGGTCCATCGCCACACTTTGCGCAAGCGAATGCGGGAACTGGGGGTGGACAAGAGATTCGACGACTTGGACGACGACGAGCTGGACGCTATCACCCGTCAGTACAAAGCTAAGAAGCCAGCCTCCGGATTGCGATACCTCCGAGGCCATTTCCGACGCAACGGCCTCCGTGTCCAGCGGGAGAGGGCACGCCACTCTCTGAAAAGAGTGGATTCCCTTGGTCAGGCGCTCCGAACGCATCTCGCTATCAAGCGGCGTCGCTATAAAGTTCCCCGTCCGAATTACCTATGGCATTGTGATGGCCATCACAAGCTTATATGGTGGGGGATTGTGATCCACGGCTTCATTGACGGTTACTGTCGAACGGCGAGTAGCTTTGAATTCTCGTGCGATTCATGGACTGACTCGTCTATAGGTTACTGGCCTCAAAGCTAGCACCAATAACCTCGCATCCACCGTGCTCGAAGTATTCATGGGTGCCATTCAGGCATACGGTGTCCCATCCCGATTGCGCGGGGATCGAGGCGGCGAAAACACTAAAGTCGCAATCTGGATGGTGATGCGTCGAGGTCCCGGCAGGGCATCGTTCATGTGGGGCTCGTGAGTTTTCTAATCCTCTTCCCTGTGTTCATGTGCTGATAACCGCAGCTCGACCCGCAACACTCGTATCGAAAGATTGTGGGTGGAGGTGGGTACGCAGTTTGCCCGCCGCTGGCGCGCCTTCTTCACTCGCCTGGGTCGCCTGCACCGTCTGGATCGCAAGAATCCCGGTCATCTATGGTTATTGCACCGCCTGTTCCTTCCCGACCTGAACGATGATTGCAAGGAATTCCAAGCCGAGTGGAACCTGCACCCCATCTCCGGTCGCATGACCAGCGACCAGAGCCCTGCCGTGAGTCTTCAGAATATTCCTTGAAACATTATTAACCTTGCTTCAGGACATTCGTTTCCTTGGTCAGACCACGGAGGGCGTCTACCACCAAGATCCCCTGGATGGCATACATCCGGATGCTATCAATCGGTACTATGGTACCGCGGGTGCTCGCCGTCAACGCCGTCGTGACCAGACGGGGGCTGGTCATGCCTCAGACGACGACGAGGAGGATGGAGACGAGTCTGACACGGAGCCTGGTGCAGAAGACACCATCGAGAATCAAATAGGCGCAGACCTGGCGCAGAACATCCGCCATGCGCCAATCAAAGTGGCAAGGCACCACTCCCCGTTTGCAGACGCAGAACAGGAGGACATCTTCCGAGAGCTTCTCGAAGAAGTCCTTTCGCATCCCGATGATCTGCCCGCGGACTATGGTATACTGGAGGACGAGTGGGAGGACGATGCCTACCCAGAGATCGAAAGCATCAAGCCCGGCACCAGCGGGAAGGAGTTACTTATAGTCCTCCCGCGAGCAGAGTGGTTCCCGAAGGCAGCGCAATGGGTTCAGGCCTTGGACCTCTTGACGCGATGCCTCCACGAGCTGCAAGAGGAGGCGGAGGGCGAGGATCGCGATGGGGTTTCAGACGATTTGGAAGAACTGTAAAATCTGTTTATTGAATGTACATATATAATACATAATGTACGAAACCTGTCGGCGACGTCAGTGCACAAGCCCAAATGAGCTGAGGCGCGATTACGCACCAGCCGGCGTGTCGCATGGAGCATCTTGACATGCAGAGCAGCGGCGACGGTGCATCGGGGATGAGTCCCGGGCCAATACGTCGGTGCGGGCATTGAGGGGAGTTCCGAGCTGCAAACGCGTCAGTGTCGGTGTCCGTGAATTGGGCGTCGAAGCTGAAGTCGTCGATCGTATCGTGTGAGGTCGAATTGGTACACTGCGCGGTACCCGTTGCCCCATGCGTGCGCGGCAAGGGGCATACTGGTGGGGGCACCGCCGGGACCTGGGAAAGACGTTAGCACAGCGCATAAAGCGGAAGGTCAAAGAGGGAGGATGAGAGGGAGTGTGGAGCGGAGGATGAATGAAGACGAGGGATGAGGGAGTAGGAGGGATTATTAATGGGGACACGAGCGGCATCGAGTGCGCTGCCTTCGTATCCAGCACATCGGGTGCTCGCACGGATGCCGGTGCTGCACGCACAACTTGCGTCTCGTCTCGACGCAGCCGCGCGGTGCATACGAGGCGGAGTCAGGGGTGCGGCGAGTCCGAAGAAAGAGAGGAAGAAGAACGTGGATGCAGGTACGTACCTCGTTTGGTCTCCATGTCTGCGTCGTCCATCTCTGACGGTCTCTAGGTACTCGGGGATCCGGCGGGTGTGCGTGCTACAGCCGCTGAGCGTTGGGGTCGGCACAGGCGTGGTGAATGCGAATACCGGTGATGAGCATGGCAAATAACCACCCGTGAAAATTCGTTTTATTCACGGCTCTAGTTATATCTAAGCTAAAGAATGCGATCATTGACGAGGGCCAGGGTAAGACCCGAACGGCTGGCTATGGACTACAAGGCACCTAGGAGTATTCTAAGAGGCTACTATACAATGTTGCTGGAAGGCGCAGCGTTAGAAAGTGCGAAGAAGACTTTTAGCTATAAGTCGGCTCAACCATCTTTGACCGGATTGGAGTTGACTGCTTGTCCTAACAAGGGTATAATAAATATCCATTCAGACTGGAGTTGTCCGTGGGCGTGCTAGACATGAGAACGACGAGTATCTCAGAAAAGGAACGTAAATTGAAGTTGAACGCCGAAGAAGGCCGAGTAGATCCGAAGACGGACATCTCCGAAGAAGCATAGATCCTATCAGTGCTCCGATTCCGTTTTACCGAGATGGCAGGAACATGGGAAGTCGAATTTAACCGTGTAGGTGGGGCAACCCACCACTAGGGTAAATTATAATTATAGCTAGCTAAGAGAGCTATCTGTATCCGAACCAAGAGAGACGGGAAGAGCAGCAGAGTGCTAAATATACCTCGGTTGAGCGGGAAAAGCGGCCCATCGGGGAATGCCGAGAATTCTCAACCATTATACCAAGGCTCCGTTTATCCGACCATCGTAATCTGTACTAATTAGGGCGCCGGAGATCAAGACTCCGAGACTATTCTTCCGTTTAACCGTTTGTATTTATTCAGCAGTTCCCGATTTAGACTTTGTAAATAGTATATAAGGCATGTAGGATTTCAGGGAGCGCCAGTGGAACCCCCGTTTCTTGCTAGGCATATTGGCTATAGGCTATTTGCTGTGGTACGAAAGGCTGAGATCCATTCGGAGCATCACTGGAAGCCAAGAGTTTCTTTTGTTTGTTTCATCGAGCAATATAAAGTGTTAGTTGGTTGTTATCTTGAGTGTTTTCGCGTGAATTACAAGAAGGGTCATATACGGACGCGTGGACATACAAGGGAACGGACAAAAGCATCTAGGCAAATAGTTCTGACTTTAGTTGGGCTTTAGCTATAACATTGCACTTTGGAATAAATAAGATATTCGACGTTCTTCGCTGCACAAGCGACCCAGAGACAACTCCAAAATCAAAACAACATCTGTGGCAAACTTCCTAAGACATTAGGCTGCGAATAGCGCCTGGTTCAACTTGGATAAACGCTCAAACCGACCTTTAGCTACAAGTCTCCCTATTAGAATTAAACCAAATTGCAACAGCCATATACTGTGGTTGGAGCCCCGAACTTACAGACGAGGATTGTAGTGTGTTGTGTGTGTTTGTGTGTGTTTTGGTTAGGTTTAGTTCGCAAGAACTAAGTCTGCTAGATCGCTCATTTTCATAGTCAAACCCATAGTCAGCGTTTCATCTGGTACCCGCCGCAAGAGGGTTCATTTGGTTTTACTTCTTTGAAGTAAAGACATCAACAAGGCTTAGGACGGTCGAGAGACAGTTCATAGTTGCGTTTCCAGACTTTCAAAGTCAAACCGTTTGGGATTATACCCCTAAGCTAGACCAATTAGCCAAGGGAAGGACTTAACCGTCAGCAAAAGGACCGAGAATTTCTCGATCCAACACCTCTGCATCAGCAGAAAACAATCAACTTGTGGGAGAAGGCGAGTCTGCTCCAATAGAGCCAGGTTTCGGAAAACCTAGACGATCAAAGAGAAGGGCCGACGCGGGTCACGCAACCCCAGACGTACTTCCTCCATTGCCTAGTAAAAGAAAGAAACCTACACCAGCTGAATTAGCGCGAGCACAGTCGAGAGACGAAGCTTTAGCTCGTTCGGAGGCATATAGACAGATCAGTCAACCTTTAGCTACAAGTTCCCGGATCAGTTTAACTGAGCCAAACCAAGAATTGGACTTTGAGTTACCACAAATTTCGCAAACTCCACATTCAAACCAAAGAGAAATGGCAGACCAAGATGGTCAGGATAGAGGCCCGCGGGTCGCTAGTTTCAAAGTTCCGTACGCATGGGATAATCAAGCTCCGAAGTTCACGACTGACGACTATGAGGATCTCCTGACGTTTGTGGACCATGTAGGACAAATATTGGATCTTGCTGGGGTTACGAAGGATGCGGAGAAAAAGCTGCACCTAACCAATTATCTTCCCCACCGGAAGAAGATTAGTTGGCGCGCACTCCCTACCTATGAAACCGGTACTTATGAAGATTTTCTCAAGGAGGTCTACAAAAGTTACCCCGAGATTATCTCGGAGAAAGCAGGCACAGTAGAAAGTCTAAACAGACTCTGCAGAAAGAACAAGGGAATTGCGGTCAGTGATGAAGGCAAGCTTCGCCGCTTCGGTGTTGATTTCACCACAGAAGTCAAAAAGCTGCTGAAAAGTCCGGCTTTAATCACAAACCAGGAAGCCTGCAAACGTTACTTAGACACGTTAGAAGCTTCCTTTGCTGCTACTTTGAAGAATTCAGTCAACAGTGCGGTGCTAGTAAGGTCCCAAATTACGGGCCTTGTGAATGCCAACCCGCCTGCGGCTGGAGCAACTGAGGAGGAGCGCAAAGAAGATCCAATTAAAATTGAAGATCTTCTCAAGTTAGCTGAAACCTTGGCCGCCTCGCAAAACGAGTCGTCCTCGGTCGCAGTTGAACCTGAAATAACTAGAGCTTCCACTTTCCCAACCGTTAAGGTTGAGAAACGGGATGAGAAAATTGAGGAATTGAACGGGGCTATAGCTCAATTGCGGGATCAGTATGTTCTGCAACAACGGGAGGGCGAACAACGCCATACCGAGGTTTTAAGGACTCTGCAGCAATTTATGAAGGACCCTCCGCCTCACAAAGAAATGGGACGCTCGAATTTTGCGTACAACACGCAAGGTAGTCAAGGCCGTAGTCAGCCTTATGGTGAAAGGAATACGGGTAACAGCGGAAACAAGGATTGTTTCTACTGTGAGGAAAGCGGTCACTTCTCTAGGGAGTGCGTCCACAAGGAGGCTCATATAAATAAGGGCATGCTTGTTTTTGAAAATGGACGGCATAAACTAGGAGATGGCGGCTATATTCCACCTGGCCCGGGAAGCCAAAAGCAGCGTGTCGAAGATTACTGGAAGAACAAGGCGGCGAGTCAGAATATGTATGGGAATCCGTATGGATATACCGAAGCCTATTATAACAATGACTCAGAAAGGCCCCTTGACTTCGCTGAGTCGGCTATGGATGAGATACGCACCTTGAAAGTTAAGCTCGCAAGGGCCGAACAAGTCAACCAAGTATCTATAGCTAATACTCCACAGGTGGTTCAACCCACCTTTACGGCTCAAGTTCAGCCGGCCCCAGTGGCGCCTCAGAACTTCGACCTTCAACAGGCGATTCAAGCATTGCTCATTCGTGGGCTAGCGGCTACTGAGCTGCCTTCTTCCCAAGACCAATTCGTGAGCACCCGGGCCGGAACCAAGAATGGTAACGGTCCTGCTCCAAATTTCTAGGTGGTTCAGGGATTGAGGCAAAGGCGAAGAGAACAAAGCCAGCTAAGCCTCTTGAGAACCGTAGAGAAGCTAGTATAGCGGATGCACGAACCGACTGGAGAAGTAGGATGGCCGAAGACGGTAGTGAGAGAGGACCTGTAGCTACAAGTTCTTCTTCACAAGAAAGAGTGCCTGAAGACAGGCGCCAGGCGCAAGAGGCGCCGAACCAAGAGAAAACGGTTGAACTTCCTTATAAGAATGTTCCACCGGTCAACATACGGTCTGAGAATCATAGGGATCAGTATGAGGCTGAACCACCGCGGAAAGAAGAGAAATCTTATCGGGTTCGGGCGCCAGTTCAAGTAGATGGACTTAGCCGCCAAATTGCAGACCAGATAATGGATTCGGAGGTCACCGTACCTGTGAGAGCGTTAGCTGGAGTAGCCCCTGCAGTCCGAGAAGAAATGCGGTCAGATTTAACCAAGACCAGGCGACCGGTAAAACCGACACATCCGACGGCATATGTGTCTGTAAATGGACAGCAATTGCCTTACGAGGGAGAAGAAGAGGAGTTAAGTCTAGAGTATGACGCACTCAGCATAGACAATTTACCTTTAGCTTCTACGTTCATGAACACGACCGATATAAATTATCCAATGGGCTCGACCATGTTCACTGATCCGTACATGACCTATTTGGCTGGGTTAGACTCGCATGAGGCGCCCAGGCAAGTATATGTGGCTAGGGACGCAGCTTCTTTGAAAGTTGTTTTTCCGGACATAAACAGGCAAGGAACGGTTGAATGCGTGGTGGACTCAGGCTCCCAGATCGTCTCGATGTCCCTGGAACAAGCAGGACAGTCAAGGCTGAGTTGGGATCCCGATGTCAACATATACATGCAGAGTGCGAATGGGTCTTTGGAAAAATCGATCGGTCTAGCTAGAAATGTTCCATTCAAATTTGGGGACATTACGGTTTACCTGCAAGTGCATATAATCCGTAACCCGGCTTATAAGGTACTCTTAGGTCGTCCCTTTGAGATTTTGACCGAAAGCCAAGTTCAGAACAACGGAGACGGAACACAAGTTGTAACACTGAAGGATCCAAATACTGGGAGGCGCTGCACCATGACTACATTTAGTAGAATAAAGAAGCGAGACCCAAAACCTACAGTAGAGACAGTTCCGGATGAGGATGAACCGAAAGCACAGACTGCTGACCTAGACTCTGAGGGACCGGGTTTTCAACAATCTTCGATGAGTTAATGCAGGCGCATGAAGGAGGAGAGATTGCGTTGAAACTAGGGTTTAACTCTAAGCAGGAGATGGAAATACAAGGGTATTTCGCACCGAGAAAGAAGACTTTCTCGGAGACTGAATTATTGGAGGCGTACATCAGCGCGTCCAGTAAATCCCGGCCTTTGAAGAAAGATAAGGCGGCTGCGTCCTTGTTCCAAGAATTTAGGACCAGACCTAAACAACCGAAGCCTAAAGACAAAGCCACGAAATCCAAGCAGTACGGAGTCTTCACTTGGAGTACGGCAGAGCCTGCCGAGCTAAACAAGAGCCAAACCGGCGCTGGGGCCACGAATCCAGGACTTGGGACCCGAACTACACATGTTCTGACTCAAGGCGTCCAGTGTGGGTGTTGTGAAACGCCTGGCTCAAATAAACCAAGTGTTAGGACTGAAGAAAACGAGAAACCATCTATAGCTAAAGATCCGGTATCCGTTTTCGCTGGCAAGAAGTATAAGCCAGTAGGTCTGAAGGTTCGCCCTGTGTATACAGAGCTACCAGACAAGTACAGGATCAAGCGGCAGATAATTGGCGACCCGTTGAAAGATATGCCAGGGTTAAATCCCAATCCGTCGGATTACTGTCCGACTGGGCGGTATACTGAAGAACGGAAGGCTATCATTGACAAGTTACATGAAGGCGACTTCCTATGGGCAGAAGAACGCAAGCTCATGCATGAATTTATGATGAAGCAGGAAGCGGCGTTCGCCTGGGACGACAGCGAAAGAGGATCGTTCCGTCACGACTTCTTCCCACCAGTTGAATTTCCTGTTGTTGAACATGAAACTTGGGTTGAACGGAGTATTCCGATCCCCAGGGGACAGTTAGAGGAATTCTGTAAGGTTATAAAGAAGAAGATAGACGCAGGGGTCTACGAGCCTTCAAATGCATCTTACCGGAGTAAATTCTTCGGGGTCATCAAGAAAGATGGCAAGAGCATTCGTCTCGTGCATGCTCTGGAACCTTTGAATGCAGTCACAATTGCGCATTCTGGGGTTCCACCGGCGACAGACGAGTTAGCTAACCACTTCGCGGGGAGGGCGTGTGGAGGATGCCTTGATTTATACTCAGGGTATGATCACCGTGATATTGCGGAAGGATCCAGGGACTTTACCACTTTCCAGACACCGTTTGGAGCCCTGAGATTAGTAAAACTCCCGCAAGGTTGGACAAATTCCGTGCCAATCTTTCACGACGACGTAACTTATATCCTAAGGGACGAAATTCCACATATAACTATCCCGTATATAGATGATGTACCTATACGAGGGCCAGCGTCGAGGTATCAAGACAAAGATGGCACTTACGAAACTATCCCAGAGAATAAGGGTATTCGGAGATTTGTGTGGGAGCACTTCCAGAATCTCAACCGTGTGGTTCAAAGGTTGAAATATTGCGGGGGTACCTTGTCGGGCGCGAAGTCAGTGCTTTGTTGGGACCCGTTCTCTGTAGTAGGACATCTCTGTTCGTATGAAGGCAGAAGGCCAAGCACGGACAGGATAGGTGTGATCGTGCGGTGGGGTCCGTTGAAAGATGTCTCGGAAGTTCGAAGTTTCCTGGGAACGGTTGGAGTCCTTAGGATGTTCATCCAGAACTACGGGAAGATCTGTCAGCCCATATCCAAGCTGACGAGAAACGACCAGGAGTTTGAGTGGGGGGAAGAGCAACAACAGGCCATGCAAAAGTTGAAAGACGCTATAGCTACAAGTAATGCTCTGCGCCCTTTGAGCTATGACTGGGATACAGACATAGTTTTGGCTGTTGACACGTCTTGGATGGCTGTTGGGATTCAGATTTACCAGATGGACCTGATAGATAAGTTCAAAAAGCATTATGCCAAGTTCGCGTCCATAACTCTCAATAGGCGAGAATCGCGATTCTCGCAGCCAAAAAGGGAGTTATATGGGTTGAAGCGGGCGCTAGAGGCGATGCAATATTGGCTCCTAGGATGTCGCAGGCTGGTTGTGGAGACGGACGCGCTCTACATCAAAGGCATGTTGAATAATCCGGGAATGGGACCCAATGCGACTATAAATCGCTGGATTGAACAAATTTTAATGTTCCATTTTAAACTGAAGCACGTTAAAGGTGCTACCTTCCCGCCAGACGGCTTATCTAGGAGAGAGGCTCAACCAGGGGATGAAGAGTGGGAGAACAACGAAGTTGGGCTTGACCAGAACCCTTCACCCGAAAATCACGAAGAATGGGACTATAACTGTCCCCAGCCCTTGGAATTCGATGAATTCAAGGACGACATTGATGAACGTGGTGGTTATCTACAGTCGATGGAAGGTGCGGCTGGTTCAATCGACGATTTTCGGGAGGATCTATCTTTAGCTATAAACCAAGAGCGAGTAATTACCGAGAGGGTTAAGCATATTTATGCTCAAGAAGGACTTGCGGTGCCTCAGTTCATGCTCGTAGAAGAGCCTGAGGAAGAATTACTGTTGCCTCGAACAGAGTTAAAGGATGATCCTACCAAACGAGAAGAATATGCTGAAAAACACCGTTCTGGGGCTGGAATTGCCCAAGACGAAAGACTCAGTCATTTGAAGGCTTGGCTCAACAGTCCACTGGTAAGACCAGAAGGGATGGACGACAAGGAGTTCAAAAAGTTCATCAAATTCAGCAGGCACTTCTTCTTGAGCAAAGACGGACGGTTGTATCGAAGAGGGGAAGGCGCAACGCATAAATTGGTAGTCGCGAAGGAACATAGGATGTACATGATGCGTGCATCCCACAATTCTCTAGGGCACCGAGGTTTCTATGCGACCAAGTCCCTCATCGAGTTGAGATTCTGGTGGCCGGAGATGGAAGGCGACATTAACTGGTTTGTTAAGTCGTGCGTAAACTGCCAGCTAAGACAGAAAACCTTGCTGCGCATTCCACCAAAGCCCACTATGACTCCAAGCATTTTCCAGAAAATACACACCGACGTTATGATCATGGGAGTTGTATCTAATGGTCATAGATATTCGGTGGCGGCTAGAGACTCGCTGTCCAGGTACGTTGAAGGAAGACCTTTGCGTGCCGATAACGGGGAAGCCCTAGGAAAGTTCTTACTCGAGGATGTGATTTGTAGATGGGGTTGTCCGCAATGGATAGTTACTGACAATGCGGGTCAGTTTGTGGCGGCGTTGAAGTGGTTGAATGCTAAATATGGGATCGTGGGAATAAAGATAGCACCCTACAATTCGCAAGCCAACGGGCCAGTAGAGCGCGGCCACTGGGACATTCGTCAATCTCTAGTTAAAGCTACAGGTGGGGATCCCAAGAAGTGGTACTGGTTCTTCCCTCAAGTTTTGTGGGCAGACCGAATAACCATTCGGCGAGGGCTGGGCTGTTCGCCCTATTTCGCAGTCTGCGGAGCGCACCCAATAATACCTCTGGATATAGAGGAGGCTACATGGCTTGTGGAATATCCAGGCACGCCACTTACGACTGGGGAACTAATAGGCTTACGAGCGAGAGCTTTAGCTAAGCATTCCTACCATGTTGAAGAAATGCGACAAAGGGTGGATGAAGAAAAGCGCAGAGCGGTGCGCAGATATGAGGAGGTCCACGAAAATACAATCAAGGACTATGATTTCAAACCAGGGGATTTGGTACTTGTGAGAAATACGTCGACTGAGAAGTCGTTGAACAATAAGATGAATCTTCGTTACCTCGGGCCTATGATAGTTGTAAGACGGACTAAGGGAGGGTCTTACCTCTGCTGTGAACTGAACGGCGCGATGTATCATGGAAAGATCGCACAATTCAGAGTCATACCGTTTGAACAACGGAAATCTATAGAGCTACCAGAAAGAATTCTGGAATTGATAGATTTATCACAAGAGACCTTGGAAGAAATGGCGAAAGATGATGCTGCCGACGATGAATACTTAGGCAAAGACATGCAATTCCATAAGATCAGGATCCGGCCTGCTGAAGATAGAGGCGAAGACGAGTCGGACTCAGAAAGCTATACTAGCGAAGTTGAACCCGAGTCGAATTGGGAAGAACTTGACGGAGAGTATGGTGGGGAGTCTGGGCCTCGTCGATCCAAGAGGAAGAAAGTTGGGAAGAAATAGTAAATGACGATTGGACAAAGGAACGTAGGTGAAATACAGGTGCAACACTTGTAGCTACAAGTACTCGAGTTGGATGTCCGATAGAGAAAATGAACCAGTAAAGACAGGAGTAGGAGTTAGGCGTCAGAAACAGAACCGGTAACGACTGGGAACGAGTTGGACGAAAAAGAACGCAAGGTACGACGAAAGGGACTCAGAAGGAGTGCGAGGAGCGGCAGTGAGATGACTCATGGTTGCGAGTACCGCAGCTAGAGCACTCGTCGCGATAAGTAACAGGTGGCGGGGCAGGTTGGGAAACTGGGTGGCGGCTAATAAACTAAGTCAACCCGGGAAAACGCGTATAACTAAAGAAAACTTACTTGAAGTTAGACATGTTTTGGACCAATCGGGGCCTGCGTCCTCTGGTGCTGGGCGTCCAGAATCCGGCGGAGGTCCGCGAGGAGGTACTCGCGGTGGTCAAGGTGGTACCGAAGTTGCGCGTTGGCGAATGCGATCCGACTACGAACGTCGGCCTCCTCGAGACGAAGGGAGCCGATGGTGTCGCTGTGGGCGTCGGAAGAGGTCGCGGCACGGGCGGAGGCAACAGTCTTCTTGACTGTGTCGTTGTTGACTGAGAGCTCGGCGGCTGTAGAAGGTTGTAAGTTCGAAGGAACCTTATAGCTAAAGGATACACACCTGCGAACTGCTCCTCGGCATCCTCATGAGCATGTTGAGATTGTCGAGGACGCTGAAAGGGTTGCACAAGAGAAGCGGATGGAATCAAGATTCGACGGTTTGGATATGAATGAAGACAAAGATACAACAAAGTTGAATCTTTAATCTAATCCACAACAAACAACCTAATCCTAAACACTTTACTACTTCTACTGCCGAGTTCGTATTGTAATGAGGGGAGCAGGTAATTAAGGGGTTGCTGTCTTAGACGTGTGCAGCGCGCGTGTGGTCTGAGTGAAATAAGGCTTGGTAACCGAAGTTATAGCACCCTATTCGCAAAGTGGATTGTAAAGCGTCCAAAGCTATATGCCAAAATCCCAAACGTATCCAATCCAAGGCTATACAACAAGCCAGTCACAATTCCAAGTCCTAAGGCTATACCACAAGCCAAATCCCAATCAAAGGCTATACCACAAGCCAATTCACAAGCCACAGGTTCAATACAATTCACAATCAGTCAGGAGTCCAGGGGTATCGCCAGGGGCGTGCAGAGATTTATATTATAACTTGGAACGGCACTATTCTGAATAGAGTAGCCCTGAGTGACAAGTCCAGATCCGAACCGTGCGTTAAGGAGGGCCGTAACTGGGTGGCGCCTCAATAACCGGGGTGGGATTCCGTACCGTACATGCCAGTGCTCTCGCTATTTTATACTGTACACTATAACGCTTACATAGAGAGAATTACAAGATTGCGGATAAACGGAGTAGGGGTGTGACAGACGATCGGGTATACATGTGTTTAAAATGAATAGAAAAACGAGTCATACCAGTAGCCAAGCAGTTACAGTTGAAATAAGAAAGATTAATGAAACTCCTGAATGTCCATTAGTTGCCTTGGGACTTATCTCGGACTTCGTGTGGTGCTGGAAGTCGAGATTAGTCCCTAGGTTCTGAATAGGGCCGTGCCCGTGAATAAGATACTCAGAAATGGATTCTACATGTTCGTAGCTTCCACTGAGTACCCCGCACTCCCTTGTGAAGAGCTTGGAAGACCAAGTTCCTGGATTGGAACCTTAATCTCCCCGTTTTGAGAGTCGATCGCGATTTGATGTGATCATGTCCGGATAATTCCGTATCGGCCTATTCGGAACATGATCTCAGGCAAGTACTGAGCCGGTCACGTGGTCCATCGCGTGTCCCATTTCGATGCAAAGAGATGTAAACAAAGGCTTCAATCAAGCGTCCGGCGTCCCCAAGACATAACCGATAAATCCCCCAGATGCCCACTAGGCACGTTATGAATAAGGGAGCTCTCTTGTACAACCTGAGCGTCTGTAAGTTGACCCAGTTTTAATTGTAACCCGTACAACAGCGCTAATTCAGTATGATCTTTCTGAATAGCCCCTGCGGGTGGACTTATTATAGTCCCCATTAAGAGTAGGCTCAAAGCATAATATCAGATATGATATTATGCTTGAGACGCGCGTTAAAAAGAACAGAAAACGCGAAAAACGCGTGAAACAGGCCTAAACCCGATACACGGCTTATCACCGCGCACCTAGCGCAAGCCATCATCGACATCCGCATCCTATCATCCGCGCCCATCACCCTCTTCACCTTCCCCTACGACCTGCCCATCATCGGCTTCGTTGGCATCTTCACGGGCTTCACGCTCGCCAACACCACGGAGGGCGCGAACATCGCGCGCGACCTCATCCGCGCCGCGATCGCGGCCAACGGCGAGATTGCCCAGTTTGTCCAGACGCACTGGGACGCCTTCGGACCTCAAGTCTCAGCGAGCCAGGCGTGGGAGATCTTCCTTGCGTCGGTCACCGTGCGCGGCATCGTCCTCCTCGTTAACGACACCAACACCGTCGCCTGGCGCCTTCACGTCACCCCCCCGACCAACAACCGCGATAGCTGGGGCCAGCTTGGCCGCCTCCACGGCAAGCTCTCGATCATGACACCACTCTACGGCACCACGCACATGCAGCGCACCATCCGCTGCCGCATCTGCCCCGGCATCGACCACCCCACCGCGCTGTGCCCCCTCCCCAGCCTCCCCGGGTGGCTCGGCCCGACCCTCGCCACCATCACGGTGCTCGAGGAAGCAAGTCGTCAGGCCGCCGCCAAGGCTCGCGAGCAGTTTCGCGCTAACTCCGCGGCCAGCACGAGCGGATTCAACTCGGGCGGCGGACGTGGGCAAGGCTCTAACGACAAGAAGCCCCGCAAGGACGGGAAGCCGAAGAACGGCGGGGATTACAAGGGGAAGGGGAAACGCCGCGAGCGCGATGAGTTCTTCTAGTCACCTTCCTCTACATATAAGACACCTGCTCATACACACTAGATGATTTGTTCTCCTGATATTATGTTGTGTCTCTTTGCGAACAATACACGAGTTTGCTTCTTCTCATAAAAACCCAAATGAGTTACTGAGTACCCTGGTGGCCCCGGTATTTGGATTGAGCACCGGGCTGCCGTGGGCGCGTTGGGCGCTCACAATCGCGCCTTGCGCAACTATATCAATTCCACACACACCCTCTAAATACATGACTACACAACTACAACACACAAGAATTAGCGCCACGGACCCTCCTGGAACGCGGGAGGGTTTAGAGGAGCAGGCGCATCCTCCTCGTCAGTGCCCGTCGGCTACGAGACAAAACAGTGAATCCAGCGGGAGCCGGGGCAACCGGGGGCCTAGCCCCGGCTATCCTCAACGAGGTCCCCCCTGCAGCAGCTCCACTGTTGCTTTGGCTACTGCAGCGACTGGCGAAGAGCGACAAATTCCAAATACACGCGCGCACACGCGCCGTGTCGGTAACGGCGGTGCTACGGTCAATCCGGGCGCGCCGTCCGGGGGTACAGATCTGCCATCCCGTCCGCGCGAATCTCGCCGCACGAGGGGTAACCCAAATGCGGCGGGAAATCAAACGGGTAGGACCGCGTCTGGCTCCAATGCTTCACACACCGAAGCAAATTCTAGGCGTCAACGGCCCCCAAGGGGCTGTCCCCAAGATGAAGACCACGCACCGGCCTTTTTCAGCAGGAAGAGGGACAAACAGCAGCTGGGCAACCCGCGCATCGTACGCAACACACGAGCCACCATTAATTTGTGCGCCGTCAACATTAATGGAATCAAGGCAACTTCACTGGCGCAAGCCAGCCACAAATGGCATGATATTCATCGGATAATGCGAGACCAGAAAAATTGGCATTCTAATTGTTACTGAAACACATATGTCGGTCGCCCAGGCACTAGAAATAGAAGAAAGTTTCATGAAGAAGTGTTTGAAGCTCTTCAATTACGACTACCCAGAAAATCCCGCCGCAAAAGGCGTTGCTGTAGTCCTAAACCGCGAAATTACAAATATTGAAGGCGTAAAAATCCACTACCTCATACCGGGCAAAGCAATGTTAGCAGTGGTTCCGTGGCACGGCACACGGACGATGACGGTATTGGGGCTCTATGCCCCGACGGAATCTGACGAAGAAAAAATTAACTTCTGGAATACACTGTGTGATTTATGGCTCACTACTGATCTACCGGTGCCAGACGCAATCGGCGGGGATTTCAACTTGGTCCCAGAAGCGATAGATCGACTGCCGCACCGCACCGATCCCGAGGCGGTGTGAGGCTCCACTTTGTGTCGACTCCGGAACCTGGCCTTAACAGTAAAATGGACACCATGGGACCCGCTCCGGGACGACAGTAAAGAAACTCACCGGATCGCTGGAACAACCAAAAACACCAACACCTGCCGTCGAACGCACGATCTGACCTGGAATCGAACAAGCACCTCCGGAACGAGTAAAAAGAGACCGGACTGCGAAAAGCATTAAGGCAACGGCGAGGGAAATAAAAATCACACGAAAAGACCGCCCATGATCCGACCTTGATTCGAACAAGGACCTCCGTCTACTAGGGAATACCCAGCAACGGCGCACTACCAACTGTGCCACCGGACCGATAACAAGCCAACAGCAAAAAGGTTTCGAGTCAGTTACGCCCCAGCCAGGAATCGAACCTGGGTACCCTCCGAAACGATTATTGTCCAAGGACCGGAAGAGGGTGCGCACCTTGCGCCACGGGACCGTTGCAAAAAAGAGTCGTGAAAAAAGAAAAGGCTCTGGGAAATTCCCCGAGCACGAATCGAACGTGCAACCTCGCAAAGACAAAGGGATTACGAGGACGCGGTACCAACCGCTACGGGAGGTTGACTATAACCAATATTCGAAGAGATCGGACCACGCCCCAAAAAGGAGGCGCGCTCACG